>CM033330.1:41865083-42405083 GCA_019359835.1 Pharus latifolius | reverse complement strand
GTGCGGGTTGGTTGCCTCGGCTCAGAAATTTTCCCTGCCGCGGCAGTGGTTTTTGCCAGCCGCGGCCGTGCCAAACGGGTGAAAAAACAGTGTACCTCCTCAGCACCTTTGTGCCCCCGGGGTCCCAGAGGGGGGGATGGCCCTGTGCCTTAGTAAGGAGGATGTGCACGGCATGAGATTCGTGGGGGTTTTTTGTGGTGACGGAGGCTATCTCATGCCACGTGAGTGGGACGGTTGCCCCGTGCGGGGTGGTTGCCTCGGCTCAGAAATTTTCCCTGCCGCGGCCGTGCCAAACAGGTGGAAAAAACAGTGTACCTCCTCAGCACCTTTGTGCCCCCGGGGTCCCAGAGGGGGGGATGGCCCTGTGCCTTAGTAGGGAGGATGTGCACGGCATGAGATTCGTGGGGGTTTTTTGTGGTGACGGAGGCTATCTCATGCCACGTGTCGCACCCCGAGACTGGGACTACGACTACTCCTGTAGAGACCTAGCTCGCTGCAGCTAGTCCCATATATGCATAGCATACACATACCCTTGACGTCCCAGGATAAGTCAAGCACAGGAGTATATCACATTGCAACAGAGTAACTTACAAAATAGTTAAGCAGTGTGGCCTGCTGGCCTTGATATTACATAAGGAGATTACAATGCCTTCACGGCATACATGGTTTAGCAAAATAACTTCTACACAGCAGAAGATAGGTGACCCACCCACAAAAAGAGAAGTGGACAGCAGAACAACACACATCAGGGTAATGACGGGACTGATGCTCCACCTTCTGGATCCAATAAGTTCTCCACGCCTTCATCTTGATTGTTGATCGCTCCGTCTATTGATTTGTAGATTGCAAGGGTGAGCACTTACGTACTCAGCAAGTCATAGGTAAGAGTAGATACATATAGTAGTGATGACATGAACCTAGACTAGTCAAGAATTATGGATGTTTATAAAATAATCTTTTTCTTTCATACCTCATCTCATGGCAGTACTTTTCATATTATAACATCATCATTCATGTTCACTAGATTATAGTACTAGCGCGACACGTCGACACACGACAGCCCACGGCAGCACTCCTTATCATGACAACACATGTCATTTGGGTAATCTTGATTTAAACATATTTTATTTAGAAAATAGTACTTGTGTCACACCCCGTGGATTTAATCCACCGCAGCAGACTCCTATAAACCCGGGAGCTCGGAGTATTCGAATACGTTTTTAACTCTGCAGAGAGGTACCAATTTACCCGCAAGATATTCCACTTTCAAGCCCATCCTATCAAAATGATTAGACCCCTCCTCACAACCATGTGTGAGTGGCAAGGTGGAAATAACAAGAACTTTTGTTATGCATCACTCACAATTCACCCCTGACCCTGTGGATCTCTCGCGAAACACAGTTGTGGCGGGCTATACCCCCACCCCTACCTCATTTCCCCATTGCTGGGTCTAATGTCAGATCACCTTCAGTGATAGTGGGAGTCTCCAAATCAATCATCACAACACATCTCATGCAGGGGTTTCATGTGCGATCCACATAAGTACTTGTTCAGGCCTGTCCCATACCAGGCTTGCGGTTAGCACGTTGTTCATGCCACTAGACGCACAACACAAGGTTCTAGTCCTTATATGCCAGTGACCAGACCATCCACAACCCTGCACCTTCAGTGCCTGCATTCCTTTGCAGTCTAGCACCTCCAGTGCTACAGCCATCCATACCATTTTTCTAGTCACGGCTAGGGGTTTTATTTCATGAATATAAGTATACAGATACATATAATAATTCATGGCTCGAAACTTGTTTATTTCACATTTCACAGATAACCAGTCTAGTACTGCCAATTCATAAATCAATCATTCTCAATCTTTCACATGCAATATTGCCTATATTCAAGGTTATATTATAGCAACATTTAAAATATAGGTTCAAGATGACCAAGAATATGACTTGCCTTCCGCGTCGTAAAATACAGCAGTCGATGACGGGTCCGCAGTGAAGTCCTCGAATTCGGGCTCTTGATCTGCTCTCCAATCAAACAAACAACCAATAATCATAATCTTTTCAATACATTATTATACTATATGCAATGATGCAAAGATGAAGTCTTGATGATTCTGAAATGATTGGGTTTAGAGGCTGATTAGGGTTAAGTTAAGGAAACCAATGTTAAGATTAGCTGTCAAAGGTTTACAAGGTTCCCAATGTCTCAAGGTATCAGAATGATATCAAGGTTGCGACTGGTTCGCTCAAAAACAGCGAACGTCTTTAGGTCGACATTCGGTTCAAAGCATCGACATAGGGTCGATGAATGATAGAGGGGTTATCTCAACTTGTGGTAGTAGAATAAAATGTAGATCACAACTCTACAAATTTAGTGGACAAAGTGGTTTTCAACTTACACAACCAGAAGTGGGTAAACAAGGCCAATGCCATTGGCTGGCATATACTGAGAAAATGTCAAACATTAGGGTTTAGCAACAATTATAATTCAACGGCTCAAATCAAGTTGTGATAGAAGAAGAAATTGTAGATCACAACTTCAGGAATCTAAGGGACAAAGTTATGCTCAAGATGCACATCTAGAAGACAGTGAAAAGGGCTAATGCCACTGACTGACATAGCCTGGCATTAATCTTGACATGGCCAGAAACTAGGGCTTAGCATAACTTTTGATCTAGGGCCCCAAATGATGCACCACTTTGTCTAGGAGGTAGGCATTGATAACAGGAATAAATCATTCAATAGAATCTAGGGCTGAAAATGGCTGGAAAGCAAGAAATTTGATGATGAACAGAGATGAACTGGTTGCACTGGAGCAGTTCTGGACAAGATCTTGGCATGGCTGTAACTTCCAATCTAGGCCGATCTAGGTGTCGGGCTAGAAGACAAAAGTGTTCAGGAGATCAAAGCACACATACTAGACAAAGTTTCGAGGGCTGAAATGGCCGGAACAAACTTTCCCGGTCATCGGCGCCGGAGAAGAATCACTGCATTTGGGCATTTTTGCTACAGGCCGAGAGAACTTAATTCCTTGCTTGGAGAGTATGAAGGAGGTAAAAGAAAGCTTCTGGTAACATCAAATTGACCGGAGGATCACTGGAGAAGCCTGGCGACGATCGCCGGTTTTCTGGTGAAGCTCGGTTTAGGGAAAAGGTTCGATTCTTGCTAAATTTTGAAATCCAACTTCACAGGCTTGCTTGATTTGGCTCACTGATCAATTTTGTTTACAGGATCGAGGGCTAATTCGAGGTAGATTGGCCAGCATTGCCGGAACAGGGCATCTTCGACTTTCAGCCATTTCCGGCGATCATCGGTGTTAGAGTCCACCGGAGAACAATTAAATGATATCACACAGAGAGGATGAGTAGGGGAACTCACTGATGTTGTCAATTTGGCAGGAAATTAAATGTAGAGCGCTGGCACCGTGAGCCTCCTTGACGGCTTGCCGGAGAAGAAGACGAAAACAGGAGAGTTTCGAGACTTAGCTGATTTCCAGTGAAACAAGAAGTTGCTGGGGTACAGTGGTGTATAAATAGGCCAGGCGAAGCAAGCAAGAAGGAGACAACGAAGTAATTGGTAGCCGGTGACTTGACTGGTTGCGTGCTGGAGCAACAGCGGCGAAGACACAGCGAAGAACGGTGAAGCGACGGCGACAAGCTTGCAGTTGATCACAGTGTCGCCTCATCGGGACCTGGCAAAGTTGTAGCAAGCGGTGGCGACAACACTGGCGCGGCAAAGCGACGTGGCGAGGAGTTGCTGACAAAAAGCCGTTGATCGCGCGCGGGAGCAGCGCTGGTCGTCGACGTAGCAGCGGCCTTGCCACGGCACTAGCTGGAGTGGGGACACGTGCGCACCGGCATGCACGGTCACGAGCGCGGGCGAAGCCTCACCGGCGATGAGCAACCATGGCGCACAAGCACGGCGGTTCCTGGTCGTGCACTGGCTGCTTCCCTGGTCGAATTAGGGGCCTAATTGCAATACTTGATTTCTTGTTTTGGACTGAAATGCAAATCTGAAATTCTGGGAGGTTTAAACTGAAATTGATTTTGCTAATCTGGTATATTATATTCAACAAGGTATTTGGCAAGGATAAATGATAAGATTTTACACATTTGAATAGTTTTCGATACAAACTGAAAATAGGGTAATTTAGGGTAATTGAAATCTGAATTTCATTTGATTTTGAATTCTGGCACTTGGAATGAGATTTTGATATCTGCACAGAAGAGAAACTTGTGGCAAATAGCATTTTGAGAAGATTTGCCGAAGAAATTCTGAATTTGGAGTTAATCTGGAGATTTTAGCCTTTTTGGATTTTCAGATATCAGATAAGGACTATTTTGCGATAATTCTTGGACTGATTTGTGAAAAGAGTCTAGATGGCAGAATCTGGCTGTCAACTTTTTAGATTAAGGTATTGACATACCCATGATTATATTCCAGGAATAATTTGATCTGAACTTGGTCAAGATTTTGATTAAATCTGTATTTCTAAACTTAGGGTATTTGGGTAATATAAGGTATTTCTGTTTTCGAAAACAGAAGAAGTTGATAAATCTGAAATTTAGAGATAGAATTGGATCTAGGTTCTAAAGACTTTTAGATTCAGGATAACTAATAGATCACATCTGAACAATCTGATCTTGATTTGAGATCACAGAATAGATTTTGGAGATTTTAGGGCTTGAGATAGAAACTGATCTGGCTAATACTACAGATACATGCATGCATGCTATTGATGAAAAAGGAAATTTTCACCCCTAACTCAGGGTGTTACACCACGTGAGTGGGACGGTTGCCCCGTGCGGGTTGGTTGCCTCGGCTCAGTTATTTTCCCTGCAGCGGTAGTGGTTTTTGCAAGCCGTGGCCGTGCCAAACGGGTGGAAAAAATAGTGTACCTCCTCAGCACCTTTGTGCCCCCGGGGTCCCAGAGGGGGGGATGGCCCTGTGCCTTAGTAGGGAGGGTGTGCCTGGCATGGGATTCGTGGGGCTTTTTGTGGTGATGGAGCTATATCTCATGCCACTTGAGTGGGACGTTTTCCTTGTGCGGATGATGGTTCGGTAATGTCTTGTGGCTTATTTATCGCGTTCTGCGGACCTTCGGTCGCCGTGCCATGTGCGGACCTGCCGTGTTAACCGCGGTGGGATGCTTTGCCGGTTGTACTGCTGTGGCTGCGTTGGCGCGTGGGTTGTGTTGGATGTGTGCCTACTTTGGTCCCCCGCTTGTGTGCGGCCGGCCATCGGGTGCCACTGTGTGGGACCCTCATTTGAGGATTCCAGTGGCAATCGCCCAGGTGGATTGCACTCAGAAAAGGCACATTGCAGCTCACTATAACAAGATGCATTATATAAAAAAAATGCGAGTAATTAAAAACAAGTGCTGATCACAAGGACCAACATCACAATAACTTAGCGCCGAAATGACGCATTTAATTGTTAATACAAATTATGGAGTTTTCGACACAAGGGTCAGCAAAAAATAAAACAGCAACGATAAACAAAAGGACTTCATCAGTCTTCTTTCTCTGCAGCAGCGGTATTGCATGGGCCTTCTCCACATCGAACTCCACCTTGGTGCATAACCCTTTAACCAGATGGGTCCTCAGTTTCTTCTTCTTGTTCCACATTGGGTTCAAGACCATAAGATTCAGGGTCGGCGAATCCTTCCTCTAAATTTGTTTGTAAAAGCAAGGGTGAGCACATTGTCCACATGGTGCTCAACAAGTCCCAAGTAACAATGCATGTATATATAGATGAGGGGAAATTTCTCAAAAAACAGCTCTTTGGCTCTGTGTATAAATATATAATAGACTTTCACATACAGCTTTAAAGAAAGGTCTTTATTTTTGAAAGCGAGGCTTTTGAAATCCTAAGCTAGATTTTCAGAAATGTTATGTGTGGCGGTCTTTCATGAGTCACCACTTTACTCAGATTTTGTGAAAAACTTCCAAAAGCTACTTGTGCTGCATCGACGTGAATAGAATTCACAGCGCGCAGACTCCATGACCTGGGAGCTCAGAGTATCTGATACTTTTTAAACTTTGCAAAGGTGTACCACCTTAATCCACCAATCATTCGGCTTTCAAGTCGGATCAGCTTCATGCGACTTTTACGCATGTGACAAGGCCGAGATGACACAACAATTTACAGTCCTAGTATTAACTATTTCCCTGCCCGGTAAATAGACAGTTAAGTCTCAAGTACCGTTGTGGGTCCTCCCCACTGCCTTACTTCCTAGCCTGGGCCTATGTTCTCGCAAGACACATAGCCTCTCTTGATTACAGTCGCGCACGACTTAATCTGGCTTTATCTCACTTATATCAGGGGTCTTGTTCTTCCAAATGTTTTCGATCCCTCGTTTGATGTACTTTGCCACCTTTTTATACTGGTTGAAGGGGTGCCAAATGAAGAAAACTGCATCAAACGGTTGGATGCGGTTTCTGGAGAACCGCTGTTAACTTCCACGGAGGTTATTATCACGTGTTAATCATGAATAACCGCATATATTAACCTCTGACGGTTGGTCTTCAACGTGGAGAAATTCTCGGGATGCTTGGAATATCCTGATATAAGGATAACCGAATAAACTCCAAGCACCCTGGTCAAGAACGTTCTGACCGCGGAATGTGGGCTGACCGCACAACATCCCGGACATCTAGTTCGCGTATAGCATACGAACTTCTAACCGCACAAGGCTGTCGGCCTGACCGCACGAAATCCCCGACCTGATCGCGTAAAGCTTGCGACCTCATGGTGATACCCCTCAAAATGGCTTGAGTTCGCATTGCCACATATGTCTGGTTCGAACCTGTCTTGAACCAAAAGTTTCTTAGAAGTGACCCGGGTGTCAATCCTCGTCAGTGGTGTCCACTCCACAACTCCGCCGGCCACGACCTTAAGAACTGCAGAAGTTGGTTGAAGCAACTGGATGACTTCTACCAAGGAGTTGGGCCAATGCCAACCTTACCACCTAAAGAACAGGCGTGCGGACTTACGGACGCCGACGGAGACGAGGAAATGTCCTACCAGGTACCTCAAAATCATATTAATGTTATTTTTGGAGGTTCTTCTTCTTTCATTTCCAAAAGGCAGTTTAAGACTTTTTACCGAGAGGTTAACCAAACGGAGACATCCCTTGGTGAACCTCAATACCCCCGTTGGTCAGATACGCTTTTGACATTTGATCGCACTGATTGTCCGGCGGGGTTAACACGACCATTGAGGCACCCTCTGGTCATTACCCCGATCATCAGTAACGCGAGAGTGGAAAGGGTCCTGATCGACGGAGGAAGCTCCCTTGACATTTTGTTGGTCAAGGCACTCGACGAGATGCAAATTCCTCGTTCGAAGATTAAGCCCATAATCCATCCGTTTTATGGGATAATCCCAGGCCCCTCCATGATGCCGTTGGGACAAGTGGTCCTCCCGGTCACACTGGGAGAACCAGATAACTTCCGAACAGAATTGGTTACTTTTGACGTAATCGATTGTGATTCGGCTTACAATGCAATCTTTGGCAGGCCAACTCTCGCTAAATTCATGATGGCAACGCACTATGCTTACCAGTGCGGAAAATTGCCTGGCCCCAAAGGTGTCATCTCGGTCAGAGGCAGTTGCAACATGGCGCTCACGTGCGACCGGCTATCTTTGGAGATGGTCGATCAACTTCCCCTCCGGGACGCTCAGGTCGCCACTGTCGCTACCGACGCGATCAATGCTGCTCCTCGACCAGATGAAAAACTCAAACTGGTTCCTTTGTACCCAGATGATCCATCCAAGACAGTTCGGGTCGGATCAGCTCTGGATGCCAAATAGGAACTCGATCTCATTGCTTTCCTCTGGGCTAACGCAGATGTGTTTGCGTGGAAACTGTCCGACATGCCAGGTGTCCCAAGGGAAGTAATTGAGCACAGGTTAGCAATTCGACCTGGACAACGACCAATAAAGCAAAAGCTCAGGCATTTTGCTGTTGACCGACAGGAAGCCATCTGAGAGGAGTTGGACAAACTCCTGCAGGCCGGGTTTATCCGTGAAGTTGATCACTCAGAATGGCTTGCCAATCCGGTCATGGTCCGCAAGTCAAATGGCAAGTGGCGCATGTGCGTCGACTACACAAGCCTCAACGCTGCCTATCCGAAGGATGACTTTCCCCTTCTCCGCATCGACCAGTTGGTCGACTCAACTGCGGGTTGTGAACTGATGAGTTTTCTGGACGCTTACTCAGGATATCATCAAATTAGCATGGCAGAAGACGATGAAGAGAAAACTGCCTTCATCACCCCGTTCGGCACATACTGCGACGTCAGAATGCCGTTCGGTCTCAAGAACGCAAGTTCCACGTACCAGCGCTTGATGCAAAAGACCTTTCTTTCCCAGATAGGGCGTAATCTCGAAGCTTATGTAGACGACTTGGTTGTAAAAAGTACCAAAAGATTGTCTCATTTGGACGATCTCGCTGAAACCTTCTGTAATTTGAATCTCTTTGGAATAAAATTAAACCCGGAGAAATGCTCTTTCGGGGTTTCTTCAGGAAAACTCCTTGGTTTCCTTGTGTGTTCCAGGGGTATTGAATTTAATTCTGAGAAAATCAGGGCCATTGAACAAATGAGATCGCCCTCGACCATGAAGGATGTTCAACGCTTGGCTGGTCGCATGGCAGCTTTAAGTCGTTTCATATCGCGACTAGGCGAAAGGGGATTGCCTTTCTTCAAAGCCTTGCGGAAGCATCACAGTTTTACATGGTCGGATGAGGCCGAAAAAGCGTTTCAGGAGGTGAAGACATATCTATCTAGTCCGCCAGTATTGGTGTCTCCCGACAAAGGAGAACCATTGCTCCTTTATCTGGCGGCCACACCGCACACGGTCAGTGCCGTTCTGATCGCGGATAGGGAAGGAATACATAGACCCATCTACTATGTGAGCGAAGTACTTCATGGTCCTAAGGAGCGTTACCCTGAGGTCCAGAAGATACTTTACGCGCTACTGATGGCTTCCCGTAAGCTACGACATTACTTCCAGGCGCACAAGATCATAGTACCCTCCTCTTTTCCTTTGGGGGATATTGTCCGAAACCCAGAGAAGTCTGGTCGAATCGCCAAATGGGCGGTCGAACTTGGTGCCTTCGAGATCCATTTCACGCCCCGCACGGCGGTTAAGTCTCAGGTTTTGGCCGACTTTGTGGTCGAATGGACCAACCCTGAGCCACCCGTGCAGTTACCAGAGGAATTGGAGTGCCCCGATTACTGGACAATGTACTTCGACGGCTCCCGTAGTTTTCAACACTCGGGGGCTGGAGTGGTCTTGGTTGCGCCCCAGGGCGAACAACTTAAGTATGTCATCTAACTACACTTTGTTGCGACCAACAACGCAGCAGAGTATGAAGGTCTTCTTGCAGGGCTCCGGGCAGCCAAATTCCTCTGAGTCCGTCGATTAGTGGTGAGGGGAGACTCACAGCTAGTCATAAACCAGGTAAACAAGGAGTACAGCACCTCCGATGAGACAATGGCTCATTACCTGGGGGAAGTGAGGAAATTGGAAAAACACTTCAGTCATTTCGAAGTCCAATATATCCCACAAAAGGACAACATTCTCGCAGACCAATTATCCAAAATTGGTACCTCACGTACATCCGCTCCGGCAGGAGTGTTCGTTGAACACTTGGACCGTCCTTCGATCATGACTTCGGTCGAGGATGATCCGGTAATAGCCTCCGTTACCAACCTCGGTCAGGAACAGGATTGGACTCATCCATTGAGAGTCTATCTTGAACACGGGACCCTACCCGAGGACGAAACCAAAAGCAATCGGTTAATTCGAAAAGCACGTCTGTACAAACTCATAGATGGGGTTCTGTACAGAAAGGGTACTCAAGGAGTATTCATGCGTTGCATATCTCAGGAGGAAGGAAAATCCCTCTTGAAAGAAATACATGACGGTGTATGTGGTGCACACGCGTCATATCAGACACTGGTCGGAAAAGCTTTTCGACAAGGATTCTACTAGCTTTCGGCACTTGATGATGCCAAGCACATGGTCAAAACGTGTCCTCAGTGTCAGTTCCACGCGAGACAGATTCATCAACCTGCCTATGCGTTACAAACTATTCCCCTCGCATGGCCCTTCGTGGTTTGGGGAATGGACATTGTTGGTCCTATGCCACAAGCGGTCAACGGATGCAAGTTTCTGTTCGTAGCCATTGACAAGTTTACTAAGTGGATCAAGGCTGAACCGGTACGAAATATTACCGTATTAGCCGCACAAAAGTTCTTTCATAAGAACATTGTTGCTCGATTTGGTGTTCCAAACTGTCTTATCACCGATAACGGTTCCCAGTTCGCTAGTGGTCTTTTCCTAGACTATTGTGATTAGATCGGAACAAAAGTGTGCTTTGCTTCTGTGGTGCATCCACAAAGCAATGGTGCCGTAGAACGGGCCAATGGGCAGATACTACAAGGCATCAAGAAATGTGTTTTTGATCGCCTTAAGACTCGCTCGGGGGCTTGGGCAGACGAGCTTTATACCGTTCTATGGGCACTACGAACTACTTCTAGTCGAGCCACCGGTGAGACGCCCTTCCATCTGGTCTATGGGGCCGAGGCTGTATTGCCTATGGAAGTTAGTATTGGGTCTGTTCGGACAAAACGATTCGAACAGGTTAATCAGTCCGAACAGCGGTCACAAGATCTCATCCTCTTAGAAGAAAGGAATGATCGCGCTTTGATCAAGTCCGCGGCATACTTGCAAGCTTTGCGCATGTATCACAGTAAAATGGTGCGACCACGTAGTCTTCACGTGGGCAACTTGGTCTTACGAAAAATCCAAGATCAGTCTAATCGCAACAAATTCTCTCCAAAGTGGGAAGGCCCTTACACTGTGGTCTCGGTACCGCGACCAGGATCCGCGCGGTTAGCCATGGGGGATGGTCAAATTTTGTCCAATACTTGGAACATCGATCAACTTCGCAAGTTCTACGTGTAAGTACTCAACCCCATTTTTCCTGTTCAATTAGCATTTTTTGTTTCATAAAATTAAAGATGTTTTGCTTTTATATCATGAATATTTCCCTTTATGCCCATCCACTGTGGATTCAGCTCGGGGGCTGGTCGCCCGCGGTTAGATTATCATAACATCCTGGTCGGATTCGCTGGCCGAGCTCATAACCACTTTCAGATAAGTCACTCCTAAATAAGCCGTTTCTCAACTCACATGGGGCTTTCTGGCAAGTCCTTGGTTATCCGAGTGGCTGCTGGTTTGTAAACAAGGCTAGGTGTTATGGTGATCAAAATTGTTGGTTCGATCACATACCCCTGGTCGCTATATTCACTTTCCTCCTGCGTTTGTAATACTAAGTCTTCAAGTATCTACAATCACAGGCGGGGGCTAGGGGGATATGTTTATAATATGAAACAACATAAACAAAAATATATTCATTTTCAAAAATAAATTTTCATGTGCATTGCATTGTATACAACTGTTTCTATACAGGTATAGGGATCATTCGATCCGAGCTCAGTCAGGAGTTTATCTACAAGGGGATTAACCTCCTCCATGATAGCCTCTAGTTGCTCTTCACTCTCGACCTCAACCGGTCCCACCAATGGATTCAGATCTGCATCTGGGCCATGGTGAAGTCGAATCCGGCTGAGGATAGCGGAAGCGGCTGACCTAACTCTGGTTCTGATCACCTCTTCTCGTCGCTGTGTATCCTCAAGGAGATACTCGAGAAGTGACTCTGCTTGAGCCATAACTAGTGCAGACCAGTCATCTTGACTGAGGTTGTCTCGTGTGGTTTCCACCACATCAGCCTTCAGAAGATGAGCCACCGCCTTCAGTTTTTCGAAGACCGAATGGCTCAGCTTTCCAATCGCCCTTCCGGAGGCTTGGATAGAATCCTGGAGGATTTTGTTGTTCTGACTGAGTTGCTTTATTTGACCAGTTTGCGCTACAACAAGAAATAATATTACTCACAGGTTATGAGGACAAGTATTCCTAATCAGGAATCAACTTACCAGCAAGTTGTGACCGCAGTTTGTTGTTTTCGATCTCTTGGTTCCTAGCTACTGAGATCGAATGAAGTTTGACTGTGGCCACTTCTTTGTCCAATGATGCCACCTTTCTGTAGTAAAGCAGAAGGGGAGATCATAATCAATTTGTATCTTTACAAGTTGAAGAGTAATGATTCTTACCTGCGCAAGCTGTCCCGTTCTCTTTGTATGGCCACCATGCTCGCCGCCGTAGCGCGCGATTGGGCCATCATCCGAGATAGTTCCTGTGATACAAAAAAGGGAGTTAAAGGTGTCCTACGAACAATTCAGGACACCCAGAGAGGGATTCATCATACCTTCATGAACTTCTCTACGGAGGCATCTTCCGGACTGATGGGAAGATTTGTTGAAGGCCCGGAGGTGCCTACAGCAGGGGCAGTTGGAGGAAGTGCCTGCTGGGCACTGCTTCCAGTCGCCGTTGACTGCGACTGGGTCCTTGCGCCTGCTTCTCCCCCTACGGCCCGGACGACTTCCTGAACCGAGGGGATGGAGCGCCCCTCACTAGAGGTTTCTGCACCAGCAGTGACTTCAACCCTTCCCGAAGTGGTTGAAGGACTGGGTGCTGTTTCTTTTCGTCTGATAAAGGAAAAGAAAAATCAAATGGTAACGATTCGTGACCATCATTTCTAATACGACCAGGATAAAGGTTCTTACCTTATTTGAAATCCCATTAGCTTTTGGAATTTCAGGGAAGGTTCTCCTCGAGCACGGGGACAATTATCGTCCACCCTGGTCTTCCTCTTGGAAAACAAGGCCGCTCCTCCCTGTGTGTGTTCCCCTATGAACATTTTTTCAAGGGAAAGATAAAGGCTAACGAGAAGAATCTTTAGCCGGGCAGTCGATCCCATTGGCGGCGTCGCACCCGACGACCTCGATGTCTCCTGGGTTTCCGGGGCTGGCACCTCTTGTGCAACCACCACAGGATCTTGCACAACCACCTCCGCTCCTGTCTGCAGAGGAGGAGTATTTTCCTCCCTGGGGCTCGCAGGAGTCACAGGGGGAAGCTCTTCTCCCTGCATAAGCACTAGCTCATCAAATGCATAGGGGGAATTGAAGAAAACGAGACTTTGAGAGGATCTTACCACGGTCGTCCCTTCGACCAGGGAAGTGGAGGCGACTGGCCTTGAGGCCTCGGGGGCTACAGGAGCCAGGGGATCATCCGTGACCATAGGGTTTTCAGTGGTCGCGGGGTCTGCTACAGCCGCCTCTGCGGTAGCAGTTGTCCCTGCGGAAGGGGTTGGAGCGTCGCCGGATGGAGACCTCGCGATCTTCCTCCTCCGGAGAACTTGTCGTGGTATTGCGAATACCCCGGCAGGTTACGAGAATGATCCTAGCGAAGATTACGCGGCGCGGGCTGACCTGATGACCGGTCCTCCCCCGCCGGACAAACACAAGAAACGACACGAGGATTTATACAGGTTCGGGTCCCGGTGGGGGCCTTAGTCCTGTCGACGCGCTCCCGACCGGAGTCGGCTGGGGGGGCTCTCCCCGGGGGAGAGACTTCCGGAGCACGCCTGTGAGTGTAGCTATTCCAATAAAAGTGATTTCGATCCTTTACAACAGAGGGGTACAGGGGCTATTTATAGCCCCAAAAAGAAGCAAAAAAGCCTAAACTACCCCGGAAGCCACCGTCGGATTGAAGGGTAGGACCGTCCTTCTCCCGGTCAAACGCCTTGGATGCTTGACAGGTGCCCGCTGATTCCCGAGGCGCTCCTCGCGTGACCTGCACGTGACAAACAACTCGAGACTTTACCATTAGAAGGGCGATGAGGCCCGGGGCACGTCCCGGAGGTCAAGTCCCCGGTCCAAAGGCGGCTCCCGGGGGCCAAAAGACGGCGCCCGGGTAGGGACCGGAGGCCAGGTCCCTGAGCAAATGGCGGCGCCCGGGACGGCGCCGAAGGCCAAGTCCCGCGAGCCAAAAGGCGGCGCCCGGGGAGGGGTCGGAGGCCAGGTCCCCGGGCTAATGGCGGCGCCTGGGACGGCGCCGAAGGCCAAGTCCCGGGAGCCAAAAGGCGGCGCCTGGGGAGGGGCCAGAGGCCAGGTTCCCGGGCTAATGGCGGCGCCCGGGACGGCGCCGAAGGCCAAGTCCCGCGAGCCAAAAGGCGGCGCCCGGAGAGGGGCCGGAGGCCAGGTCCCCGGGCTAATGGCGGCGCCCGGGACGGCGCCAGAGGCCAAGTCCTGGGGGCCAAAAGGCGGCGCCCGGAGAGGGGCCGGACGCCAGGTCCCCGGGCAAATGGCGGCGCCCGGGACAGCGCCGTAGGCCAGGCCCCAGGGGCCAAAAGGCGGCGCCCAGGGAGGGGCCGGAAGCCACGTCCCCGGGCAAATGGCGGCGCCCGGGACGGCGCCGGAGGCCAGGTCCCGGGGGCCAAAAGGTGGCGCCCGGGGAGGGGCCAGAGGCCACGTCCCCGGGCAAAGGGCGTCGCCCGGGACGGCGCCGGGGGCCGGGTCCCGGGGACCAAAAGGCGGCGCCCGGGGAGGGGCCGGACGCCAGGTCCCCGGGAAAATGGCGGCGCCCGGGACGGCGTCGGAGGCCACGTCCCGGGGGCCAAAAGGAGGCGCCCGGGGAGGGGCCGGAAGCCACGTCCTCGGGCAAATGGCGGTGCCCGGGACGGCGCCGGAGGCCAGGTCTCGGGGGCCAAAAGGCGGCGCCCGGGGAGGAGCCGGAGGCCACGTCCCTGGGCAAATGTGACACGGCTTACCTGGACCTAGTGCCGCGGAGATTTCTCCCAACAGCAGCCCCCATGCCCCCGGGGACGAAGCTCGAGCCCCCGGTGGGTATGGCATACGTTACCGGGAAAATCTCCGGACGAAGTCAGCGGAGCCGCGACGCTTCGGTTGCCGTGCCCCGCACTTAAGGCCGCGCCGTTTCACCATAAATGCGCGCGCGGTTCGAACCGGTGCCTCGATTCGCGCGCCCGTCCCTTCGTTTCCCGCGCGCGGTTTGAACTTCAATGGTCCAGATTGCTCTGCGCTGTGCCACGTGGCGCCCATCTATTTCACGTCTCGCCCCTATAAATAGGGCCTTGGGGGGCCCGGAAGATCATTCCAAACTTTTAGCCTCACGATTTTTGCTCTCCTGGTAGCTCTCTCGGCAGCCAGCGCCCGGTAGCCGTCTCCGGTAGTAAGCGTCCAGGAATTTTTGTTGTAGCCTCCTGAAACGTTAGCCACCAGAAAAAAAGAAAGCCGAGCCTGATGGCACCCAAGGCCCGAGCGAAGACCACGGAGGTGCCCCCGGAGGAAATCCCTCCGGATTTTCTCTGGGCGTCGGAGTTCTCGGCCGAGGACGTGGAGTCCCCGGTCGAACGCAGCGTCGTCGCGGACGGGGACATCCGAGTCCCCGTGAAGAAAGACGGAGCCCCCCGCCCCAGGCCCGGAGAGGTCGTGGCCTTCGAGGCCTTCCTGGAGGCGGGGCTCCGGGTCCCGGTGCATCCCATGCTCTGGGAGTTTCTGAAGGTGTATGGGGTGGCGCTCAACCACCTCACCCCGAACGCGCTCGTTCGGATGGGCCTCTTTATCTGGCTCTACGAGACGGCGACTGGACGGGAGCCCAGCCTTCGCGCCTTCCGGTACTTCTACGAACCGGCGGCGTGGAGCTCCCACCTGGTGAAGGGGGGACCCAAGTCCCCCTTCGGTTCGGTGATGGTACAAATGCTGCCGTCCCGGGTGGCCGACTACCCGGCGGCGGCCTCCCGTGACCACTGGGGCGACTGGGTCCGAAGGTGGTTTTACCTCCGGGTCAGGGACGAGGCGGTGGTGTACGCCCCGGAGCCCCTCACCTACAACCGATCGTCTGCGCCGAAGCCTCCAGTGTGGACGGACGAGGAGTTCGAGCTCGTCGGCAGGGTGGTCCTCTCCAAGAAGACCCGCTCAATGCGGGGCGCCGCCAAGGAGATGGCTCTCCTCCGGATCTCCCCCTTCTCGCGCGGGAAGAGGGGAGTCGGCGTGGGCCCGGAACAGCGGCCCCCGGTGAAGCCAGTGACGCGACGTAAGCTCCGGGAACCTACATTGTATCTACAAATTTCTGGAAATTTGACTAACTCTTTACCTCTTGTAGTCCGGCCGTACCCGGCAGTGTGGGAGAAGGCGGAGAACCTCCTGGGGAGGTACTTCACCGACGAGCACGAGCGCGTCGTGCGCCTCGTGGGGGAGGGCCCTCCCCGAAACTTGGTAGCGGCGGCCTACGGGCTAAAGCTGCCAGAGAGGAAGCCTCTCCCCACCCCCGGGTTGCACAAACGGGGGAAGGAAGCAGCCGGGGGCTCGGAACCCAAGAAGGCCAGGGTCCAAAAAACCCCCGGCCCGTCGACGACGCCGGCAGCGACGCCGGTGAAGGCCCGGGACACGACTCCCGGGACCGAGCGCACACGGGCGGCGGCCCGAGAAGACACAACACCTCCTCCCCCGAAGGGCCCCGTCGAGGCCCGGGGGAAGGAGCAGGCTGTTGGTGGGGCGGCATCCGATTCGGCGGACTACGCCCCGTCGCCACTCTCGGTGGCGGTCCTCCCGGCCCTCCCGGCATCCTTGGAGCCGGAGAGGCTGGAGGTGAGATTCGCGGAGGCCTCGCCTCCGCGGGTTTGGCCGGTGGACGAGGGGGGGAGCCCCTCGGTCTACGAGGTCCCTCCGGAGGAGGAGGCCCCAAGGACCTTCCGGCCCGGGGCGGGGAAAGGTCTGATGATCCCCCCCCGGGCAGGGACCCCCGCCCAAAGCTCCTCGGCCACGTCTTCGGAGACCTCGGCCACGAAGACGCCGGTGACGCCGGCCGCGTTACCGGACTCACAGGTCCGGGGAACCCCCACCGGCCACGACGCCGGCGCCGGGCGAGAGGCCCCTTTGCTTCCCGCGGGGGAAGTCGCCCGCTACGCGGAGGGCCTGCACACCCGGAAGGTGCAGGCCTTCGTCGCGGAAGGGACGCTCCATGAGCGTTTCGAGGGGCTTCAGTCCCTTGAGGCCCAGGTAACCCAAGTCGATGACGTCTTCATTTATTTCCTGCACTTGAGATTTTTCTAACTCTATATTTTGTAGGTGGCCACTGTTACCTGGGGCCTTGAGCAGCGGGTCGCCCGGCTGCTTAAGGAAGCGGAGGGCCGGGCCGCAGCCTCCGTAGGACAGCGTGAGGAGGCCCTCCGGGAACGCGATGAAGCCCTCGCGGAACTGTCCCGAGTCCGGGCCCAGGTTAACATTTCCGAGGCCGTCAACGGCCGCCTCCGGGAGCTCGAGGGCTCGAGCATCCGGGCGGTGGCGGACGAGGGCCGCTCCGTCCGTTCGGCCCTCGAGAGCCTTGGCGTAAGCCTAGGCTCCGGGAGCAAGGAGGTGCCGCCGGCGACCCTCGCGGAGGCTGTGCGTTTTCTCAACGCACAGGTCTCCGCCATTCCAGAGGCTGTCGACGCTCGGGCCGGGGCCGGGCGATCCCCATCTTCGCGGCTGCTGCGGGACTCGTAGAGTTCCGGGGGGTCGGCGCTCGGGCGATCGGGGGCCGCATCCCCCGAAGCTTCCCGGACTCCTTCGAGCCCTCGCGCCGGGAGGTCGAGCAGCTTGCCGGAGGATTCTACGACCGGATCATCCGGGCGAGATTCCCGGCTCCGGCGCCTCCGGCGGGGCACGTCACAGCCCCGGCCTCGGAAGAAGCCCCCCGGGGGGAGGACGCCAATGAACATGTATGAGCCTCCCCCCGGGTCTTAGTTAGGGCCCTTTTCTGTTTTCTTAGGATTTTGACCCCGGTAGCTTCTTAGAAGAAGCCCCGGACACTTGTACAAAAATATTTTGAATGCAATGAAGTTAGAATTTTTTCTAAGTCTTTGAATTGAATGTTTTGTTACCAGGGTTCCCGGGAGATTGCTCCCCGGCGAAGGTCCGGGAGGGGCTCCCCGGGGGACGCCCAAGCGGCTTTAATCTTGCTAAGCCTTGTCTCCGGGAATCGCGGCGGGGACAGCGTCCAGGAGCCGATTCGGTTGAGGTGGCGTCCGGAGTGGCACTTGGACAACTTTGACAATCATCGCGCCAAATTGTCCCCTCCGCGACCGGGGTTCCGGATGATACCTCCCCTCTGGATACTTCCACTGGCGGGATACGAGTTCTGGCCCGAAGATGTGCTCCGGGACGCTCGGCGCCGCGTGCGAGCATTGTACCGGGACTTGACCCGGGAGCTAGCGGAGAGCCTCCGAGAGTATTAGGCGTAGGAGCCTTAGGGCGTAGAGAATCCCCCAGGTTAGAACCCGGGTTGTATCGTTTCCGAAGCCCACCGGAGTGGGAAGATGTCCTACGAGTTTGATAATCAATAAAGCTGTGTTGTTGCTTCTTCTTTCATTGTCTTTTTATTTTTTCTTCTTGGATGGTCTGGACGACTCCCTTTCACAAGAATGAGTTAAGTTTGCTCGTGGGCGGTGCGATCGACACCCGGGGGTTCCTTATCCCCCCCCCCCCCCCGCCCACAGCGGGCTAGAGGGTAGCTCCGGGCGCTGTGGGGGTAACAAGGCCCCCAAGGTGAAGGCAACCTGTAGCATACGAATTTTTATAAGTTAGAAAATTTTAAAACATTTCCAAGGAAAGGACCTTCCGGGAGAGAATCATCCGGTCGCCGTGAGAACGGGGAGCCGGGAATAAGGCCTCATGTGGAAGAAACGTCCAAGAAAACCCGATGAGATTTTCGGAGGCGAGCTTCCTAGGAGACAATCGTCCGATCGCCGTGAGAACGGGGAGCCGGGAATGGGGTCTCTGGGAAGGAAAATGTCCGAGAAATCCGCGACTTCTCCGGGAGACAATCGTCCAGTCGCCGTAAAAACGGGGAGCCGGGAATAGGGTCTCTGGGAGGCATTCATCCGGTCGCCGTGAGAACGAGGAGCCGGGAATAAGGTCGCCGGGGACCAATCGTCCGGTCGCCGTGAGAACGGGGAGCCGAGAATAAGGTCGCCGGGGACCAAATATTCAAGAATACCATTAGACGTCCCACTGAGGAGAGCGTCGAACGTTGACTCCCGTAGGAGGAAGATAGATCCAAGAAAGCCATTAGACGTCCCACTGGGGAGAGCGTCTACTCCCGGAGGAGGAAGTGCCCGAAGACGGGTCTTGAGTGTTTGGGCAGGGGACTAGTCTCCCAAAGTGACTCGTTACCGCGGCCACTGTGACCGGGTTGCCGCTTACACCCTCAGTCCACGAGGGCTGATCGTAAGCCGCCCTACAGGAGGGACTTGCTGGGCCTGGCCCACTTCCTCGTGGAGAGGGCATCCTCACGGGGAGGGCATCCTCGCGGGGAGGGCATCGCCGCTAGGGGCTGTAATGAGAAAGACCTGCAATGAGACAGTTGAACAGCAGGACCTATTTATTGCTAATAAAAATGAAGTACAGGGCCTCCCCCTGCGAAGTCGCGAAAGGGGAGGAAAATACAGCGTCCCTCCTCCCCCTCCGGCGCGAACGCTCCGGGGGAGGGGACAGGCCCGTAAGGCTAAACATAGAACTTGCGAAGTAAACACAAGTTCCATGTGTGCTTCAGCTCTTGCTCTTGAAGGTTGGAGAGCTTGTAGGCCCCCGAGCCCAGGACCGCGGAGATCCTGTACGGGCCCTCCCACTTGGGGGAGAGCTTACCCTGGGCCTGGGGGTCCGTCACGCGTTTGAGGACAAGGTCCCCAAGGCGGAAAGCCCTCTCGCGCACGCGCTGATTGTACGCGCGCGCCATCTCTTGCTCGTAGATGGCGTGGCGGAGGAGCGCTCGGTCGCGTTCCTCCTCCACGAGGTCGATCTCTAGGCGCTGGTTGGCCTCGTTGGCCTGGTACGCTGCGGGCGTGGCTCCCTCCAGGAGCTCGACCCGCAGCGACCGGAGGCTGATCTCCGGGGGGAGGACTGCCTCCGCCCCATAGACCAGGGAGAAGGGAGTACGCCCCGTCGCCCAGGACGGGGTCATGCGCATGGAGCAGAGGATGCTAGGGAGCTCCTCTGCCCATGCACCCCGCTTAGAAGCGGTTTGCTCGAGTCTCCGGCGCAACCCCTGTAGGATCACGCCGTTGACCCTCTCGACAGCCCCATTGCTCCGAGGATGGGCCACTGAGGCGAAGTGGATGACGAGCCCCAGGCCTTCGCAGAATTCCCGGAAATAAGCCGAGTCGAATTGGGTCCCGTTGTCCACGGTGATTTCCCGGGGGACACCAAAACGACATACGACGTTTTTCCAGAAAAACCGCTGGACGGCCCGGGACGTGATGCTGGCCAAAGGCTCCGCCTCAACCCACTTTGTAAAATAGTCGACTGCGACTACCGCATACTTGTATTCTCCGGGCGCTGGGGGGCAGGGCCCTAAGAGGTCTATCCCCCAGCGCACGAAGGGCCAAGTGATGGGGATTGTCCGCAGTGCTATAGGGGGGAGGTTCAAGCCCTTGGCCATCTTCTGGCATGCCTCGCACGCGGAGACGAGGTCTCGAGCGTCGCGCATGACCGTGGGCCAGTAAAAGCCCTGCCGGAGGGCCTTGGCCGCGATGGCACGCGGGGCTAGGTGAGAACCACAGCTCCCCGCGTGGATGTCTTCGAGAAGTTGAAGTCCCTCCGGCCGGGGGAGGCAGCGCAGGAGGGCGGAAGCCCCCCGCTTGTAGAGTCTCCCCTCCAGCAGGAGATATGCCCGGGATTTAGCCCGAAGGCGTTTAGCCTCGGTCTCACTAGGAGGGTCCCCCTCCCCCTTGATGAAGGAGATGAGAGGGTCCATCCAAGACGGAGTTCGGACAATCTCGGCGACCTCCGAGGAGGCCACCGAGGGCTTCGTGATTCCAGAAAAGCCCCCTTGGGGAGCGATTCCCGGGCGCTTGCCGCCCGGGCCAGGGCGTCGGCCCGGTCATTGTCCCTCCGCGGGATATGCCGGGCCTCGAGGCCGTCGAAATGCCTCTCCATCTTTCGCACTTCCTGCAAATAAAGACTTAAGTTTGCGTCATGGCACAGGTAAGACTTGTCCATTTGGCAAACTACGAGCTGAGAATCTCCCTTGACTAGGAGACGCTGGATCCCCAGGGAGCGCGCGAGGCGCATCCCGAGGAGCAAAGCCTCGTATTCGGCGACGTTGTTGGTTGCGGGGAACTCGAGTTCCTTCCCCTCGGGGCTTCGGAGGACTACTCCCGCACCAGCCCCAGCGAGACACAGCGACCCATCGAACATGTGGGTCCAATGATCACTGTGTCGGGGCGGCACAGGGAGATCTTCGTCCCCAGACCCAGAGGCGGGGGTCCACTCTGCGACGAAGTCGGCGAGGACCTGCGACTTGATGGCGGAGCAGCCGGTAAGGGACAGGGAGAAGGGGGCGAGCTCGGCCCCCCACTTCCCAATCCGGCCGGTGGCTTCTTTGTTCTGCAGTACCTCCCCCTGGGGGAGGGATGACGAGACGGTGATGGGGTGCCCCAGGAAGTAATGCCGAAGCTTCCGGGACACCATGAGGCGGGCGTAGCAGATATTCTCCATCTCCGTGTACCGAGTTTTGGCCCCTTGGAGGGCCTCACTCACGTAGTACACGGGACGCTGCTGCCCCCCTTGCTCCTTCACCAAGACCGCGCTGACAGCGACAGGGGTCGCGGCGAGGTAGAGGAGCAAGGGCTCTTCTGGAGATGGACTCACGAGCATTGGAGGGCTCGTGAGGTACTTCTTGAGGTCGTTGAAGGCTTCCTGGGCCTCGGGGGTCCAGCGGAACCCCTCGAGCCCCCGGAGGATCTTGAAGAACTGGAGGCCCCGCTCCCCCGACCGGGAGACGAAGCGGCTTAGCGCGGCTAGGCGGCCGGAGAGCCGCTGGACATCCTTGACGGAGCGCGGCGGGGGCATATCCAGGAAAGCCCGGATCTTCTTGGGGTTTGCCTCAATGCCCCGCTGGGACACGAGGAAACCTCAGAGCTTCCCCCCGCGCACCCCGAAGGCGCACTTCTCCGGGTTGAGTTTGAGCCCGAACGCGCGGAGGTTGCGGAAGGTTTCAGCCAGGTCGTCGATGTGGGAGGCTGTGCAGGGACTCTTGACGACCGCGTCGTCTACGTAGACTTCGACGTTGCGGCCGACTTGATCTTTGAAAACCAGCGTCATGAGGCGCTGGAAGGTTGCCCCCGCGTTCTTGAGCCCGAAGGGCATATGGACGTAGCAGAAGGTTCTGAGGGGAGTTACGAAACTCGTCTTTTCCTCGTCCCCTTCCGCCATCTGGACTGGATGGTAACCCGAATAGGCGTCTAGGAAGCTCATGAGCTCGCACCCCGCAGTGGAGTCGACGAGCTGGTCAATCCGCGGGAGCGGGAAATTGTCTTTGGGACAGGCGCGGTTAAGGTCGGTGAAGTCCACGCAAATCCGCCACCTGCCAGTTGATTTCTTGACGAGGACGGGGTTCGCGAGCCACTCGGGGTGCAGGACCTCCCGAATGAACCCCGCCTCCCGGAGCCGGGTGATCTCCACCTTGATTGCCTCTTGGGGCTCGAGGGAGAGTTTCCGCAGCTTCTGTTTGACCGGGGGGTGACCGGGGGCCACGGCAAGCTTGTGCTCAATGACCTCCCGGGCGACGCCCCGCATGTCCGAGGGCTTCCACGCAAAAACATCGGAGTTTTCGCGCAGAAAAGCTGCAAGTTGCGCTACGTGCTCCTCGGGGAGCTTCGCCCCGACCCGAACGGTTTTGTCTTCGTCGCCCGGGGACAGCAGGACCTTCCGAAGGCCCCCTTTTGGACGCGGCTTGAGGAGGGGCCTCCCGGGCGGTGGCACAGCTGCGTCTAGTTCCGGGGGAGAAGCCTCCCCCCCGGGCGTCTTTATGAAGTTGACGCTTCCAATTGTGGCCGCAGTGCGCTCGTATAGAGCACGAGCCATGTCTTGGTCTCCCTGGACATTGATCACGCCATGCGGTCCGGGGATCTTCATGCAGAGGTAGTTTTGATGGGTGGCAGCCCCCAGCCGGTTGATTGTGGTCCTCCCCATTATCGCATTGTAGGAGGAGGGGAGGTCCACTACGTCAAAGCGGACCAGCTCGGTTCGGTAGTTTTCCGGTGTGCCGAAGCTCATTGGGAGATCTACCTTGCCCACGGGGTGGATAACCTTCCCCGGGACAAACCCTTGCAGGGGCCCTGCCGCGGGCTGCAGGAGCTTTTCATCCACCTGCATCTCTTTGAAGGCCTTCAGGAATAGGACGTCGGCGGAGACAATAAGCGCGTCGTCGTGGGGGAAGCGAACCCCTCGCGCGTCTTCCGCCGTGAAGGTGAGGGGGACGTCCGACCACTTGGGTGGTGGGGACGCGTGTAGCACCCCCACAACCTTAACTTCACGCGTGTACTCCTTACGCTGGCGCTTGGAGTCCCGCCCGGAGGCAGACCCTCCCACGATGACGTTGATGCGGCGCTGAGAGGTCTGGAAGGGGAGAGCTTCTGAAGGCTCACCCTCCAGCGTGTGCTGCCCCCCCCGCGGGAGCGGGAAGGGCCGGAACAGCTGGCCGAGGGGGCAAGGAGGCCGGAGTCCCCCCCCTGCCCGCGCTGGTCAAGGAACGCCGCGAAGTGTTGCAGCAGCTGATGGCAATCTCGGGTAGCGTGGGTACTGGACCCGTCGAAGCTGCACCACGGTCCTTCCCGACTCCTCCCCGCGGGGCCTTCCCGGCCGCGTGAAGACTAACCTCCCCCGTGACCTTTCGGCCTGGGAAAGGGGCGACTGGCCTTCGGGGGGTCGCGCGAGCCGCCTCCGCCCTCGAGGACAAAGGTGTCCCGAGGCCGTGGCTCGCTACGCCCCCCCTGTCTGGGGCGTTTTGGGGGATCCCTGGCCCCCCGGGTCGATGGGGGTGGGAGCCCCCTGGGTCTTCTTCCAGATGTCGTCTTCCTCCGCCCGAGCGTACTTTTCGAGTACGTTGAAGAGCTCGTCGGTGGAAGAGGGGCAGCTCCAGGAGAGCCTTCGGTGGAGCTCCCCCGGGAGGATGCCGCTTTTGCAGGCTTCGATGACGGTAGAGTCGGGAACGTGGGCCACTTTGCTCTTCACCTGAGCAAAGCGCTTGAAGAAGCTTCTGATGGTTTCCCCAGTCCTCTGCCGGACAGTGTACAGCTGCGAGGAGTCCAGGGGACGCACGTAGTTCCCCTGGAAGTTGGCACAGAACTCCCGCTTGAGCTGCGAGAAAGACTTGATCGAGCCTGCCTTCAGGTTGTAGAACCAGGAGCGGGCAATGCCGGTGAGGTAGAGGGGGAAGACATTGCCTTGTACCGTCTCGTCCCCCCCGGCCGCAGAGATGGCTGTGGAGTAGACCTGCACAAACTCGTAAGGGTCTGCCTCACCGTTATAGTGCTCGATGTGCGGAGGGCGGTAGGGCCGCGGCCACCGGATGCTGCGAAGTCTTCGGCACAGGGGCTGGTTAGCCCCCTGCACTTCCCGGGGAGAGTCCCGGTCGCTGTCTTCTTTCACGGGACCTTCGTTGTCTGAGTCTGGAAGCGGTCCAAGAGGTCCGCCAGGGTGGCGGTGGCGACGCTTTTCCTCCGGACCGGGACTGAGCTCCCAGACGTTCGGGTTCTCCTCCGGAGAGGTTGGCTCTTCAGCGGGTCTCTTCCCCCAACCAATGCGGGAACGAGGCTCCCCGCGCCCGCGGCCGGGGAGAAGTTCTTCCCCGCGCTCTGGTGAATGCATTCGCTCGACCTCCCCCCGGGCGACACGGACCTGTCCCACCGAGGGAGGGAGCTCATGCACTGTAGCCACCGGCCCGGAGGCTTCCGGAGCCGATCGGGGGGAGCCCCCTGCGACGACCCCCGGGACCGGAAAGAGGGAAGCCCCTGTATTATCCGGAGCCGGGGAGGGGGCGCCCACGGCGACGCTTGGAACCGAAGTGGAGGGGACCCAGTGGCAACGACCGGAACCGGAAAGGGGGGAGCCCCTGTAACATCCGGAACCGGCGAGGGGGGAGCCCCCGCGGCGACGTCCGGGACCGGGGAGCCCATGCGGGGGGAAGTCCGCTGAGGCACGAGAGCTGCTCTGTCCACGGCCCCTGGTGCGGTAAACGCGACGCGGGGGGCGGGACTGGCTCCCGGCGTAGGGAAAACCCCCTGCACGAAGTGGGCTCCCGGCCCCGGGAATAGGCCAGGGACGGGGTACCCCCCTAGTGCCACGAAGGGCCCTGGCATGAAGTAGCCTCCCGGCACCGGGACGGGCCCGGGTGCCGGGAAGGGTCCGGACGTATATCCCGTAGGGGAAGGGAACCCCCCAGATAGATCATACGGGGCGGACAGACCCCCGGAGGCCGGAGGGGCCGCCGGGTAACCCATAAACGGGGGCATAGTCCCCGAGTACGGGTGCGAGGCAAGTGTGGGGGCCGAAGGCCGCGCCAGCACGCTAAGGAGTTCGTCCATAGAGCGCTGAGCACGGAGCTGGCCCTCCACGAGAGCTTCCAGCAGGGCGTCCCGGGGAGCCGGGGCAGCCGTCAGGGGGAGACTGGTCCCGGCCGAGATCCCCGCGGTCACCGGGAACGACCTGGAGGTGGAAGCACCTAAGTTAAGAGGAAAAGAGGGAGGCGGTACCTGGGCCAGGTCGCCTCCGGAAGGGACCGCCGGGACAGCAGTGTCCCAGGCGGACGGCGCCGGGTCTCCGAGACCCGGGTCACCGAGAAGGGTGCGAGCCCTTGTTCTTGGGGGAGCCATGGCGTCTTGTCACGAAATCCCCCCGGACGGCGCCAACTGTCGTGGTATTGCGAATACCCAGTAGGTTTCGAGAATGATCCTAGCGAAGATTACGCGGCGCGGGCTAACCGGATGACCGGTCCTCCCCCGCCAGACAAACACAAGAAACGACACGAGGATTTATACAGGTTCGGGTCCCGGTGGGGGCCCTAGTCCTGTAGACACGCTCCCGTCCGGAGTCGGCTGGGGAGGCTCTCTCCGGGGGAGAGGCTTCCGGAGCACGCCTGTGAGTGTAGCTATTCCAATAAAAGTGATTTCGATCCTTTACAACAAAGGGGTACAGGGGCTATTTATAGCCCCAAAAAGAAGCAAAAAAGCCTAAACTACCCCGGAAGCCACCGTCGGATTGAAGAGTAGGACCGTCCTTCTCCCGGTCAAACGCCTTGGATGCTTGACAGGTGGCCGCTGATTCCCGAGGCGCTCCTCGCGTGACCTGCACGTGACAAACAACTCGAGACTTTACCTTTAGAAGGGCGATGAGGCCCGGGGCACGTCCCAGAGGTAAAGTCCCCGGTCCAAAGGCGGCTCCCGTGGGCCAAAAGGCGGCGCCCGGGTAGGGACCGGAGGCCACGTCCCCGGGCAAATGGCGGCGCCCGGGACGGCGCCGGAGGCCAGGTCTCGGGGGCCGAAAGGCAGCGCCCGGGGAGGGGCCGGAGGCCACGTCCCCGGGCAAATGGCGGCGCCCGGGACGGCGCCGGAGGCCAGGTCCCGGGGGCCAAAAGGCGGCGCCCGGGGAGGGGCTGGAGGCCACGTCCCCAGGAAAATGGCTGCGCCCGAGGTGGCGCCGGAGGCCAGGTCCCGGGGGCCAAAAGGCGGCGCCCGGGGAGGGGCCGGACGCCAGGTCCCCGGGCAAATGGCGGCGCCCGGGACGGCGCGGAGGCCAGGTCGCGAGGGCCAAAAGGCAGCGCCCAGGGAGGGGCCGGAAGCCACGTCCCCGGGCAAATGGCGGCGCCCGGGACGGCGCCGGAGGCTAGGTCCCGGGGGCCAAAAGGCGGCGCCCGGGGAGGGGCCCGAGGCCACGTCCCCGGGCAAATGTGACACGGCTTACCTGGACCTAGCGCCACGGAGATTTCCCCCAACAGAACTAGAGGGACATCATCGTCCTCCTCCTCCTCTTCGCTCCCCTCCACCTGTACGACGAAGAAGTAATCCCAGTTTGCACCTGGAAAGATTGGAGGGATCTGATATCTTACCGCAGTTCTTCGGGCTGTAGGAGGAGTGCTTCGCGAAGACCCTTTCCCAAGATTTAGCCTGACTTTCTTGGGGGCGGGATTCCTCGTCCTGGGTCTCGAGGAAATCTTCTTCACATGTTTGGTCGTCGGCTTTCCCAGGGAACCGACGTTCTCGCTGGGAAACGTCGCCTCCGCAAACCTCCCAAGAAGCTGTTCATGTGGGATTAGTGCTGGACAGACATAAGACCTGCAAAACAGAGGCCAAGTGGAAAATGTACCTTTCGGCGCTCTTGTCTAAGGTCGTCGCCGGCGTGAATTAAGCTCTGGGGGCGAGGCGACCCCTTGGCACCCTCTACCTCGGCGTTGTATGCCCGGAGAAGGCAATTAGTCCGCCTCTCGATCTCGGCAGAGGATAGGACTGTTCCCAAATACAAATTAAAACTGGTGCATTCCAGAAATAACATAAGAAGGTTTTCGATGCCAAAAATGAATACCTTCATTGTAGTCCAAGGTACCATCTGCCATGGACTTGATCTCCCAAGCCGGATGAGCCCTTTCACGCAGGGGGCTCACCCGGTTCTTCACAAAGTCTCGGATGACGTCCCGAGCCGTCGACCCTTCTTCGACTAAGTGAAGAATTACCTCGGCGTGCTTCATGAACTCCGCGTTCATCGCCGGGAGAGTGTCTAACTCGCTTGGCTTCTCTGGCCGTTAGTTTTCAAACCACTTCTGATGCCACCCGTGCACTGAATCTCGCAGAGGTGGGAAGGGATACTCCTTCTTATCCCTCAGCCGGAAGTAAATACATCCGGCGGCGTTGGCGCTCTTCGACCACGCCGAGAAATAGAATCGTCGGAAGAGGTCCACACTAGGGTACACTCCGACGAACGCCTCGCATTGGTGTTGAAAAACCACCAATATCAACACTGCATTTGGGTGGAGGTTGATCAACTCCAACCCATAATGCTTGAGGACATCCTTGAGGAACCGACTCTCGGGAAATCAGAACCCGCAGCACAAATACTCTTCAAAGACCACCAACTCGCCCTCCTGGACGGTTGGGGTTTCTTGATCCTTCTCCGCAGGCCGCCAGTTGATCAATAGCCGCGGAGGAAGAATCTCCTCCTTTTCCAACGACATCAAACTCTCCTCAGAATGGTGGATGGATCGGCTCCAGGACGCCATTGTTCAGTGGAGAGTCGAAGGAAAAGTTGGTGATTTTTGGGAAGACGAAGGTTGAGAAGAATGAGGGTTTTGTGCGGCGGAAATGATGAGGGTTTTTGGCTGTGTAGCTTCTTTGAGAAGACATCTGCTCCTTTTATAGACCCGAGGAGGCGCATTAATGTGAGTAATGTTTCGTTCAAACGTTCCACTGAGTATTTTATTCATTTCCCATAATGGATACTGTCTCTGGCAAACCCGTTAAAGTGTTCCAGGCATCGAATCTGAAGCAAAAAGACTTCTTTGTTTCAGAAACTGAAAGTGCAAAAGCCTGAAAAGCTTTTCAGAGTTTTTCAGAGGATGTTTTTTCTTTTGTACCCTGAAAACTTTTATGAAAATATTCTGTGACTTGATTTTTGGACGTATTGATATTTTTTGACCGGGTTGTGCTACGATCGAGACCATGCTTTCGATTAAGCTCCGATTTTGACCGCGGTGATGGTCTGGTCAAGTTTCAAGTCTGGTCGCGGTAAGTTTCACTTCTAACCGCAACTCTAAGTCTGATCGCGGTGCTTTTGTAAAGGGTGTGATCCTAATCGCAAAGTTGAATTTTACCTGTGTATGAATGATCGTAAAGGCATTGCTTATGGTCATATTTTCACACAGAGAATGTAAAGAGTATGTCTAGGAAGAAAGAAAATTTTATTTCTTGCATTCTTTATATACAAAAGGGATACCGGCGACCAGAGCGTCGACCTGATCCGAAAGAAGTTTACAAAGTTCTCCTAGGGACATGTTGTTGTCAGTAGGATATACACTGACAACCCCCAGGGAACTAGCAACTAATCTAAGCCTATCTACATCATCCCTAACAAGAGGTACACTACTGTTCCTAATTAAGTCAGAGAGTTCCCGCTGTTGCTGGGCGTGGTCCCTCTCTCGGCAGAACTAGTGCGCCTCTTCACGGGATCTCTTCGGTCTTCTTCTTCAAGGCATTCTTCTCCTCCAGAAGAGTCTGTCTAAGGGGAAGAAATGGAGCAGCAGAAGGCTGACCACTGGGGCCTCCAATCTCCTATATTTGCAAGGATTAGTTATACTAACCATAAACTATCAGCAAAAAGGAGATGTGGATTGTTACCTGTCCCTGTTCATGACACGTTGATATATCTGTCGTGGTATTAAGAATACCCCGGCAGGTTTTGAAGACGATCCTAGCGGAGATTACACAGCGCGGGTTGACCGGGTGACCGGTCCTCCCCCGCCGGACAAACACAAGAAAAGACACGAGGATTTATACAGGTTCGGGTCCCGGTGGGGGCCCTAGTCCTGTCGACGCGCTCCCGACCGGAGTCGGCTGGGGGAGCTCTCTCCGGGGGAGAGGCTTCCGGAGCACGTCTGTGAGATTAGCTATTCCAAATAATAATGAAGTCATCTCTTACAACAGAGGGGTACAAGGGCTATTTATAGCCCCAAAAAGAA
This sequence comes from Pharus latifolius, assembly GCA_019359835.1. Classification (NCBI taxonomy): domain Eukaryota; kingdom Viridiplantae; phylum Streptophyta; class Magnoliopsida; order Poales; family Poaceae; genus Pharus; species Pharus latifolius. Next base: position 42,375,603 of record CM033330.1, on the reverse strand, counting down.
GCAAAAAACCTAAACTACCCCGGGAGCCACCGTCGGATTGAAGGGTAGGACCGTCCTTCTCCCGGTCAAACGCCTTGGATGCTTGACAGGTGGTCGCTGATTCCCGAGGCGTCCCTCGCGTGACCTGCACGTGATAAACAGACAGGGGTCTTACCTTTTAGGAGGGCGATGACGTCTGGGGCCCCTTCCGGAGAGCAGGGTCCCGGGAGCCCAAAAGGCGGCGCCCGGGGCAGACACCGAAGGCCACTGTCCCCGGGCACATGGCGGCGCCCGGGACATGCCCGGGGGGCACGGTCCCGGGGGCCAAATGGCGGCGCCCGGGACATGCCCAGGGGGCACAGTCCCGGGACCCTAAAAGGCGGCGCCCGGGGCAGGCACCGGCGGCCACTGTCCCGGGGCAAATGGCGGCGCCCGGGACATGCCCGGGGGGCACGGTCCCGGGGGCCAAATGGCGGCGCCCGGGACATGCCCGGGGGGCACAGTCCCGGGAGCCTAAAAGGCGGCGCCCGGGGCAGGCACCGGCGGCCACTGTCCCGGGGCAAATGGCGGCGCCCGGGACATGCCCGGGGGGCACGGTCCCGGGGGCCAAATGGCGGCGCCCGGGACATCCCCTGGGGGCACGGTCCCGGGAGCCTAAAAGGCGGCGCCCGGGGCAGACACCGGAGGCCACTGTCCCCGGGCACATGGCGGCGCCCGGGACATGCCCGGGGGGCACGGTCCCGGGGGCCAAATGGCGGCGCCCGGGACATGCCCGGGGGGCACGGTCCCGGGGGCCAAATGGCGGCGCCCGGGGCAGGCACCGGCGGCCACTGTCCCCGGGAAATCATGAACTTACCTGGACTTGACCGCGTGGAGATTTCCCCCAACAGCAGCCCCCCATGCTCTCCGGGGACGAAGCTTGAGCCCCCGGAGGGAATGGTTACGGTACTGGGAAAATCTCCGGACGAAAATTACCGGACCCCCGGCGACGCTTCGGTTTCCGTGCCGGGCGCTTCATGGCCGCGCCGTTCTCGCAATAAATGTGCGCGGGGTTCGAAACGACGTCTCGATTTACGCGCTGTCCCTTCGTTTCCCGCGCACGGTTTGAATCAGTGGTCCAGATTGCTCCGAGGGGGCCACGTGGCGCGCATCTAGATCACGGCCAGCCTATATAAATAGGGCCTTAGGGGGCCCCGGTAGCTCATTCCAAATCTTCAACTCCAGCTTCAGCTCTCCCGGTAGCGCTCTTCCGGTAGTTTCTCCGGTAGCCTTCTCCGGTAGCGAGCGTCCGGGAGTCGTTGATAGCCACCTGAAAACTTAGCCACCGAAAAACAAAGAACTCACCTAATGGCGCCCAAAGGTCGAGCGAAGACCACGGAGGTGCCCCCGGAGGAAATCCCCGTGGATTTCCTTTGGGCCTCCGAATTCTCGGCCTCGGACGCGGAGTCCCTGGTCAAGAAGGGCGTCGTCGAAGAGGGGGACATCCGGGTCCCCCTAAAGAAGGACGGAGCCCCCCGCCCCAGGCCCGGAGAGGTCGTGGCCTTCGAGGCCTTCCTCGAGGCGGGGCTCCGGCTCCCGGTGCATCCGATGCTCCGGGAGTTTCTCAAAGAGTACGGGGTGGCTCTCAACCACCTCACCCCGAACGCGCTCGTCCGTATGGGCCTTTTTATATGGCTCTACGAGACAGCGACCGGGCGGGAGCCCACCCTCCGCGCCTTCCGGTACTTCTATGAACCGGCGGCGCAGAGCTCCCACCTGGTGAAGGGAGGACCGAAGTCCCCCTTCGGCTCGGTGATGGTCCAAATGCTGCCCTCCCGGGTGGCGGACTTCCCGGCGGCGGCCTCCCGGGACCACTGGGGGGACTGGCTCCGGAGTTGGTTCTACCTCCGGGTCCGGGACGAGGCGGTGGTTTACGCCCCGGAGCCTCCCACCTACAGCCGATCATCCGCACCAAAGCCGCCGGTGTGGACGGACGAGGAGTTCGAGCTCCTCGGGAAGGTGGTGTTGGCGAAGAAGGCCTGCTCAATGCGGGACGCCGCGGAGGAGCTGGCGCTCCTGCGGCTTTCCCCCTTCTCACGCGGGGGAAGGGGGATCGGCATGGGCCCGGAGCAGCGGCCTCCGGTCAAGCCAGTGACGCGGCGTAAGTCCCCTGCATTTTTGTACTTGCAGTTTTTTATGAGAAATTGACTAACTTTTTACCTCTTGCAGTGCGCCCGTATCCGGCGGCGAGGGACAAGGCGGAGCACCTCCTGGGGAGGTACTTCGCCGACGAACACGAGCGCATCGTGCGCCTCGTGGGGGAGGGGCCTCCCCGAAACTTGGTGGCCGAGGCCTATGGGCTCAGGCTTCCGGAGAGGAAGCCCCTTCCCACCCCCGGGTCTCATAAACGGGGGAAGGACGCGGCCGGGGGCTCGGAGCCCAAAAAGCCCCGGGTCCCGAAGACCCCAGCTCCGGCGACGGCGCTGGCGACGGCGCCGGCGACGACGCCGGTGAGGGCCCGGGACGCAGCTCCCGGAGCCGAACATGCCCGGGCGGCGCCCCGGGCAGAGGCGACGCCTCCGCCCCCGGAGGCCCTCGTCGAGGCCCGGGGGGAGGTTGTTGTCGATGGGGCGGGGTCCGATTCGGCGGACTACGCCCCGTCGCCAGTTCGAGTGACGCTCCTCTCGCCTCTCCCGGCGGCATTGGCGCCGGAGAGGCTAGAAGTGAGGTTTTCGGGGGCGGCGCCCCCGCGCCTCTGGCCGGTGGATGAGGAGGGGGGGAGCCCCTCAGTCTTCGAGGTCCCCCCGGAGCAGGAGGCTCCGAGGGCCCTCCGGCCTGGGGCGGGGAAAGGCCCAATGATCCCTCCCCGGGCGGAGATCCCCGCCCAACCTTCGTCTTCGTCTTCGGAGGAAACTTCGTCGACGAAGACGCCGGTGACGCCGGCCGTACTCCCGGATTCGGAGGTCCGGGGACCCTCTCCCGGCCGCGACAGGAGGGCCGGGCAAGACACCTCCCTATTTCCTGCGGGGGAGGTGGCCCGCTACGCGGAGGGCCTGCACAACCGGAAGGTGCAGGCCTTCATAGCAGGAGGGACGCTCCACGAGCGTTTTGAGGGGCTCGAGTCCCTCGGAGCCCAGGTAACTCGAGCTCTCCACACTTCGGCTTTTTTCCTGCATTTAAGATTTTTCTAACTCTTTATGCATTTTGTAGGTAGCGACTGTTACCTGGGGCCTTGAGCAGCGGGTCACCCGGCTGCTCAAGGAGGCGGAGAGCCGGGCCGCGGCCTGCGTCGAGCAGCGGGAGGCGGCCCTCCGGGAGCGGGACGAAGCTCTTGATGAGCTGTCCCGGGCCCGGGCGCAGGTGCACCTTTCGGAGGGCGCCTACATCCGCCTCCGAGAGGAGGCCAAGGTGCGGGAGAAGGCGCTCCGGGAGCTCGAGAGCTCCAGCGTCCGGGCGCTGTCGGACGTGGGCCGCTCCGTCCGCTCGGCCTTGGAAAGCCTTGGCGTTAGCCTGGGCTCCGAGAGCGGCCCGGAGGTGCCCCCGGCGACCCTCGCGGAGGCTGTGCGTTTTCTTAACGCACAAGTCTCCGCCATCCCGGAGGCTGCGGACGTCAGGGCGCGTGGCCGGGCGATCCCCGTCATCGCGGCCGCCGCAGGGCTCGTTGACTACCGTGGGGTCGGCGCCCGGGCGATCGGGGGGCGCATCCCCCGGGGCTTCCCGGAGGCCTTCGAGCCAACGCGCAGGGAGGTGGAGCTGCTGGCGGAGGGGTTCTACGACCGGATCATCCGGACGTGGTTCCCGACACCGGCGCCTCCGGCCGCGGATGTCGCTGCCCCGGCCACGGAGGAAGCTTCCCGGGGGGAGGACCCCAATGCCAAAGTATGAGCCTCCCCCGGGTCTTTAGCTAGGACCCCTTTTTATTTTGTTAGGCATTTTGATTCCGGTAGCTTCTTAGGAGAAGCCCCGGGCACTTGTACACAAACATTTTGCAATGAAATATATTAGAAATTTTTCTAAGTCTTTGCAATAAAATGTTACCAGGGTTCCCGGGGGGTTGCTCCCGAGCAGCGGTCCGGGAGAGACTCTCCGGGGGACGCCCAAGCGGCTTTGATTTTGCTGAGCCTTGTCTCCGGGAGGCGCGACGGCGGTACTGCCCGGGAGCCCGTCCGGTTGAGGTGGCGCCCGGAATGGCACTTGGATAATTTTGACAACAGCCGTGCTGAATTAACTCCCCCGCGCCCGAGGGCCCAGATGATACCTCCTCTCCGGATACTTCCGCCGGCTGGGTACGAGTTTTGGCCCGAAGACGTACTTCGGGACTCTCAGCGTCGCGTCCGGGCGCTGTACCGGGACTTGGCCCGGGAGCTGAGGGAGCGCCTCCGGGAGCTTTAGGCGTAGGAGCCTTAGGCTCGTAGAAAATCCCCCGGGTTAGGACCCGGGTTGTATCGTTTCCGAAACCCACCGGAGGGGGAAGATGTCCTCCGGGTTTGTTGATCAATAAAGCGCATTCTTTCTTTTTATTGCCTCTTTCTTTTCTTCTTCTTGGATGGTCTGGACGACTCATCTTAACAAGGATGAGCTAAGTTTCTTCGTGGGTGACCCGGGGACCCCCTGTCCCCCCCCCCCCCGCCCACAGCGGGCGGGAGGAAGCCTCCGCGTGCTGTGGGGGAAACAGGGTCCCCGGGGGGAGCATAACCTGTAGAAATGTTTTCTAAGTTAGAAAATTGTAAAAATAGGATTTCCGAGGGAGGGACCTTCCGGGGTGGCCGGGGGCACTGGGAGAGGTTCATCCGGCCGCCGGGAGAGCGGGGAACCGGGAACAAGGCGCGGAAGGGGCTCATGAAAAGCCAATGACCTCCGGAGGGGAGCTTCCCGGGAGAGTTCGTCCGGTCGCCGTGAGAACGGGGAACCGGGAATAATGTTTTCGGGGAAAATATATGAAACCCATTTCGTAAAGCAGTTGTCCGGTCGCCGTGAGAACGGGGAGCCGGGAATAACGTCGACTCCCGGAGGAGGAAGATAGAGCCAATCAAGCCGCAAGGGGCTGATCTTCCGGTCGCCGTGAGAACGGGGAGCCGGGAATATCGTCGACTCCCGGAGGAGGAAGATAGATCCAGAAAGCCATTAGACGTCCCGCTGAGGAGAGCGTCTACTCCCAGAGGAGGAAGTGCCCGGAGACGGGACTTGAGTGTTTGGGCAGGGGACTAGTCTCCCAAAGTGACTCGTTACCACGGCCACTGTGACCGGGTTGCCGCTTACACCCTCAGTCCACGAGGGCTGATCGTAAGCCGCCCTACGGGAGTGCAGGCTCCGTTGTAGGGACTTGTTGGGGCTGGCCCACTTCCTCGCGGGGAGGGCATCCTCGCGGGGAGGGCGCCCTATGGGAGTGCAGGCTCCGTTGCAGGGACTTGTTGGGGCTAGCCCACTTCCTCGCGGGGAGGGCATCCTCACGGGGAGGGCATCGCCGCTAGGGGCGGTAATGAGAAAGACCTGCAATGAGACAGTTTGCAAAGCAAGACCTATGTATTGCTAATGAAATGAAGTACAGGGTCTCCCCCTGCGAAGCCGCGAAAGGGGAGGAAAATACAGCGTCCCTCCTCCCCCTCCGGCGTGAACGCCCCGGGGGAGGGGACATGCCCGTGAGGCTAAACATAGAACTTGCGAAGCAAACGCAAGTTCCACGTGTGCTTCAGCTCCTGCTCTTGAAGGTCGGAGAGCTTGTAAGGGGTCCCTGAAAGGGGGGAGCCCTGATGACCACGACCGGAACCGGGAAGGGGGCAGGCCCTGTAACACCCGGAACCGGCGAGGGGGGAGCCCCCGAGGCGACGACCGGGACCGGGAAGGGGGAAGCCCCTGTGGTGAAGACCGGAATCGAAGTGGAGGGGGCCCCAGTGGACTCGACCGGAACCGGGAAGGGGGCAGGCCCTGTAACACCCGGAACCGGCGAGGGGGGAGCCCCCGAGGCGGCGTCCGGAACCGGGGAGCCCATGCGAGGGGAAGTCCGCTGTGGCACGGGGGCTGCTCTGTCAACCGCCCCCGGTGCGGTAAACGCAACGCGGGGGGCGGGACTGGCTCCCGGCGCAGGGTAAACCCCCGGCAAGAAGTGGGCTCCCGGCCCCGGGATCAGGCCGGGGACGGGGTACCCCCCTTGGTGCCATCGAAGTGCCTCTGCATCGTTTGCATCTGCAAATAAAAGGCTAGAATTTGCGTTACGGCACAGGTAAGGCCCGTGCTTTTGGTGAAATATGGGCTGAGAATCTCCCTTGAGTTGGAGGCGTCGGATCCCCGGGGAACGCACGTGGTGCGACCTGAGGAGCAAAGCCTCGTACTTGGCGGCACTGCTGGCCCCGGGGACAGCAGGTCCTTCCGGAGGCCCCCTTCCGGACGCGGTTTGAGGGGGGGGCCTCCCGGGGGATACTGCCGCGATGTCTGGTTCCAGGGGGGAGGACTCCCCCCTGGGCGCCTCAATAATGTTGACGCTTCCGATCATGGCGGCTGCGCGCTCATACAGAGCACGGGCCATGTCTTGGTCTCCCCGGACGTTGATCACGCCATGCGGCCCGGGGATCTTCATGCAGAGGTTGTTTTGATGGGTGGCAGCCCCCAGCCGGTTGATGGTGGTCCTCCCCATAATCACGTTGTAGGAGGAGGGGAGGTCCACTACGTCGAAGCGGACCAGCTCGGTCCGGTAGTTCTCCGGGGCGCCGAAGGTCACAGGAAGATCTACCTTGCCCACGGGGTGGATCGCCTTCCCCGGGACAAAACCTTGTAGGGGCCCGGCTGCGGGCTGTAGGAGCTTCTCATCCACCTGCATCTCTTTGAAAGCCCTCAGGAATAGGACGTCGGCGGAGCTCCCACTATCCACAAGGATGCGGACCAGGTGACAGTTGTAGATTGTCGCGGAGACAACGAGCGCGTCGTCGTGGGGGAAGCGAACCCCCCGCGCGTCTTCTGCCGCGAAGGTGAGGGGGACGTCCGACCACTTTGGTGGCGGGGACATGCGTAGCACCCCCACAACCTTAACTTCACGCGCGTACTCCTTACGCTGGCACTTGGAGTCCCGCCCGGAGGCAGACCCTCCCACGATGACGTTGATGCGGCGCTGAGAGGTCTGGAAGGGGAGAGCTTCTGAAGGCTCCCCCTCCTGTGCCTGCTCACCCCCCGCGGGAGCGGGGAGGGCCGGAACAGCTGGCCGAGGGAGCAAGGAGGCCGGAGTCTCCCCCCCCTGCCCGCGCTGGTCGAGGAATGCCGTGAAGTGCTGCAGTAGTTGGTCGCAGTCTCGGGTAGCGTGGGTACTGAACCCGTGGAAGCTGCACCACGGTCCTTCCCGCCTTCTCCCCGCGGGGCCCTCCCGGCCGCGCGAAGACTCTCCTCCCCCATGACCTTTCGGCTTGGGGAAGGGACGGTTGCCCCTCGGGGGGTCGCGCGAGCCGCCTCCGCCCTTGAGGACAAAAGTGTCCCGAGGCCGTGGCTCGTTATGCCCCCCTTGTCTGGGGCGTTTGGGGGGATCCCTGGCCCCCCGGTCCACGGGGGCAGGAGCCCCCTGGGTCTTCTTCCAGATATCGTCTTCCTCCGCCCGAGCGTACTTTTCGAGCACGTTGAAGAGCTCGTCGGCGGAAGAGGGGCAGCTTCGGGAGAGCCTTCGGTGGAGCTCCCCCGGGAGGATGCCGCTTTTGCAGGCTTCGATGACTGTAGAGTCGGGGACGTGGGCCACTTTGCTCTTCACCTGGGCAAAGCGCTTGAAGAAGCTTCTGATGGTTTCCCCAGTCCTCTGCCGGACAGTGTACAGCTGCGAGGAGTCCAGGGGACGCACGTAGTTCCCCTGGAAGTTGGCACAGAACTCCCGCTTGAGCTGCGAGAAAGACTTGATGGAGCTGGCCTTCAGGTTGTAGAACCAGGAGCGGGCGATGCCGGAGAGGTAAAGGGGAAAGACGTTGCACTGTACTGACTCGTCCCCCCCGGCCGCGGAGATAGCAGTGGAGTAGACCTGCACAAACTCGTAAGGTTCTGCCTCGCCGTTATAATGTTCGATGTGTGGCGGGCGGTAGGGCCGCGGCCACCGGATGCTGCGAAGTCTTCGGCACAGAGGCTGGTTAGCCCCCCGCACTTCCCGGGGAGAGCCCCGGTCGCTGTCTTCTTTCACGGGAACTTCGTTGTCTGAGTCTGGAAGCGGTCCGAGAGGTCCGCCAGAGTGGCGGTGGCGACGCTTTTCCTCCGGACCGGGACTGAGTTCCCGGACGTCTGGGCTCTCCGCCGGAGAGGTTGGCTCTTCAGCGGGTCTCTTCCCCAGGCCCGTGCGAGAGCGAGGCTCCCCGCGCCCGCGGCCGGGGGGAAGTTCTTCCCCGCGCTCTGGTGAACGCATTCGCTCGACCTCCCCCGAGGCGAAACGGACCTGTCCCGCCGAGGGAGGGAGCTCGTGCGCTGTAGCTTCCGGAGCCGGTTGGGGCGAGCCCCCTGCGACGACCCCCGGGACCGGAAAGGGGGAAGCCCCTGTATCGTCCGGAACCGTGGAGGGGGCGCCCGCGGCGACGCCTGGAATCGAAGTGGAGGGGGCCCCAGTGGCCACGACCGGAACCGGGAAGGGGGCAGGTCCTGTGACACCCGGAACCGGCGAGGGGGGAGCCCCAGTGGCGGCGTCCGGAACCGGGGAGCCCATGCGAGGGGAAGTCCGCTGCGGCACAGGGGCTGCTCTGTCGACCGCCCCCGGTGCGGTGAACGCAACGCGGGGGGCGGGACTGGCTCCCGGCGCAGGGTAAACCCCCGGCAAGAAGTGGGCTCCCGGCCCCGGGATCAGGCCGGGGACAGGGTACCCCCCGGGTGCCACGAAGGGCCCTGGTATGAAATAACCTCCCGGCACTGGGACGGGCCCGGGTGCCGGGAAGGGTCCAGGCGTGTATCCCGCAGGGGGGGGGAACCCCCCCGGCAGGATCATACGGGGCAGACAACCCCCCCGAGGCCGGAGGGGCCGCCGGGTAACCCATAAACGGGGGCATGTTCCCCGGATATGGGTGCGACGCAAATGTGGGGGCCGGGGGCCGCGCCAACGCGCTAAGGAGCTCGTCCATAGAGCGCTGGGCGCGGAGCTGGCCTTCCACGAGAGCTTCGAGCAGGGCGTCCCGGGGAGCCGGGGGAGCCGTCGGGGGGACGCTTGTCCCGGCCGAGGTTCCCGCGGTCACCGGGAACGACATGGAGGTGGAAGCACCTAAGTTAAGAGGAAAGGAGGGAGGCGGTACCTGGGCCAGGTCGCCTCCGGAAGGGGCCGCCGGGACAGCAGTGTCCCGGACGGACGGCGCCGGGTCCTCGAGACCCGGGTCACCGGGAAGGGTGCGAGCCCTTGTTCATGGAGGAGCCATGGCGATTCGTCACGGGTCCCCACGGACGGCACCAACTGTCGTGGTATTAAGAATACCCCGGCAGGTTTTGAAGACGATCCTAGCGGAGATTACACAGCGCGGGTTGACCGGGTGACCGGTCCTCCCCCGCCGGACAAACACAAGAAAAGACACGAGGATTTATACAGGTTCGGGTCCCGGTGGGGGCCCAAGTCCTGTCGACGCGCTCCCGACCGGAGTCGGCTGGGGGAGCTCTCTCCGGGGGAGAGGCTTCCGGAGCACGTCTGTGAGATTAGCTATTCCAAATAATAATGAAGTCATCTCTTACAACAGAGGGGTACAAGGGCTATTTATAGCCCCAAAAAGAAGCAAAAAACCTAAACTACCCCGGGAGCCACCGTCGGATTGAAGGGTAGGACCGTCCTTCTCCCGGTCAAACGCCTTGGATGCTTGACAGGTGGTCGCTGATTCCTGAGGCGTCCCTCGCGTGACCTGCACGTGATAAACAGACAGGGGTCTTACCTTTTAGGAGGGCGATGACGTCTGGGGCCCCTTCCGGAGAGCAGGGTCCCGGGAGCCCAAAAGGCGGCGCCCGGGGCAGACACCGGAGGCCACTGTCCCCGGGCACATGGCGGCGCCCGGGACATGCCCGGGGGGCACGGTCCCGGGGGCCAAATGGCGGCGCCCGGGACATGCCCGGGGGGCACGGTCCCGAGGGCCAAATGGCGGCGCCCGGGACATGCCCGGGGGGCACAGTCCCGGGAGCCTAAAAGGCGGCGCCCGGGGCAGGCACCGGCGGCCACTGTCCCGGGGCAAATGGCGGCGCCCGGGACATGCCCGGGGGGCACGGTCCCGGGGGCCAAATGGCGGCGCCCGGGACATGCCCGGGGGGCACAGTCCCGAGAGCCTAAAAGGCGGCGCCCGGGGCAGGCACCGGCGGCCACTGTCCCGGGGCAAATGGCGGCGCCCGGGACATGCCCGGGGGGCACGGTCCCGGGGGCCAAATGGCGGCGCCCGGGACATCCCCGGGGGGCACGGTCCCGGGATCCTAAAAGGCGGCGCCCGGGGCAGACACCGGAGGCCACTGTCCCCGGGCACATGGCGGCGCCCGGGACATGCCCGGGGGGCACGGTCCCGGGGGCCAAATGGCGGCGCCCGAGGCAGGCACCGGCGGCCACTGTCCCCGGGCACATGGCGGCGCCCGGGACATGCCCGGGGGGCACGGTCCCGGGGGCCAAATGGCGGCGCCCGGGGCAGGCACCGGCGGCCACTGTCCCCGGGCAATCATGAACTTACCTGGACTTGACCGCGTGGAGATTTCCCCCAACAATATCCATCTTGGAAAGATGGACGCCAGGTGGCGGAAGTGCAACCTTCCCACCAGAAGATTGTTTCCCCAACACAAGTTGAGGATCTTCTGGCCGAATAGTCACCGCTTGCTGGCTAGAAAATCAATCACCCAAACAAAAGCAAGGGGTGCTAGGGAAGAAAGCTACAGGAAGAAAAGATAATGTTTCATTTTCTACTTTTGCTCTGCTGGAGGATCCTTTGTCAACCTTGGACTTCTTCTTTGAAGGAGATGGATCTTCAAGCATTTCAGGCTCTTGCTCGGGAAGTTCCTCTTCATCACTCTCAATCTCGATGATGTTGTGATTTGCCATCGGGAAGTGTATAAAGAGAAGAATGAAGGTGTTTTTAGAAAGGACTTAGCCGTGAGAAGAAATTGTGAAGCTTTACAGATTCAAAGACCCGGTATTTATAGCCATCAGGGTGACGGTTCATATACTAAGTGCCTCGGGTTCTTAAAAGCATTTACAATTTTACCTTGGGTTAAAAAACTTTTTCAACAGTTCCATCATTACCCGTCACATAATACTCAAAGCATGTCTCGGGGAATCAACCGTTCCACTTAGTGCGCCACTAAGCGTGGGATTTGAAGAGTCGGGTTAATAATCCGAAGCATTTCTTTAAATTTAAAGTGAACACGTCCCTTCGTTTTCTTTAAATTTGTGGGCTAGCTGACGAGGATTGACACCCGAGTCAGTTCAAATAAATGCACTGTTGGTTCAAGACAGATTCAAACCAGACACGTGTCTAGCGGTGCGAACTCAAGTTATTCTGAGAAGCATCAGCTCAAGGTCGCAGGCTTTGCGCGATCAAATCGCAGGCTTCCCGCGGTCAGAAGTTCATATGCTATACGCGAACAGAATGACCGGGATGTTGCGCGGTCAGCCAACATCCCGCGGTCAGAGCATTCTCGACCACGGTGCTTGGAATTCATCTGTCCGGCTATCCTTATAGCGGGAATATTCCAAGTATCCCGAAGATTCCTCCACGTGGAGAATCAACCATCAGGAGGTAAATACGTGCAGTTATCCATGAATAACACGTGTTTAACCTGCGTGGAGGTTAAGAGCGGTTCTCTAAAACCGCATTCAACCGTCTAAACAACTGTCTGATGCAGTTACGACATGGCACCCTTTCGACCAGTATAAGAGGGTGGCAAGGTGCATCAAGCAAGGGGGATCAGAAGATCAAGAGATCAACATCTCTAAAGCAAGCGAGATACAACACATCTCAACCATTCAAACAGCCAAGTCTACGGCCTAGATTAGATAGTTTTTACAAGCCTTTCTGGCTTTATTCTATACATTTACATAAGAAAAATCCTTCGCCTGTGAAGGAGTTTTTCTACTATCTTGTAACCTTTTATTGCCTATAGTGAAATCCTAACAGGACGTAGGGCTATTACTCCCACCATCGAGGGCCTGAACCTGTATAAATCTCTCTGTGCTCCTGTTCACCATTGTTCTACATACCTTCCCGGAGGGTCATCTTGAAAGGTCTCGCTATTACAAATTTTGCATAAGTTCGGCTGAGGACTCTGAGTCCGAATCGTCGACACCCCCCCCTGGGGTTTTGATGAGATAGACGCTCCCGATCATTGTGGCGGCGCGTTCGTATAGAGCGTGGGCCACATCTTGGTCGGCCCGGGCGGTGATCACGCCATGAGGCCTGGGGATCTTCACGCAGAGATAGTTCTAGTGGATCGTGGCCCCCAAGCGGTTGATTGTGGTCCTCCCCATAATTGCGTTGTAAGAAGAGGGGAGGTCGACCACGTCGAACCGGACCACCTCTGTCCAGTAATTGTCCGGGGTGCCGAAGGTCATGGGGAGATCCACCTTCCCCACGGGGTGGATCGCCTTCCCCGGGATGAACCCCTGCAAGGGCCCTGCAGCGGGCTGCAAGAGCTTCTCGTCCACCTGCATCTCCCTAAACGCCTTTAAGTAAAGGACGTCGGCTGAGCTCCTGCCATCCACGAGGATGTGGGCCAGATGACAGTTGTAGATGGTGGTGGAGACGATGAGCGCGTCATCATGGGGGAAGCGAACCCCACGCGCGTCCTCTGTCGTGAAGGTGAGGGGGACGTCAGACCACTTAGGTGGCGGGGACGTATGCAGCACCCCCACCACCTTCACTTCGCGTGCGTACTCCTTGCGCTGACGCTTAGAATCCCGCCCGGAAGCGAACCCCCCTCCCGTGATGACGTTGACACGCCTCTGGGAGGTTTGGAAGGGGAGAGTTTCTGACGGCTCCCCCTCCTGCGTCCGCCCATGCTGTCCCACCGCGGGAGCAGGAAGGGCCGGTAAGGCCGGCTGAGAGGGGAAGGAGGCCGGTGTCCCCCCCTGCCCATGCTGGTCGAGGAATGCGGTGAATTGTTGGAGCACTTGATGGCATTCCCGGGTGGCATGGGTATCAGACCTGTGGAAGGTACACCACCGGCCTTCTCTGTTTTCCGTCGCGGGGCCTTCCCGACCGCGGGACGACTGTCCTCCCCCACGGCCTTTCGGCTTGGGGAAGGGGCGGTTGCCCCTAGAGGCATCGCGCGAGCCGCCTCCGCCCTCAAGGACAAAGGTGTCCCGAGCAGTGGCTTGCTACGGCCCCCCTGCTTAGGGCGTTTGAGGGGGTCCCTGGCCCCCCGGTCAGCAGGGGCGGGAGCCCCTTGGTTCTTCTTCGAGAGGTCGTCCTCCTCCGCATGAGCGTACTTCTCAAGTACGTTGAAGAGCTCGTCGGCGGAGGAGGGGCAGCTCCGGGAGAGCCTCTGATGGAGCTCCCCGGGGAGGATCCCGCTCTTGCACACCTCAATGACTGTGGAGTCAGGGACGTGAGCCACTTTGCTCTTAACCTGAGCGAAGCGCTTGAAGAAGCTGCAGATGGTCTCCCCCATCCTCTGCCAGACGGTATAGAGCTGCGAGGAGTCCAGGGGACGCACGTAGTTCCCCTGGAAGTTCGCGCAGAACTCACACTTGAGCTGCGCGAAGGACTTGATGGAGCCGGCCTTCAAGTTTTAGAACCACGAGCAGGCAATCCCAGTCAGGTAGAGGGGGAAGACGTTGCATTGCACCGTCTCGTCCCCCCGATCCCCGAGATGGCTATGGAATACACCTGCACAAATTCATAGGGGTCGGCCTCACCGTTGTAGTGTTCGATGTGCGGCGGGCGGTAAGGCCGCGGCCATCAATGCTCCATAGCCTGTGGCACAGCGGCTGGTTAGCCCCCTCCACTTCTCTGGGAGAGTCCCAGTCGCTGTTTCCTTTGACAGGGGACGCGCGCTCGTTGTCGGAGTCGGGAAGGGGCCCAAGAGGTCTGCCGACATGGCGATAACGGTGCTTTTATTCCGAGTTGGTGGAGCTGACTTCCAAGACGTCCGGGCGCTCCCCCGGAGAGGTTGGTTCTTCGGCGGGTCTCTACCCCCAGCCGGAGCGGGAGCGAAGCTCTCCGCGTCTGCTACTCGGGGGAAGTTCCTCCCCGGGCTTAGTTGCACACATTCGCTCAACCTCCTCCTGGGCGAAGCGGACTTGATCCGCCGGAGGCGCCCTTGGGGGCGGCCCCTGGGGAGGAGGGAGCTCGTGCGCTGTAGCTACCGGCCCGGGCACTACTGGGGCCGGTGAGGGGGAGACCCCTATGACGACGTCTGGAACCGGAAAGGGGGAAACCCCTGTATTATCAGGAACCGGAGAGGGGGGAACCCCCGCGGCGACGTTCGGAACCGGAAAGGGGGAAACCCCTGTATTATCCGGAACCGAAGAGGGGGGAACCCCCGTGGCGACGTCCGGAGTCGGGGCGCTATTGCGGGGGGAGGCCTCTTGCGTCGTCGGAGCTGCTCTGTCAACCGCCCCTAGTGCGGTAAACGCAACCTACGGGGCGGGACTGGCTCCCGGCACATGGAAAACCCCCGGCGTGTAGTCGGCCCCCGGCCCCGGGAATGGGCCCGGAACAGGGTGTCCCCCCGGTACCGCGAAGGCCCCGGACATAAGGTATCACCCCGGCACCAGGAAGGCTCCCGACGCCTGGAAAGCTCCGAACGGATGGCCCGCCGAGGGAGGGTACCCTCCGGCGGGGTCGTACAGAGCGGCCGGGCTTCCGGGGGCCAGAGGGGCCACCGGGTGACCCATAAATGGGGGCATAGGCCCAAGAATGGGTACGAGGGGTAAGTGGGGGCCAGTAGCCGCACCAAGACACGGAGCAACTCATCCATAGAGCACTGGGCGCGGAGCTAGCCCTCCACTAGAACCTCAAGCAAGGCGTCCCGGGGAGCTGGGGAAGCCGTCGGGGGGAGACTGGTCCCGGCCGAGGCGACCGCGGTCACCGAGACCGACCCGGAGGTCGAACCAACGAAATTGATAGGGAAGGTGGGAGGCAGTACATGGGTCTGGCCGCCTCTGGGCGGAAGCGCCGGGACAGTTGTGTCCCCGACGAGCGGCGCCGGGTCACCGGGACCGGCGTCACCGGGAAGGGCGCGGGCCGTCGTTCTTGGGGGAGCCATGGCTTCTTGTCACGAGTCCCCACGGTCGGCGCCAACTGTCGTGGTATTGCGAATACCCCGGCAGGTTTTGTGGAAGAAAATACGACGCGAGCTGACCGGGTGACTGGTCCTCTCCCGTCGAGCAACCACAGCAAGTGACACAGAGATTTATACAAGTTTGGGTCTCAGTGGAGACCCTAGTCCTGTCGGGGTGCTCCCAACCGGAGTTGGCTATGGGAGCTCTCTCGGGGGAGAGATGGCTCCGGAGCACACCTGCGAGATTGTCTATTCCAAGTAATAATGAACAATTGTCCCCTTACATGAGGTGTACAAGGGCTTATATAGCCCCAAAAGACGCAAAAAGACTAAACTACCCCGCCTTCCACCGTTGGATCGAGGGGTAGCGACGTCCTTCTTCTGGTCAAGGACCTTGGATGCTTGACAGGTGTCCACCGGTTCCCGAGGCACTTCCCGTGTGACCATCACGTGACCTGGGACCGGAGACTCCTGCTTCCGGAAGGACGGCAACGCCCGGGACAAGCCACTGGGGGGCCTTGTCCCCGAGCAAAAGGCGGCGCCCGAGACAAGCCACCGGGGGACCTTGTCCCTGGGCAAATGGAACAACCTCTTACCTGGACTTAATCTCGTGGAGATTTCCCCCAACAAATAGAATATCCTAATGCCTTGCAAATGCAGTGTTAATGTATTGATCAATGTACTTGATAGTTATCAGTACTATTGGCATTTACAAGCATAGGATTGTGTTTATTTCTATCAAGAAGCATGTATTTCACCGAGGAAGGAAGATATGTAAGATTTGGTACCTTGTTCGCGTAGGGATTGTCATGATTCTTACCGTTAAGAGTCGATTGGGCAATGGTGATGTGTTTGCATGTCGCGCCCCGAAACTGGGACTACGACTACTCCTGTAGAGACCTAGCTCGCTACAGCTAGTCCCATACACACACCTTTGACTTCCCAGGATAAGTCAAACACAGGAGTATATTATATTGCAACAGAGTAACTTACAAAATATTTAAGCAGTGTGGCTGCTGGCCTTAATATTACATAAAGAATTACAATGCCTACAAGGCATTCAGGGTTTAGCAAAATATTAACTACACAGCAGAAGATGGGTGACCCTCCCACAAAAGAAGTTGACGGCAGAACAACACACATCAGGGCAAAGACGGGACTGACTCTTCTCCTTCTAGATCCAAGAAGTTCTCCATGCCATCCTCTTGGTCAAAGAATGCTCCATCTATTGAGTTGAATGTTGCAAGGGTGAGCACTTACGTACTCAGCAAGTCATAGGTAAGAATAGATACATATAGTAGTGATGGTATGAACCTAGACTAGTCAAGAATTATGGTTGTTTATAAAATAATCTTTTACTTCCATACCTCATCTCATGGCAGCACTTTTCAAAATATAATATCATCATTCATGTTCACTAGATTATAGCACTACCGCGACACGTCGACACACGATAGCCCACGGCAGCACCACTTATCATGACAACACATGTCATTTGGGTAATCTTGATTAAACATATTTTATTTAGAAAATAGTACTTGTGTCACACCCCGGGGATTTAATCCACCGCAGCAGACTCCTATAAACCCGGGAGCTCGGAGTATTCGAATAGGTTTTTAACTCTGCAGAGAGGTACCAATTTACCCGCAAGATATTCCACTTTCAAGCCCATCCTATCAAAATGATTAGACCCCTCCTCACAACCATGTGTGAGTGGCAAGGTGGAGATAACAAGAACTTTTGTTATGTCTCACTCACAATTCACCCCTGACCCTGTGGCTCTCCGCGAGACACAGTTGTGGTAGGTTGTATCCTAACCTCCACCCCTTTGCTTATTCCCATTACTGGGTCAGCGTGCTTGATCACCTTCAGTGATATGTGTGGGAGCCGTACTCCGTGTTTATCGTGCATCACTACACATCTCATGCAGGGGTTTCATGTGCGATCCACATAAGTACTTGTTCAGGCTTGTCCCATACCAGGCTTGCGGTTAGCACGTTGTTCATGCCACTAGACGCACAACACAAGGTTCTAGTCCTTATATGCCAGTGACCAGACCATCCACAACCCTGCACCTTCAGTGCCTGCATATCCTTTGCAGTCTAGCACCTCCAGTGCTTCCGCCATCCATACCATTTTTCTGGTCACGGCTAGGGGTTTTATTTCATGAATATAAATATATACATACATATATAATAGTTCATGGCTCAAAACTTGTTTATTTCACATTTCACAGATAACCAGTCTAGTACTGCCAATTCATAAATTAATCATTCTTAATCTTTCTCATGCAATATTATCTATATTCAAGGTTATGTTTTAGCAATGTTTAAAATATAGGTTCAAGATGACCAAGGATATGACTTGCCTTCCGCGTCGTAAAATACAGCAGTTGACGTCGGATCAACAGCGAAGTCCTCAAACTCGGGCTCTTGATCTGCTCTCCAATCAAACAAACAACCAATAATCACAATCTTTTCAATACATTATTATACTATATGCAATGATGCAAAGATGAAGTCTTGATGTCGTGGTATTGCGAATACCCCGGCAGGTTTTGAAAGTGATCCCAGCGAAGATTACGCTGCGCGGGTTGACCGGATGACCGGTCCTCCCCCGCCGGACAAGCACAAAGAATAACACACGGGTTTATACAGGTTCGGGTCCCGGTGGGGGCCCTAGTCCTGTCGACGCGCTCCCGACCGGAGTCGGCTGGGGAGGCTCTCTCCGGGGGAGAGGCTTCCGGAGCACGCCTGTGAATTTAGCTATTCCAATAAATGAACCGATCCCTTACAACAGAGGGGTACAAGGGTTATTTATAGCCCCAAAAAGAAGCAAAAAACCTAAACTACCCCGGGAGCCACCGTCGGATTGAAGGGTAGGACCGTCCTTCTCCCGGTCAAACGCCTTGTGTAACAGCCGCAAAATTCCATTCTTAAACTCTCTACTTCTCAGATTTTCTTTCCGGTCTAAATCTTCCGAAATTCCGTTTAATTATCTTTTTATTCCGATCAGCGAAATTCTTTCACCTGTTCAATCCTAAATCATCCCCCCAACATTTTTCTCATGCATGCATATTTTTAAGTTCATGGCATCATGATTTTACGCATCAAACAAATCATTTTTCCACATGAAATAATGATTTTTCTATTTGGAAATTGCATAAAGGAATATATTTAATTTAAAGTAATGCATTAAAAATTCTGTGAAAATATTTAATATATTTTATTTGCACAAGTAACCAGGTTCCACAACTTCCCATGCACTGACATTTTGCATTTCAGCCCTCCTATTTTCAGAAATTTCCAAACAAGCCCCTAGAATTGACAAAAACAATATTTTATGCACAATTACCCTTCTATCCTCACCCATTCCACAGCTAACACAGTGTAAAGACCTGCATGACCCTGTTAGATGCATTACATGTCAGCATGCCACTGTTACACCTCGTTTCCACCAGAATGTCTTTCTTTATAAGCTTTGGCATGGCTGTAAAACAGCTCAAACCAGAATATTTTCACAAGTTCTTCTGTAGAGTGGTAGAGGAAACACTTAGACACGCAGAGCATTCAATATTTTTGCATTTGGTTGAAAAATTTCACATAAAATATCAAAGGGGGTGATTTCTGCTCTTCAGCCGCTGGTTTGGCCGCGCTCCAGCGCCGGCCGCCATCACCTCGTCATCGTTCCCTCGCTGCAGACGTCTTTTGCTTGTCCGAGCTTGTCCATCAGGTGTGCCTCCTCACTCTCTTCCTTTTTCTCTTCTGGATCTCGGCGAAATGGTCGCCGGAGCTCCCTCCACCGGCGCTTCTTGTTTTTCTGCCGCCGGCGAGCTCGTCTTCCTCGCGGCCGGCCGTGCGCTACCTTCTCCATTTCCGGCCACCAAACTCCGCCATTGTTGTGTTTTCTTCCCCCCCTAGTGTTCTTCCTCCGGTTCCAACACTTCCGCGGCCTTTTCCCCTCTCCTGTGAGCTCCGGCCGAAGCTCAACCGTGCAGCCCGTGCATGTCCAAGCCCGCCGGGAAACCACGCCGTGTAACTCGCCGTGCAGCTCCCTCTTGCCGTGCCTCCTTCACCAAACCTTCTCCTCTAGCTGAGACTCCTCCACCCTTCGAATCTCAGCCCCAGCCGCGGCCTGGATCGTCGCCGGCGAACTCTTGGCCGTGGCCATGTCCTGTGTCGGCCGACTGACGTTGCTACAGTACTCGGATTGCTACAGTACTCGTATGCTACAGTAATTTTAGTCTTTCTTATTAGTGATTCTTTTAACTGTTCAATGCTCTAGAGGTCTCCGATCGAAGATCCGTCTTCGCCATCAGATTCGCCTCAACTCAAATCTTCCAGATCTGAAATTTTTCTTCAGATCCGAGTCTCGGATCTTGTTTTCACCTTTTTCCAGATCCGATTTTACCTGGTTTATCCTAAAATTCTGCCAAAAGTGGTTTTTCTCCGTCCAACCTCCAAATCCAGATCCGTCTGAACCATCCTACCACAAATTGCTCCTGCCACATATTCTCCTTCAGGAACCACCTCAGATTCTAATCCTAAAACCTTGATCCGCCGTTTTCAAAAACTCCCGTTTTTCAGTCTTTTTCAGATCCAACTCCGAGGCTGTTTTGCCTAGACTTATTAGGTTTTAGATTTTGCATTTGTTAGTCTCATATTTGTGCATTTTGTTTGATCGGTGCTCTTTTCGTGTTTAGAAATCGCCCGTCCGGAAGCCGAGGAGCAGCCGATCGAGGACGTCGCTGAAGATCTTATCGCGGGACTTCAAGGCAAGTCACCACCACCTTGATAATGTTGACCCTATGTTTTCCAGTTAGCTAAGTATTTTGTTATTTGAGTATTATGCATGCTAATTAAGTAAACTGTGTATGTTCAAATATACCTGTTTAGCTATTGTCCTACATTGAATAGCCATTCTTGATTCTCAAGCTATGTGTATAATATTCTTGATGCCCTAGGTTAATGCTAAAGCATAACATTGGTAATATGGGTTATTCACATAAATGAGCAAAAATGGTTTTCAAAACTAAAAATGCCTTTTAAAATGTCTATCCTAGAGAGGAGAGGTGTGTCAGTCGAGACATGGAAAATACTGTGATGCTTATGATGATGATGTGATAACATGGTAATGTTGTAAATATGAAATGTTGTGAATTGTGAAAAATGTGAATGGGGAAACTCCTCTCTAGAATAGCTTAAGGACCCACCGATTTGTGCTAAACATCCAATAACATGTTAACGTACCTCCACAAGCCTGGTATGGGACGGGCACGACCAAGTATCCTTGCCGAACTATTGCCCTAGCTCTGCATAGAGTCTATAACCTAAATAATAATGTGCACTAATACTGTTCACTGGTCAGGGAGGGAAGATCCCTCTTGGCCCACTTACACTGACGGTTGGGACGAGCCCAATCGATTCGTCTGAGTGCAAGATCGTGCAACTGATGTGGTTCCAGGGCACGAGTGCTGGATGTGGTTTCCCAGCACAAACCCCTCGTGTGTCCGCTCACTATTGGTGGAGAGGGTCTCCCACCGCGGCCCAATACTGAGTGAGGGGTAGGGTGAAGGTATGAGAGGGAAGATCCCTACAATGCTTCACAACTGTATTAGGAACCCCACCCGGAGGTGGAATTCCTGGGCCACTGACCGGTGGTGAACCTTTTACGGGGCAGAGCTAGTATAATGGCAAGGTAGGGTGAAAAGCGTGTTATTCTCAACTTAGTGGCGCGCTTAAAGCAGCGTGATCGAACCTGGCATAGGAGACTCATATGCTTAAAGTAGCGTGATTAGGGCAAAAGGCCTATGCTCGTGGTCAACAGTGGTAGTTGAGAAGTCTTGTGGGTAAAGCGGTACCCCTCTGCAGAGTTTAAAATGTATTTAAATACTCCGTGCTCCCGGATTTTGGAGTGTGTTATGGTCAATGGGTTTTATCCATGTTGTGAGGCACAAGTAGTTTTTATGAACTGTTTTATCAACTGCTTTAAATTCTGCACTCTTGAACTGCTATATATATAAGGTAAATTTTCAAAGAATGTTTTGAATGCTTTTCATGACTATCAACTGTTAGGTGACGAAAAGGGTTTGGAAAAGAACCTCAGTCATTTCCTTGAAATCCTTATCATGTTATATATATTGCATTTGTTAAGTGGTGATTTGCTGAGTACTCTGTACTCACCCGTGACTGACTTTCTCCATCAGAAGTTGAAGAGCCAAGCGACTTGGGTTCACATGAGTGTGAGCCTGAGCCTTGTGAAGACTTCTTCGAGTGTGATCCGAGCTTCTAGGCGTCGCGTACCCCGGTCAAGCGACTGTGGGCGAAGATTAGTGTTCCGCTCCTTCCGCGTTTTGTTGAAAAAACTGAACCGTTATTTTGTACCTCGTTGTGTTACTATTGTAAGGCCCTAGTGCCGTCATCTGTGAACCATGTAATATTTTGTGGATTATTTATGTATTGTGCTGGTTGTTGTGATATTCATTTCTGGTTCGCAACTGACTCCTGGGAAGTTGCGACAGGGGAGTGCTGTTCCGTACCATGGTGTTCGGTACGGGCGGGGTTCCCCACACCTTGGATGCTTGACAAGTGGTCGCTAGTTCCCGAGGCGCTCCTCGCGTGACCTGCACGTGATAAACAGTTCAATACTTTACCTTTAGGAGGGCGATGAGGCCCGGGAGGGCACCGGAGGCCGCGTCCCGGGAGCCAAAAGGCGGCGCCCGGGGAGGCCCCGGAGGCCACATCCCCGGGCAAACGGCGGCGCCCGGGAGGGCACCGGAGGCCGCGTCCCGGGAGCCAAAAGGCGGAGCCCGGGGAGGCCCCGGAGGCCACGTCCCCGGGCAAACGGCGGCGCCCAGGAGGGCACCGGAGGCCGCGTCCCTGGGCAAACGGCGGTGCCCGGGAGGGCACCGGAGGCCGTGTCCCGGGAGCCAAAAGGCGGCGCCCGGGGAGGCCCCGGAGGCTACGTCCCCGGGCAAATGGCGGCGCCCGGGAGGGCACCGGAGGCCGCGTCCCGGGAGCCAAAACGCGGCGCCCGGGGAGGCCCCGGAGGCCACGTCCCCGGGCAAATGGCGGCGCCCGGGAGGGCACCGGAGCCCACGTCCCGGGAGCCAAAAAGCGGCGCCCGGGGAGGCCCCGGAGGCCACGTCCCCGGGCAAATGGCGGCGCCCGGGAGGGCACCGGAGGCCGCGTCCCGGGAGCCAAAAGGCGGCGCCCGGGGAGGCCCCGGAGGCCACGTCCCCGGGCAATCGCGACACATCTTACCTGGACTTAGTCCCGCGGAGATTTCCCCCGACAGCAGCCCCCCATGCCCGCCGGGGACGATGCTCGAGTCCCCGGTGGGTATGGTTCAGGTCACCGGGAAGATCTCCGGGCCAAGCCACCGGAGCCACGACGCTTCGGTTTCCGTGCCCCACGCTTAAAGCCGCGCCGTTTTGCCATAAATGCGCCCGTCCCTTCGTTTCCCACGCACGGTTTGAACTTCTACGGTCCAGATTGATCCGCGGGTGCCACGTGGCGTACATCTAGACCACGGCCCGCCCCTATAAATAGGACCTTGGGGGGCCCGGAAGCTCATTCCAAATTCTCAGCCCCACGATTTTTGCTCTCCCGGTAGCCCCCTCCCGGTAGCTTTTCCCGGTAGCTTTTCTCCGGTAGCTTTTTCCGGTAGCAGGCATCCGGGAGCTTCTAGTAGTAGCCTCCTGCAAAGTTAGCCACCAAAAAGAAAACTAACCTCATGGCACCCAAGGGTCGAGCGAGGACCACGGAGGTGCCCCCGGAGGAAATCCCCTCGGATTTCCTCTGGGCGTCTGAGTTCACAGCCGAGGACGCCGAGTCCTTGGCCGAAAGGGGCATCGTTGCTGCCGGGGACATCCGAGTCCCCGTGAAGAGGGACGGAGCCCCCCACCCCAGGCCCGGAGAGATCGTGGCCTTCAAGGCCTTCCTCGAGGCGGGGCTCCGGCTCCCGGTGCATCCCATGCTCCGGGAGTTTCTCAAGGAGTATGGGGTGGCTCTCAACCACCTCACCCCGAACGCGCTTGTCCAGATGGGCCTCTTCATTTGGCTCTTCGAGACAGCGACCGGGCGGGAGCCCGACCTTCGCGCCTTCCGGTACTTCTACGAACCGGCGGCGCGGACCTCCCACCTGGTGAAGGGGGGCCCCAAGTCCCCCTTTGGTTCAGTGATGGTCCAGATGCTGCCGGCCCGGGTAATCGACTACCCGGCGGCGGCCTCCCGGGACCACTGGGGGGATTGGGTCCGGAGGTGGTTCTACCTCCGAGTCCGAGACGACGCGGTGGTATACGCCCCGGAGGCCCCCACCTACAGCCGGTGTGGACGGACGAGGAGTACGAGCTCCTTGGCAAGGTCATCCTCTCCAAGAAGACCCGCTCGATGCGGGACACGGCTGAGGAGATGGCTCTCCTCCGGATCTCCCCCTTCACCGGCGGGAAGAGGGGGATCGGCATGGGCCCCGAGCAGCGGCCCCCGGTGAAGCCGGTGACGCGACGTAAGCTCCAGGAGCCCGCTGCATTGTACTTACAAATTTTTAAGAAATTAACTAACTCTTTACCTCTTGCAGTCCGGCCGTACCCGGCGGCGCGGGAGAAGGCGGAGAACCTCTTGGGGAGGTACTTCGCCGATGAGCACGAGCGCGTCGTGCGCGCCGTGGGTGAGGGCCCCCCCAAGAACTTGGTAGCGGCGGCCTTCGGGTTAAAGCTGCCGGAGAGGAAGCCTCTCCCCACCCCCGGTTCACACAAACGGGGGAAGGAGGCGGCCGGGGGCTCAGAGCCCAAGAAGGCCCGGGTTCAAAAGACCCCCGGCCCATCGACGGCGCCGGCGGCAACACCGGCGAAGCCCCGGGACGAGACCCCCGGGAGCGAGCGTGCCCGGGCACCGTCCTGGAAGGAAGCAACGCCTCCTCCCCCGAAGGGCCCCGTCGAGGCGCGGGGGAAGGAGGCCACCGCGGGCGGGGCGGCGTCCGACTCGGCGAACTACGCCCCGTCGCCGCTCACGGTGGAGCTCCTCCCGCCCCTTCCGGCCTCTTTGGAGCCGGAGAGGCTAGAGGTGAGATTCGCGGGGGCCTCGCCCCCGCAGGTCTGGCCGGTGGACGAGGGGGGGAGCCCCTCGGTCTACGAGGTTCCTCCGGAGGAGGGGGCCCCGAGGACCTTCCGGCCCGGGGCGGGGAAAGGCCTGATGGTCCCCCCCGGGCGGAGGCTCCTGCCGAGAGCTCCTCGGCCACGTCTTCGGGGGACGCTACCTCGTCGACGAAGACGCCGGCCACGTTACCGGACCTTGAGGTCCTGGGACCCCCCACCGGTCGCGCCGGCGGCTCCGGGCGGGAGACCCCTTTGCTCTCCGCAGGGGAGGTCGCCCGCTACTCGGAGGGCCTACATACCCGGAAGGTGCAGGCCTTCGTTGCGGGAGGGAAGCTCCATGAGCGTTTCGAGGGGGTTCAGTCCCTCGGGGCCCAGGTAACCTGAACTGATAACGCCTTCGCTCATCAACGCCCGCCTCTGGGAGGAGGCCAAGGCGAGGGAGGAGGCGCTTCGTGAGCTCGAGAGCTCAAGCGTCCGGGCGGTGGCGGACGCGGGCTGCTCCGTCCGAACGGCCCTCGAGGGCCTTGGCGTAAGCCTCGGCTCCGGGAGCAGGTAGGTGCCGCCGGCGACCCTCGCGGAGGCTGTGCGTTTCCTTAACGCACAGGTCTCCGCCATCCCAGAGGCTGCCGATGTTCGGGCGCGGGGTCGGGCGATCCCCGTCGTCGCGGCTGCTGTAGGGCTCGTCGAGTTCCGGGCGGTCGGCGCCCGGGCGATCGGGGGCCGCATCCCCCGAAGCTTCCCGGACTCCTTCAAGCCTTCGCGCCAGGAGGTCGAGCAGCTCGCCGGAGGGTTCTACGACCGGATCATCCGGGCGTGGTTCCCCGCTCCGGCACCTCCGGTGGGAGACGCCCCAGCCCCGGCCTTGGAGGAAGCCCCCCGGGGGGAGGACGCCAATGAACATGTATGAGCCTCCCCCCCGGGTCTTAGCTAGGGCCCTTTTTTGTTTTAGGACTTTTTGATTCCGGTAGCTTCTTAGAAGAAGCCCCGGGCACTTGTACAAAAAATTTTTTGAATGCAATGAAGTTAGAATTTTTTCTAAGTTTGTATTGAAATTGTTACCAGGGTTCCCGGGAAGTTACTCCCGGGCGAAGGTCCGGGAGGGGCTCCCCGGGGGACGCCCAAGTGGCCTTGATTTTGCTAAGCCTTTTCTCCGGGAATCGCGGCGAGGATAGCGCCTGGGAGCCGATCCGGTTGAGGTGGCGTCCGGAGTGGCACTTGGACAACTTCGATAATCATCGTGCCGAATTGTCTCCTCCGCGACCCGGGCTACGGATGATCCCTCCCCTCCGTATACTTCCACCGGCGGGATACGAGTTTTGGCCTGAAGACGTGCTCCGGGACGCTCGGCGCCGCGTACGGGCGCTGTACCGGGACTTGACCCGGGAGCTAGCGGAGAGCCTCCGGGAGTATTAGGCGTAGGAGCCTTAGGGCGTAGAGAATCCCCCGGGTTAGCGCCCGGGTTGTATCGTTTCCGAAGCCCACCGGAGGGGGAAGATGTCCTCCGGGTTTGCTAATCAATAAAGCGCTGTGTTGTTTCCTTTCATTGCCTCTTTATTTTCTTCTTCTTGGATGGTCTGGACGACTCATCTTAACAAGGATGAGCTAAGTTTCCTCGTGGGCGGTGCGGTCGACACCCGGGGGTTCCTTATCCCCCCCGCCCACAGCGGGCTGGAGAATAGCTCCGCGCGCTGTGGGGGTAACGAGGCCCCCGGGGTAGAGGTCACTTGTAGGATAGGAAATTTTCTAAGTTAGAAAACTTTAAAACGAGGTTTTCAAGGAGAAGACCTTCCGGGAGACAATCGTCCGGTCGCCGTGAGAACGGGGAGCCGGGAATAACGTCGACTCCCGGAGGAGGAAGATAGATCCAATCAAGCCACAAGGGGCCGATCTTCCGGTCGCCGTGAAAACGGGGAGCCGGGAATAACGTCGACTCCCGGAGGAGGAAGATAGATCCAATCAAGCCACAAGGGGCCGATCTTCCGGTCGCCGTGAAAACGGGGAGCCGGGAATAATGTCGACTCCCGGAGGAGGAAGTGCCCGAAGACAGGGCTTGAGTGTTTGGGCAGGGGACTAGTCTCCCAAAGTGACTCGTTATCACGGCCACTGTGACCGGGTTGCCGCTTACACCCTCAGTCCACGAGGGCTGATCGTAAGCCGCCCTACGGGAGTGCAGGCTCCGTTGTAGAGACTTGTTGGGGCTGGCCCACTTCCTCGCGGAGAGGGCATCCTCACAAGGAGGGCATCCTCACGGGGAGGGCTTTCTCGCGGGGAGGGCATCGCCGCTAGGGGCGGTAATGAGAAAGACCTGCAATGAGACAATTTGCAAAGCAAGACCTATGTATTGCTAATAAAATGAAGTACAGGACCTCCCCCTGCGAAGCAGTGAAAGGGGAGGAAAATACAGCGTCCCTCCTCCCCCTCCGGCGTGAACGCCCCGGGGGAGGGGACAGGCCCGTAAGGCTAAACGTAGAACTTGCGAAGTAAACGCAAGTTCCACGTGTGCTTCAACTCCTACTTTTGGAGGTTGGAGAGCTTGTAGGCCCCCGAGCCCAGGATCGCGGAGATCCTGTAGGGGCCCTCCCACTTGGGGGAGAGCTTACTCTGGACCTGGGGGTCCGTCACGCGCTTGAGGACAAGGTCCCCAAGGCGGAAAGCTCTCTCGCGCACGCGCTGATTGTACGCGCGCGCCATTTCTTGCTCGTAGATGGCATGGCGGAGGAGCGCTCGGTCGCGTTCCTCCTCCACGAGGTCGATCTCCAGACGCTGGTTGGCCTCGTTGGCCTGGTATGCCGAGGGAGTGGCTCCCTCCAGGAGCTCCACCAGCAGTGACCGGAAGCCAATCTCCGGGGGGAGGACTGCCTCCGCCCCGTAGACCAGGGAGAAGGGAGTACGCCCCGTCGCCCGGGACGGGGTCATGCGCATGGAGCAGAGGATGCTAGGGAGCTCCTCCGCCCATGCACCACGCTTAGAAGCGGTTTGCTCGAGTCTCCGGCGCAATCCCTGTAGGATCACGCCGTTGACCCTCTCGACAGCCCCATTGCTCCGGGGATGGGCTACAGAGGCGAAGTGGATGACGAGCCCCAGGCCTTCACAGAATTCCCGAAAATAAGCCGAGTCGAATTGGGTCCCGTTGTCCATGGTGATTTCCCGGGGGACACCAAAACGACATACGACGTTTTTCCAGAAAAACCGCTGAACGGCTCGGGACGTGATGCTGGCCAAAGGCTCCGCCTCAACCCACTTTGTAAAATAGTCGACTGCGACTACCGCAAACTTGTATCCCCCGGGCGCTGGGGGGAAGGGCCCTAAGAGGTCCATCCCCCAGTTCACAAAGGGCCAAGTGATGGGGATCGTCTGCAGCGCTATAGGGGGGAGGTTCGAGCCCTTGGCCATCTTCTGGCATGCCTCGCACGCGGAGACGAGGTCTCGCGCGTTGCGCATGACCGTGGGCCAGTAGAAGCCCTGCCGGAGGTCCTTGGCTGCGATGGCACGTGGGGCTAGGTGAGAACCGCAGCTCCCCGCGTGGATGTCTTCGAGAAGTTGAAGTCCCTCCGGCCGGGGGAGGCAGCGCAGGAGGGCGGAAGCCCCCCGCTTGTAGAGCCTCCCCTCCAAGAGGAGATACGCCCGGGCTTTAGCCCGGAGACGTTTAGCCTCGGGCTCACTAGGAGGGTCCCCCTCCCCCCTGATGAAGGAGATGAGGGGGTCCATCCAAGACGGAGTCCGGGTGATCTCGGCGACCTCCGGGACATGAGGCTCGTCGCCCGTGTCCGGGGAGGCCACTGAGGGCTTCGTGATGATCTCCAGGAAAGCCCCCTTGGGGAGCGATTCCCGGGCGCTGGCCGCCCGGGCCATGGTGTCGGCCCGGTCATTGTCCCTACGTGGGATATGCCGGGCCTCGAGGCCGTCGAAATGCCTCTCCATCTTTCGCACTTCCTGCAAATAAAGACTTAAGTTTGCGTCATGGCACAGGTAAGACTTGTCCATTTGGCAAACTACGAGCTGAGAATCTCCCTTGACTAGGAGGCGCCGGATCCCCAGGGAGCGCGCGAGGCGCATCCCGAGGAGCAAAGCCTCGTATTCGGCGACGTTGTTGGTTGCGGGGAACTCGAGCCGCGCGGCGTACTCGAGTTCCTTCCCCTCGGGGCTCCGGAGGACTACTCCCGCGCCAGCCCCGGCGAGACACAGCGACCCATCTAACATAAGGGTCCAATGATCACTGCGTCGGGGCGGCACAGGGAGATCTTCGTCCCCGGACCCGGAGGTGGGAGTCCACTCTGCGACGAAGTCGGTGAGAACCTGCGCCTTGATGGCGGAGCGCCCGGTAAGGGACAGGGAGAAGGGGGCGAGCTCAGCCCCCCACTTCCCGATCCGGCCGGTGGCTTCTTTGTTCCGCAGTACCTCCCCAAGGGGGAGGGACGACGGGACGGTGATGGGGTGCCCCAGGAAGTAATGCCGAAGCTTCCGGGACGCCATGAGGAGGGCGTAGCAGATTTTCTCCATTTCCGTGTACCGAGTTTTGGCCCCTTGGAGGGCCTCACTCACGTAGTACACCGGGCGCTGCTGCCCCCCTTGCTCCTTTACCAAGACAGCGCTGACGGTGACAGGGGTCGCGGCGAGGTAGAGGAGCAAGGGCTCTTCCGGGGACGGACTCACGAGCATTGGAGGGCTCGTGAGGTACTCCTTGAGGTCGTCGAACGCCTCCTGGGCCTCGGGGGTCCAGCAGAACCCCTCGAGCCCCCGGAGGATCTTGAAGAACTGGAGGCCCCGCTCCCCCGACCGGGAGACAAAGCGGCTGAGTGCGGCTAGGCGGCCGGAGAGCCGTTGGACATCCTTGACGGAGCGCGGCGGGGGCATGTCTAGGAATGCCCGGATCTTCTCGGGGTTTGCCTCAATGCCCCGCTGGGACACGAGGAAACCTAGGAGCTTCCCCCCGTGCACCCCGAAGGCGCACTTCTCCGGGTTCAGCTTGAGCCCGAATGCGCGGAGGTTCCGGAAGGTTTCAGCCAGGTCGTCGATGTGGGAGGCTGCGCGGGGACTCTTGACAACCGCGTCGTCTACGTAGACTTCAACGTTGCGGCTGACTTGCTCTTTGAAATCCAGTGTCATAAGGCGTTGGAAGGTCGCCCCCGCGTTCTTGAGCCCGAAGGGCATATGGACGTAGCAGAAGGTTCCGAGGGGAGTAATAAAACTCGTCTTTTCCTCGTCCCCTTCCGCCATCCGGACTTGATGGTAGCCCGAGTAGGCGTCTAGGAAGCTCATGATCAATCCGCGGGAGCGGGAAGTTGTCTTTGGGGCAGGCGCGGTAAAGGTCGGTGAAGTCCACGCACATCCGCCACCTGCCGGTTGATTTCTTGACGAGGACGGGGTTCGCGAGACACTCGGGGTGCAGGACCTCCCGAATGAACCCCGCCTCTCGGAGCCGGGTGATCTCCGCCTTGATTGCCTCTTGGCGCTCGAGGGAGAGTTTCCGCAGCTTCTGTTTGACCGGGGGGTGACCGGGGGCTACTGCAAGCTTGTGCTCAATGACCCCCCGGGCGACGCCCCGCATGTCTGACGGCTTCCACGCAAAAACATCGGAGTTTTCGCGCAGAAAAGCTGCAAGTTGCGCTGCGCGCTCCTCGGGGAGCTCGGCCCCGATCCGGACGGTTTTGTCTTCGTTGCCCGGGGACAGCAGGACCTTCCGGAGGCCCCCTTCCGGACGCGGCTTGAGGAGGGGCCTCCCGGGCGGTGGCGCAGCAGCATCTAGTTCCGGGGGAGGAGCCTCCCCCCCGGGCGTCTTTATGAGGTTGACGCTTCCGATCGTGGCCGCAGCGCGCTCGTATAGAGCGCGGGCCATGTCTTGATCTCCCCGGACGTTGATCACACCATGCGGCCCAGGGATCTTCATGCAGAGATAATTTTGATGGGTGGCAGCCCCCAGCCGGTTGATTGTCGTTCTCCCCATAATCGCGTTGTAGGAGGAGGAGAGGTCTACCACGTCGAAGCGGACTAGCTCGATCCGGTAGTTCTCCGGGGTGCCGAAGGTTATTGGAAGATCTACCTTGCCCACGGGGTGGATCGCCTTCCCCGGGACAAAGCCTTGCAGGGGCCCGGCAGCGGGCTGCAGGAGCTTCTCATCCACCTGCATTTCTTTGAAGGCCTTCAGGAATAAGACATCGGCGGAGCTCCCGCCGTCCACCAGGATCTGGGCCAGATGGCAGTTGTAGATGGTTGCGGAGACAATAAGCGCGTCGTCGTGGGGGAAGCGAACCCCTCGCGCGTCTTCTGCCGTGAAGGTGAGGGGGACGTCCGACCACTTCGGTGGCGGGGACGCGTGTAGCACCCCCACAACCTTGACCTCGCGCGCGTACTCCTTACGCTAGCGCTTAGAGTCCCGTCCGGAGACAGATCCTCCCACGATGACGTTGATGTGCCGCTGCGAAGTCTGAAAGGGGAGGGCTTCTGAAGGCTCCCCCTCCTGCGTCTGCTGACCCCCCGTGGGAGCGGGAAGGGCCGGAACAGCTGGCCGAGGGAGCAAGGAGGCCGGAGTCCCCCCCCTGCTCACGCTGGTCGAGGAAGTCCGCAAAGTGTTGCAGCAGCTGGCTACAATCTCGGGTAGCGTGGGTATTGGACCTGTGGAGGCTGCACCACGGTCCTTCCCGCCTTCTCCCAGCGGGGCCTTCCCGGCCGCGCGAAGACTGTCCTCCCCCATGGCCCTTCGGTTTGGGGAAGGGGCGGTTGGTACTTGGGGGGTCGCGCGAGCCGCCTCCGCCCTCGAGGACAAAGGTGTCCCGAGGCTGTGGCTCGCTACGCCCCCCTTGCCTGGAGCCTATGGGGGGATCCCTCGCCCCCCATTCGACGGGGGCGGGAGCCCCCTGGGTATTCTTCCAGATATCGTCTTCCTCCGCCCGAGCGTACTTTTCGAGCACGTTGAAGAGCTCGTCGGCGGAAGAGGGGCAACTCCGGGAGAGCCATCGGTGGAGCTCCCCCGGGAGGATGCCGCTTTTGCAGGCTTCGATGACCGTAGAGTCGGGGACGTGAGCCACTTTGCTCTTCACCTGAGCAAAGCGCTTGAAGAAACTTCTGATGGTTTCCCCAGTCCTCTGTCGGACAGTGTACAGCTGCGAGGAGTCCAGGGGACGCACGTAGTTCCCCTGGAAGTTGGCACAGAACTCCCGCTTGAGCTGCGAGAAAGAATTGATGGAGCCGGCCTTCAGGTTGTAGAACCAGGAGCGGGCGATGCCGGAGAGGTAAAGGGGGAAGACGTTGCACTGTACTGACTCGTCCCCCCCGGCCGCGGAGATAGCAGTGGAGTAGACCTGCACGAACTCGTAAGGGTCTGCCTCACCGTTATAGTGTTCGATGTGTGGCGGACGGTAGGGCCGCGGCCACCGGATACTTCGAAGCCTTCGGCACAGAGGCTGGTTAGCCCCCTGCACTTCCCGGGGAGAGCCCCGGTCGCTGTCTTCTTTCACGGGACCTTCATTATCTGAGTCTGGAAGCGGTCCGAGACGTCCGCCAGAATGGCGGTGGCGACGCCTTTCCTCCGGACCGGGGCTGAATTCCCGGACGTCCGGGCTCTCCGCCGGAGAGGTTGGCTCTTCAGCGGGTCTCTTCCCCCGGCCGATGTGAGAGCGAGGCTCCCCGCGCCCGCGGCCGGGGGGAAGTTCTTTCCCGCGCTCTGATGAACGCATTCGCTCGACCTCCCCCGGGGCGGAACGGACTTGTCCCGCCGAGAGAGGGAGCTCGTGCGCTGTAGCTTCCGGAGCCAGTTGGGGCGAGCCCCCTGCGACGACCCCCGGGACCAGAAAGGAAGAAGCCCCTGTATCGTCCGGAACCGGGGAGGGGGCGCCCACGGCGGCGCCTGGAATCGAAGTGGTGGGGGCCCCAGTGGCCACGACCGGAACCGGGAAGGGGGCAGGCCCTGTAACACCCGGAACCGGTGAGGGGGGAGCCCCCGTGGCGACGTCCGGAACCGGGGAGCCCATGCGGGGGGAAGTCCGCTGCAGCACGGGGGCTGCTCTGTCAACCGCCCCCGGCGCGGTAAACGCGACGCGGGGGGCGGGACTGGCTCCCGGCGCAGGGTAAACCCCCGGCAAGAGATGGGCTCCCGGCCCCGGGAATAGGCCGGGGACGGGGTACCCCCCTAGTGCCACGAAGGGCCCCGGCATGAAGTAACCTCCCGGTACCGGGACAGGCCCGGGTGCCGGGAAGGGTCCGGGCGTGTATCCCGCAGGGGGAGGGAACCCCCCGGCAGGATCATACGGTACGAACAACCCCCCCGAGGCCGGAGGGGCCGCCGGGTAACCCATAAACGAGGGCATGTTCCCCGGATATGGGTGCGACGCAAATGTGGGGGCCGGAGGCCGCGCCCACACGCCAAGGAGCTCGTCCATAGAGCGCTGGGCGCGGAGCTGGCCTTCCACGAGAGCTTCGAGCAGGGCGTCCCGGGGAGCCGGGGGAGCCGTCGGGGGTACGCTTGTCCCGGCCGAGGTCCCCGCGGTCGCCGGGAACGACATGGAGGTGGAAGCACCTAAGTTAAGAGGAAAGGAGGGAGGCGGTACCTGGGCCAGGTCGCCTCCGGAAGGGACCGCCGGGACAGCAGTGTCCCGGGCGGACGGCGCCGGGTCTCTGAGACCCGGGTCACCGGGAAGGGTGGGAGCCCTTGTTCTTGGGGGAGCCATGGCGTCTTGTCACGAGTCCCCACGGTCGGCGCCAACTGTCGTGGTATTGCGAATACCCCGGCAGGTTTCGAAAGTGATCCTAACGAAGATTACGCGGCGCGGGTTGACCGGATGACCGGTCCTCCCCCGCCGGACAAGCACAAAGAATAACACACGGGTTTATAGAGGTTCGGGTCCCGGTGGGGGCCCTAGTCCTGTCGACGCGCTCCCGACCGGAGTCGGCTGGGGAGGCTCTCTCCGGGGGAGAGGCCTCCGGAGCACGCCTGTGAATTTAGCTATTCCAATAAATGAACCGATCCCTTACAACAGAGGGGTACAAGGGCTATTTATAGCCCCAAAAAGAAGCAAAAAACCTAAACTACCCCGGGAGCCACCGTCGGATTGAAGGGTAGGACCGTCCTTCTCCCGGTCAAACGCCTTGGATGCTTGACAGGTGGTCGCTAGTTCCCGAGGCGCTCCTCGCGTGACCTGCACGTGATAAACAGTTCAATACTTTACCTTTAGGAGGGCGATGAGGCCCGGGAGGGCACCGGAGGCCGCATCCCGGGAGCCAAAAGGCGGCGCCCGGGGAGGCCCCGGAGGCCACATCCCCGGGCAAATGGCGGCGCCCGGGAGGGCACCGGAGGCCGCGTCCCGGGAGCCAAAAGGCGGCGCCCGGGGAGGCCCCGGAGGCCACGTCCACGGGCAAACGGCGGCGCCCGGGAGGGCACCGGAGGCCGCGTCCCCGGGCAAACGGCGGCGCCCGGGAGGGCACCGGAGGCCGTGTCCCGGGAGCCAAAAGGCGGCGCCCGGGGAGGCCCCGGAGGCCACGTCCCCGGGCAAATGGCGGCGCCCGGGAGGGCACCGGAGCCCGCGTCCCGGGAGCCAAAACGCGGCGCCCGGGGAGGCCCCGGAGGCCACGTCCCCGGGCAAATGGCGGCGCCCGGGAGGGCACCGGAGCCCGCGTCCCGGGAGCCAAAAAGCAGCGCCCGGGGAGGCCCCGGAGGCCACGTCCCCGGGCAAATGGCGGCGCCCGGGAGGGCACCGGCGGCCGCGTCCCGGGAGCTAAAAGGCGGCGCCCGGGGAGGCCCCGGAGGCCACGTCCCCGGGCAATCGCGACACATCTTACCTGGACTTAGTCCCGCGGAGATTTCCCCCGACACTTGATGATTCTGAAATGATTGGGTTTAGAGGCTGATTAGGGTTAAGTTAAGGAAACCAATGTTAGGATTAGCTGTCAAAGGTTTACAAGGTTCCAAATGTCTCAAAGTATCAGAATGATATCAAGGTTGCGACTGGTTCGCTCAAAAACAGCGAACGCCTTTAGGTTGACATTCGGTTCAAGACGTCGACATAGCTTTAAGAAAAGCTAGAGTGCTCATCTCAAGTTGTGGTAGTGGAAGAAAATGTAGATCACAACTCTACAAATTCAGTGGACAAAGTGGTTTTCAAAATGCACAATCAGAAGTGGGTAAACAAGGTCAATGCCACTGGCTGACAAGCTCTGGCATAGAGCTGACAATGCCAAAAACTAGGGCTTGGCATAACTTTTGATCTGGAGCTCCAAATGATGTACCACTTTGTCTGGGAGGTAGGACTTGATAACAGGAACAATTAAGTCAACAGGATCTAGGGCAAGAAATGGCTGGAAAGCAAGAAATTCAGTGATGAACTGAGGTGAACTAGCTGCACTGGAGCAGTTCTGGACAAGATCTTGGCAAAGCTGTAACTTTCAATCTAGGCTGATCTAGGTGTCGGGCTAGAAGACAAAAATGCTCAGGAGGTCAAAGCACACACACTGGACAAGGTTTCGAGGGCTGAAATGGCTGGAACAAGCTTTCCGGTGATCGGCGCCGGAGAAGAAGCTCTGGATTTGGGCATTTTCAACATAAGCCGATTGAACTCGATTCCTTGCTCTAGGAGTGATAGAAGGGTATGAGGAAGTTACTGGAACGGTTAGTTTGGTCAGAGAATCACCGGAGAAGCCTGGCGACGATCGCCGACGACTGGTGAAATCTGGATTTGGGGAAACCTTCAATTCAAGCTCAATCTGGAAATTTAAATACACAGGCTTGCTTGAATTAGCTTACTGATCAATTTTGTTTACAAAATCGAAAGCTAATTTGTACTGGATTGAGCCACATTACAGAAACAGGGCAAACGGCAATTTCTGGTGATCGCCGGCGTTAGAGGTCACCGGGGAGCAATTAAATGATATCACACAGCGAGGATGAGTAGGAGAACTCACTGATGTTGTTAATTTGGCAGGAGATTATGTGTAGAGTGCTGGCACCGTGAGCTTCCTCGACAGCTCACCGGAGAAGACGACTGCAGAGGTGGTGAATCGGAATTTTGGTTAAGTTCTGGTGAAGAGGAAATGATACAGGGTATGGCTGCTTAAATAGAGCAGTGGGCATAGCTTGCAAGGAGGTAATAGCATTGAATTTGGTGTCAGTTGACATGAGTTGCCGGGCGCAGATGTAACAACAGCGAACGGTGACGCGACGGCGCACTGACGAGGCAAAGCTGTTGCTACATTGGGACTCAATCATGTCGGGCGGTGCAAAGCGGTGGCGACAACGGCTGGCAAGGCAAGCAACGTGGCAAGAAGATGCTGACAACAGTCACTGCTGGTCGCGCGCGGGAGCAGGCGCTGGTCGTCGACGTTGCAGCGGCGCTGCCACGGTGACGGCTGAGGCGAGGACACGTGCGCAACAGCATGCACGATCAAGTTGCAGGAGAAGCTTGGCCGGCGGCGAACGTGCACGGCGCAAGGAAGCAAAACACGGCGAGTACTGGTCGTGTGTACAGTTGCTGCTGCTCTGGTCGAAATAGGGCTGATTTGCAGTTTTATATTCTTGATTTGGGCTGAATTGTAAATCTGGAATTCTAGAAGGTTTAAACTGAATTTGCTTTCACTAATCTGGCAGATATATTCAACAAGATATTTGGCAAAGATGTTTGATAAAATCTGGCACATCTGAATAGTTTTTGATATGAACTGAAAATAGGGTATTTTAGGGTAATTGAAATCTGAATTTCAATTGATTTTGAATTCTGGCACTTAGGATGAGATTTTGGAATATGAACAGAAGAGAAACTTGTGACAAATAGCATTTAGAAAAGATTTGCTGAAGAGATTTTGAGTTTGAAGTTAATCTGGAGATTTTAGCCTTTTTGGGTTTCCAGATATCAGATAAAGGACTAATTGGTAATAACTCTTGGACTGATTTGTGAAAAGAGTCTAGATGATAAAATCTAGCTGCCAACTTTCTGGTTTAAGGTATTGGCATACCCATGATCATGTTCCAAGAATAATCTGGTCTGAACTTGATCAAGATTTTGGTTAAATCTGGATTTAGAGTATTTAGAGTAATATAAAATATTTCTGTTTTCGAAAACAGAAAGGAGTTGAAAAAAATCTGGAAGTTAGAGATAGAATTGAATCTGGGTTCTGAAGGCTTTTAAGTTTAGAATAACCGATAGATCACATCTAAACAATCTGATCTTGATTTGGGGTCACAGATTAGATTTGGAGATTTTAGGGTTTAAGATAGACACTGATCTGGCTATTGCTACTGATACATGCATGCATGCTATTTACGAAAAAGGAAATTTTCACCCCTAAACTCAAGGTGTTACATTGCACTAGCATGATCATCCTTTTTATTTCTCGTCTATGTCATCAAGAGCATCATCTCCAATTTGTTTACCCTGCAATACAGTCTCAAAAGGGTATATCCTGCATATGGTGTCCTCATATATAGGGCAATTAGCAATTTCAGGCAGTTTAAACAATATTTTCTCATTCCCCATGTGAAAAGAAATTGTACCCTCACATATATCAATTTGAGCTTTGTCTAAATCATCCAAATCCCTTTTATTTGTAATAGTTTCTTTTAAGAAGTTTGCACATGAAGGAATTTGAGTGATAAGATCAGTGAAAGGCACAGTCACATTAAGTTTTTTCACGATATCAAGGGATTTGTCATTAAAATTTGACTGGAGCTAACGACTTGGAAAAGATGGAATTTGTGTAGAAACATGTGTTTCCTCATTATTACCTGATTATGTTTCTTTTGATTGTTCATCCTTACCGAGGTCGTATGCCAGTGTAGGTGGATCATCGTGCTTAAGTTCGGTCGTCAGCGTCAATTCCTTGGTAGGCATCTTTGTTGGTTCCGGTTGCACCTCCTCTTTTTGGAAAGCTCCTGAACCATTCAAATCAATAGTATCAACACAAGATATAACTTAATATGTTTAGAATTATAAGGGTTGATAGTTTGAGAAGGAAGAGGGTTAGAAATCATTGGTGGGGATTGGCCATTTGCACAAATTGAGTCTCAAGCATGTGAACGTGCATAGAGATGGAGTTGATCTTTGGGTTCAGTGCAATCTTTTCATTTTCTTGATTTACTAGAAAAGCTTCTAGCATGCGCTCGTTGTTGGATTGTTCAGATTGATTTTGATGTGGTGGTTGGTACGGTTGTTGTTGTTGTTGTTGAAACGATGGCCTTGTCGTTTGGTACGACTGCTGTTGTTGAGGGAGTTGGTGCTGCAGTTGGAACGGTCCTGATGCAGCGTGTTCATTACTCCATTGCATGTAGTTTTGTGTCATACCTTAAATTTGATCGTACACTTCATCAAGACTTTTGTTCATGAGTGCATCGCCAGCTGTAGCGTCAATAGTCATCTGTGCCGAGTAATTCAAAGTGTTATAAAACATTTGAACTACAAGCCACTTTTCCAGGCTATGGTGTGGGCACGACCTCAAAAGTTCCTTGTATTGCTCCCAAGCTTCATAGAGTGATTCTCCTCCTTGCTAAGTAAAACAAACAATTTGGTTCCAAATATATGCAGTTTTAGATGGAGGAAAAAATTTATTGAGAAAAATGCGTGAAAGTTCATCCCACATTGCTATTGGAGCGGGCGGTAGAGTGTACAACCATGCTCTTGCCTTATCTCTAAGAGAGAAAGGAAAGAGACGTAGTAGTAGCGCATCCTACGAAACTCCATTAATTTTAAAAGTATCACAATTTTTAAGAAAAATATGGAGATGCAGTGAAGGATCCTCAATGGCAAAACCACTGAATTGGTTTTGTTGTATCAAATTCAATAGTGCAGGGTTAATTTGAAAATTATTTGTTTCGATTACTGGTCTAAGAATATCTGACTGAAACCCCATGCTGAATGGGATTACATAATCCTTCAATTTCTTTTGTTCACCCATCTTTGGTGATTCGGCATCCTGTGGTGTTTGATTGTCCAATGTGGCTCGTTCTTGATTCTATCAGATGCACTTCTAACCTGCAGGGAATAGTTGTGCACAAAAAGAAAAAGGAAAATAGAAATAATTTATTTTTTTAATTTACATCTTCACTATAAGTAGCATTCATCCTAGTACAAAATGACATGTAACATGCCACATCATTCATTTTTTAATCCAATTAATGGTTAGCGGCCTAATTGAAATAATTTAGAAAGATGTGGGACTTAATTGCAGAAAATAAAGAAAAAAATTGTACTTGCATGAGAATCGCACTATATTTCATGGTGACTCATGTTGAAATTTCATCAAACTACTAAGTTAACCCATGCCAATAGCAACTGCAAAACTAAGAGTGATCGCACTCGAAACGGCGAGTGCGGTGTGATGTAATAAACCGCAAGTGAACGGTTGAACGTTGAGCACTTGAGGGTCAAATTCCACGAGGAACAAGCGTATTCGTCTTTCTAGCTTAATGGATCACTGATTAAGTCTAAATGAGTTGTGGGTGTGTTTTCTACACTAAATCTACTACTAAAGCTATCAATCTAGGGTTTTAAAGCAGTAAAGAGCAAGTATGAAATCTAAGGTTTGTAAGCTGGAATGAAAATCTAGGGTTTCGGGAGTTCCATAACTATCTGACGTAATTCTATCCAAGGTCCGAGGAGTCTAAGTTACTTTCAATCATTTTTCAAGATAGACTAAGTTGCCAGTACGGTCGCTGGTACAATGGTCAATGATCCGGGAGGATCTTCGGATCTTTCAGGACGAGTTCGCATAGGCTTTGCGACCTCTGAAGGTTTCGGGACCTCAAAAAGGTTGGCGACCTCGGGACCTTAGGAGGTTTCGTGACCTCAATTTGATCTCTTGTCTGAATTGCAATCCGATCAATATACATATAACTAAGTCTTACGTATTCAAGTTTAGTTAGTTGTCTGAGTCTAATACGTTTAGGTTATTGAGTGTGATACGTACTCATACGATTGGACTATAAATACTTTATAACAATTCTAGTTTAGATCATCGAAGAGTCATTGAACTTATTTAAGTCTTAGCCACATAGTTCATTGATTTAGGTGATTGTGTTTGTCATGGTATTGCGAATACCCCGGCAGGTTTCGTGGACGATCCTAGCGAAGAAAACGCGACGCGGGCTGACCGGGTGACCGGTCCTCCCCCGCTGGACAAACACAAGAATTGACACGAGGATTTATACAGGTTCGGGTCCCGGTGGGGGCCCTAGTCCTGTCGGCGTGCTCCCGACCGGAGTCGGCTGGGGAGGCTCTCTCGGGGAGAGGCTTCCGGAGCACATCTGTGAGTTTGGCTATTCTAGAAATAATGAATCACTTGTCTTTACAACAGGGGGTACAAGGGCTATTTATAGCCCCAAAAAGAAGCAAAAATACTAAACTACCCCGGACGCTACGGTCGGATTGAGGGGTAGCAACGTCCTTCTCCCGGTCAGGTGCCTTGGATGCTTGACAGGTGGTCGCTGATTCCCGAGGTGCTCCTCGTGTGACCTGCACGTGATCAAGAACCAAAGACTTTACCTTTAGAAGGGCGACGATGCCCGGGTCATGCACCGGAGGCAATGCCCCCGGGCAAATGGCGGCGCCCGGGACCGACACCGGAGGCCAGGTCCCGGGACCCAAAAGGCTGCGCCCAGGGCAGGCACCGGAGGCCACGTCCCCAGGCGAATGGCGGTGCCCGGGACCGGCACCGGAGGCCAGGTCCCGGGAGCCAAAAGGCGGCGCCCGGGGCAGGCACCGGAGGCCACGTCCCCGGGCAAATGGCGGCGCCCGGGACCGGCACCGGAGGCTAGGTCCTGGGACCCAAAAGGCGGCGCCCGGGACCGGCACTGGAGACCAGGTCCCGGGAGCCGAAAGGCGGCGCCCGGGGCAGGCACCGGAGGCCACGTCCCCAAGCAAATGGGACACAACTTACCTGGACTTAGCCTCGCGGAGATTTCCCCCAACAGCGTCCTAACATTTGATGTGTACAAGATCCCTCTTTGAAATAAAGAGCGTGCAATCTTTTGAATTGTGTTTCCGATCAACTTGGGTTTCAGTAATTCCCAGTAAGGTCCCATTATTCCCCATATTAGCATCTGATCGAGTATCGACGAAGCCCGTCTATACTTCAATTAGAGCAAAGAAGCATCTGGTCAAGTCTAGATCGAAACCTGATCCATCCCATAATCAGATCAGTCAGAGGATCGCTTCCACTATTATGTTTGGCAAGAGCCTCTCTCCTGTTCAGGATCTCGTGTCAAGGTGCTAAGGATTCAAGAACTCCCCTAAATTCTTGCTAAGGCTCAACTGTTACGTCTGTTGTCAAACAAGAATGTAGAGTTTAGAGGAAGAAAACATCAGGAAATAACTCCAAAACTTGAGATCAAGACCGAGGAAGAATCACGCCTTCCGGATTAGGTCATCTCTAACCCTAGAAAGGATCTAGTCACAAAAATCCATAAGAATGCAGAAATAATAATAAGAATAAAATAAAAACTCACTTGATTGCTTGCAAATTGAAGTTGCCGTCCTTGTCGGCTTACAAAAGCAATAAAAATAGAGAAGGGGGCTCTTTTAAGAAAACTAGACTAAAACTAAGCCCTGACGGCTTCGAAACCTCAGAAAAGAGATGATTAATTGAGAAAAAAGCTTCTCTATTTATAGTACATGGATAAACATGCCCAAAAACAACTCCATGATGTGCAAGCGATGAAGTCTGCTTCAAACGGTGTGAGAACAGATAAATCTGAGTCAAAACCGACAGATTCGAGCAGTTCTGATCAAACCCAGCTAAAACCGACCAAAACTGACCATTTCTGATCAAATACGACTAAAACCAACCAAATCTGGTTAAATCGACCAAATTCAACTAGTTCCGATCAAATCCAACCAAAACTGACCAGTAAAAGCTGAAGAAACCAAGTCGAACACAAACACGTGTCGTAACCGAAACCGAGTAGGACTCTTTTCGACCACGTTGTGTTCGATCAGGTCTCTTATTCGAGTACAGTTCCTTTTTTCTCGTTACGTGTTCGAACAAGTCCCTTTTTTGGCTAGCCGTGTACGGATGAGGTTGTTTTCCCGCCAAAACGTGTTCAACCAGGTGTGCTGTCCAAAAAACACTCAACTAGGACCTTTTTGCTTCTAGTTTTGGTTTTTTTGGTCAAATTGGGTCCAATTGTGGTCAAACTTCTCTCAAATTTGGCAAGTTTTATCCCTGAAACATGATGAACACAATCGTGAAAGTAATTTGTAAAAATAATAAAATTTTGCACATAAAATGTCACATGAAAGGAGTTTTAAGCATGATTTTGCACGTTTTCAATACTAAACCTACCGTAAAAAATGCTACCAAGTTAGCACTTATCAAAGAGCAACAACATTTTCTCTCCATTTCAAACTATAAATCTAATTATTATATGTATAACCATTAAGGTGGCACAAAATAAGAGGAAAATGATTGTAATAGACCTTAATATCTCCTATTAAAAAAATAGAAAAAGTAAAAAGAGATATGAATGAAAGAGACAAGACTGTAGAAGTCTTATAAAAAAGTGCATTAAGACTGCAAATATGTTTGAAACGTCCAAAAACAAAAAGCAAGTTGATCGCACCTAAAACAGTGTGATTGTGTAATAACTGCAAGTGAACAGTTGAACGTTGAGCACTTGAGGGTCGAATTCCACGAGGAACAAGTGTATTCATCTTTCTAACTTAATGGATTACTGATTAAGTCTAAACGAGTTGGGGTTTGTTTTTTTACAACTAAATCTACTACTAAAGCTATCAATCTAGGGTTTTAAAGCAGTAAGAGCAAGTATGAAATCTAAGGTTTGTAAAGCAAGAATGAAAATCTAGGGTTTTGGGAGTTCCATAACCATCTGGTATAATTCTATCCAACGTCTGAGGATTGCAAGTTAATTTCAATAGTTTTCCAAGACAAATTAAGTTGCCAGTACGGTTGCTGGTAAACCGTGTAGGATCGAGGATGCTGACTAGAGGGGGTGAATATGAGGCTTTAAAACTTTTCAAAAAAGACAACTTTTCAAATTGAACAAAATATATATTGCAAAAATAAAAGAGGAAGAGAAAACAAACACAAAGATTTTTCTCGAGGTCTCGGAGACTCGCCCGGTCTCGCCTACTCCTCGTTGAAACACTCAAATGAATGAGTCTTGCTTCAATATCCACGAAGGATATTTTTCACTAAGGTTGCTCCTTCTCCACTCCGGATAGGCAAGCACCGATGCCTTTCAGAAAATATGCCGAGCCTCTCCGACAACCTCCGTTAATGGAGAGGTCAATGGCCATACCTCCAAACCGTCTAGGTGAGGGCGTTCACCAAGAGTAACAAGTTACAAGATTTTCTCTTGACTCCCAACAAATACCGAGAAACTTCTAAGGATGCAAACGATGCGAATGAATACTCTTAGAAGATCTCTCTCAATCACAATGAATGATACTTGATCAAAAGATCAAGATTTTGACACTTGGGCTCAAGTATATATCAAAAATTATATCTCTTGGTTCTTTAGAATGTTGGGGGAACTCCCAGGGGCCCCACAAAGTCCTGAAAAGCCCCCCCCCCCCCCGGTGAGACCCGGAGCGTCACCGGGCGCCCAGTGAGACCCGGAGGGTCACCGGACGCCCGGTGAGACTCGGAGGATCACTGAGCCCACGATGAGACCCGGAGCATCACCAGGCCCCCGGTGAGATCCGGAGGGTCACCGGGCCCCCGGTGAGATCCGGAGGGTCATCGGAACCCCGGTGAGTCTCGAAGGGCCTCCGGGCCCCCGGTGGCGTTCGAAGCCTTGGAAGGGCGGCTGCTGACCCGAGAAGCCTCTAGGAAGTCGGCGTGGACACGTGTCAAGCACCCGAGCCGTCCCCCTAGCCAAAGGACGTCTTCGCCCTTCGATCCAATGGTCGTAGCGAGGGCTTTTTGGTCTTTTGTATTTCTTAGGGGCTATATATACCCCTCTTGTACCTGTTTTCAGGGGATTCGAACTCATTTGAATTAACTCAAAACATCGGGCTCTCTTGGAGACCTCTCCCTGAGAGCATACCTCCCCAGCGGACTCGCGTCCGGAGAGAGCCAACAGGACTAGGGTCCCCACTGGGACCCGAACCTGTATAAACCACTGTCTCAATTTCTTTGTTGCCCGACGGGAGAAGACCGGTAACTCGGTCAGCTCGCACCGTCGTACTCGTGCTGCGCACGTCCGAACCTGCTGGGGTATCCGTAATACCACGACATAGAAAACTGCTCAAAACAATGTTTATAAACACTCATTAAAATCTGCTCGAAAGTATTTATAAAACTGATCAAAAATGTGAACAGAAGCTTCTCAAAAATCTGCTCAAACACTGCTCAAATATCTGCTCAAAGGTGTTTGTAAAACTGATCAAAAAATAGTAGAGAAATCTGCTCAAAAACTGCTCGAAAATGTGAACAGAAACTACTCAAAAATCTGATCAAAAACTGTTAAAAAGTATTTTAAAATAGCTCAAAAACAGTAGAGAAAATCTGCTCAAAAATGTTTTAGAAAACTGCTCAAAAGTGTTTTAAAACTACTCAAAAACAGTAGAG
The DNA here is from genome assembly GCA_019359835.1 of Pharus latifolius. Classification (NCBI taxonomy): domain Eukaryota; kingdom Viridiplantae; phylum Streptophyta; class Magnoliopsida; order Poales; family Poaceae; genus Pharus; species Pharus latifolius. Next base: position 42,331,871 of record CM033330.1, on the reverse strand, counting down.
AAAAATCTGCTCAAAATTATTTTAAAATTGATCAAAAACAGTAGCGAAAATCTGCTCAAAAGTAATTTAAAACTGATCAAAAACAATAGCGAGAATCTGCTCAAAAGTGTGTACAGAGACTGCTCAAAGATGTATATGAGAATATAGCTTGAGATGTGTTTGTGAATGTGTGAGAATACTGCTCGAACCACCTCTATTTATAGCTCAACCTCTCAGCTAGCCGTTGTGGTCGATAAGGAAAGAAATCAGGCCAGCTAACAGCCAGCTTCGACCTCTAATGGCTAGTAAATAGCCGTTGGAACCTCTGGTCGAATGAACAGTGTACTGGTCGAGTGAACAGTGTTACTGGTCATATGAACATTGCATGAATAGTGTCTGATCAAATGAACAGTACTCGTGTGACCTCTGGTCGAATGAACAGTACTCAAAAGACCAGTTTCAGTTCCTCTTTGAGATTCTTTGCCAAAATTGTGAATGAATGCGAATGCAACATATGACCTAAGAGTTTCTCAGTTTTTGCCGGAACTAAAAGAGATTTTGAAACCCCTCTTAATAGTACGATTAAACTAAAAAAGAATTTCTTATAAAACCAGTCAATTAAACTCCAAACTCCAAGACCGGTACAATAAACAAGCACTTACCTTAGGTCTTTGCTGCTTCCTTCTTGGCGACCTTGCGCTTGCGACCTTGATTCGCGATCTCGCGCCTTGTGACCTTGGGCGACACCGCGACCTTTCGACTCCCATTTGACATTTCTTTTTTTCACCTAATCTTATTGATTATACTTAAGAAAAATAGATTAGTCTAAGACACTTGTTGTCATTTATCATCAAAATCAAGATTAAGGGCCTCAAAACAACAAACCGGTCATGAGGATCGCTTTCACTGTTACTTTTGGTGAGAGCATCTCTCTTGTTCAGGACCCCGTGTCAAAGCGCTAAGGACTCAAGAACTCCCCCAAATTCTTGCTAAGGCTCAACTGTTACGTCTCTTGCCGAAACGAGAATTTAGAGTTTGAAGGAAGAAAACATCAGGAAATAACTCAAAAACTTGATATCAAGTCCGAGAAAGAATCATGTCTTCCAGATTAAATCATCCCTAACCCTAGAAGGGATCTACTCGCAAAAAGCCATAATAATACAGAAATAACAATAAGAATTAAATAAAAAATTACTTGATTGCTTGAGAATTGACTTTGCCATCATTGCCGGCTTACAAAAGCAGGGAAAATAGATGAGGCTCTTCTAAGAAAACTAAATTAAAAACTAAGCTCTAAGGGCATCTAAAGCCTAAGAAAGCATCTAGCCTCTAAAAGTCACCTAAAACCTACCTAAAAAGCATGTTTAATTGAGCCAAAAACTTCTCTGTTTATAATACATGGGATAACGTGCCCAAAAATAACTCCTTGACATGCAGACGACGAAGTCTGGCTTCAAACGGCGCGAGAACAGACAAATCTAAGTCAAAACCGACCAGATTCAACCAGTTCTAATCAAACCCAATCAAAATCGACCAAATCCGACCAGTCCTGATCAAACCCGGTCAAAACCAACCAATAAATGCCTCCAAAACTGAGTCGAGTATGACCAGGGGCATGTGGCATGCTCCTGGCCAAACACGTGTCACGCAAACAACTGGCCAAGTTGTAGTCGTGGTCGATCGGGACCTTTTCGACCAAGTGTTAGTGTTTGATCGGGACTCTTCAACCAACTGTTCGTGTTTGATCAAGACTTGTTCGAGCATGATCTTCATGTTTGACCATGGCTCTTTTCATCCAATCGTGTTCGAATATGGTTCCTTCTCGCCTAAGTGTGTTCGACCAAGTTATTTTGTCCGAGGAATACGAAGTTGAATTAGGCCCAAACGAAGTCAAATTTCTCTCAAATTTGGTAGGTTTGGTCCCTGAAACATGGCAAACATAGCTGTGAAAGAAATTTACAAAAAATAATCTAAAATTACACAGCCAAACTTAGGGTAAAAATGCTACCAATTTAGTGCTTATCACATTTTTATGTTATCAAACTGATGGAGTAGATTATAGCTGATGGAAAAATTTCTATAAGGCCCAATTGTGCATAGACCTCGGCATAATCCTACCCATCCGACCTAGTTTGGCTGCCCAACCTACCTAAGTTTTAATAGGCCTAGCTCAACCTGGCTAGAGGTGCTACGACCACACTTACGTTTCCCTATGCCCCGCCCGAATCCTCAAAAATTCAAAAAACTTGGTCCAAACCCAACATAGCCTGATTTTCTAGAATGTGGCCTGATTGAACCAACAAACTTGGCCTGAACTTAGGCGGTTTGACATGTTTAGGGCCTGTTTGGGTATCTCAGTCTCTCAAAACTAGAGTTTTGAAAAGGGGGATACTGAGACTTTATTTTTTGAAACTAAAGCATTTAGGGTAAGTTTGGATTGAAAAGGGGATACTGCAGTATCAGGCCCTGAATTGAAAAAAAAAACCTGACGTCGTCGTCGATCCGCAGTCATCGCTCGACGCGCCGCCCACTAACCACCACTGGTCATCCCGCCACCGCTCGTCCCGTGCCGCTCGCTGACTGCCGCCGCTCATCCCGCGCCGCTCGCCAACCGCCGCCGCTCGTCGCGCGCCGCCCGCCGCTGTCGTCGATCCCGCGCCTCGTCCCGCTTGTCGCACGTAGTGAAAAAACTTTATCTGTTTTGAAAACTTTGGGTTGAAGTAGAGTTTTCAAAACAGTGAAAAAACTGAGTTTTGAGGGTAAACTGTGGTATTTTTAATTTTGTTTTTGTTCCACCCAAACACACCTCTATTTTTCATATTAGAGTTTATAAAAATACCTCAGTTTTGTATTAGAACTAGACAATACTGAGGTACCCAAACATGCCCTTATTGTTTTTGGATAGATCAAGCTTTAGCTGGCACATTGCAATTGGGCTTTGGCCCAACCTAAGGTAAAAAATGTTCAAAGTCCAATCTTTTATGAGACTCATTTCTTGAGTATTTATAGATATCTAATATGCATTACAATCTTATCTAATCTGTCTGCAAAATTAATTTACAAAAAATTAGGTTATATATATTTTTTTAAGACTAGATTTTGTAGAATTAGCTTCTTGGGAGAATCTCGAACCCTGTCTTGCAAAGCTTCGATGAAGTTAGAACTTAGAGCAGCACACAAAATTTGAAGTAAGAAACACTGAGAGGTAGGGCGTCACGCAAGAATCTAGATAGTCAACAGCATCCTGTCCTGTACGGTTAGCGATAACTACTCCGTGAGGGCGCACGTTGCTGAGATCCCGTCCGGATACATTGTGCCCCAATACAGAGTACCCTAATTTCGGAAAACTAGCCCATGGAATCCCACCGCTCGTATGGAGGCTAGCGCGCAATTAATTCAGGGGTTGATAAACAACGCACGGCTCACGAGCAATTCGGCTCGGCTCAAAATGAAATGGAACCCAATTCAAATCAGCTTTCTGGCTCGACGTTCTTAACGAATGGAGCCGAGTTAAACTGAAATCTTAGTTTGTTTGTACTTGACTCGTTTAAGCTAATTTGCAAGTAAGTCTCCATATTTTTTATAGTTATCAAAATACTAAAATGGCATAGGAAAATTACAAAAAACCTATCAAAAGTCATATGATTTCATATTCCTTCCAAAAGTCAATTTGCAACTAAAAATATGTTGTTGCATCTGGTTTTTGATGATTAATGATAATTTAGATAAATTTTAATTTAGTAGAAGTATTTAAAATATTATTTATTAAACTCTTATTTTGGATTTTTCTTATCTTAGATTTGAAGTTGATGTTTCCTTTGTGGTAGTTTCATATTGATGCATATGTTGAGGGGGAGCTCATCATATTAGTAATGTTTGCATCATCATTGCATTAAGTTTGTGCTAATTATTATGGTGACAACCTAACTATGTGACTAACGTAGTTTAATGTGTTGTAGTCTAAAAAAGAATTGCGAGATGAAAACAAGTAAGGGTGTATGGAGAATGATGTTGATATGAGCCACCTTGAGCGAGGTCAAACTTCATCAAAGGTAAAGTCAAAGATTAAAGATCATTTTCTCAGGATTTTATCGGTCTCGGTGTTTGGAGATAGACCAAGTTGATAGGATTCTTTTTTATTAGTTTAATCGTACTATTAAGAAAGATCATAAACTAGTAGCTTGAATCGATCTAGTGTGAAAACTCAAATGCATTCATATCATATTGCACTAGTGCTCATTCACCACTTTCATTGCTAGAGAACAAGTCTACATTGTTTAAATTGAAGCTAAGATCTGAAAACTAGACTTTGTCGCATCTGCACAAACTGGTATTATCAGAAATCAAAACTAGTCCTGGTTGAATCAGTTCAAACTGGTCGTATAGGTACTAGACATGATCATGATCATATCTAATACATAAACTGATCAAACAGTAATTGAAATTGGTGGTAGTCGTATCAGTTCAGGCTGGCCGCACCACTAATTGGAATTGGTCGTGGTCATATCAGTTCAAACTAGCCATATCTTAATTGAAACTAGTCGTGATCATGTTTGTAGTGTGTTGACTATTCGCATGAGTGCTCAAGTGGAGATATTCGACCAGTACATAGCTCTAATGATGATATTTGATCACTAGCCTTTCGATCACTATTCATTCGACCAGCAGTGGTTCGATCACCAGTCATTCGACCAAACAGCATTAAATGTTAGCTTAAATACAAAAATTTGTCCAAAGAGACATGTTTTTAAGCCAAAATTGTTTTACACTATGCTGACAGTCAGCATGAATATCAGCATGCATGTCTGCGTGGACGCAGATGTTTATGTTGGACATTTTGGCAACAGGAAGGTTTTTGAATTTTTCAGAAAGATCTAGACTGATCTAGGTCTTAGTCATGTTGACAAAATTGTAGTCCCTTAAGTTATTGTTCCAACAAGCCAAAATGCACCTCAATCAGATACCTAGATCAAAAGCTATGCTTATTTTACTGTCAGTTGCATAGATCCATGCAGACTATCGGTATGGGACACTGACTGTCAGTATGAATGTTAGCACAAGTGCGGACATTTGTCCAGAGACATACACCCTTTTTGAGCCAAAATCCTTTTGTTCTATGCTGACAGTTAGGATGGGAACGTTGACTGTCAGCATATGTGCTGACAAAAATTCCAACAATTTCTGATTGTGCCATAACTAGCCGTTAGTAGTCGATGATGACTATCAGTCTTTGAGGCTAACTATCAGCATGCACTGACATTTCTCTTGCGTGTTTCTAACGGCTAGATTTGTGTGTGGGGTTATATATACTCTTCTTGCTGATTGAAAGATTATCTTTCGCACCTCATTTCATATCCCTAGCAAGATCATTGTGTCTTTGAGCATACAAGTTATATTCATAAAAAGATTAGCCTCATTACTTGACTTAGAGCATTTGTGAGAGGTTAAGAGTGCTTAGTGCACATCACCCATCATTGTGCAAACTAGTGCTAGAGTGTGGGCATTCATCTGCATCATTTGAGTTTCTAGCACTTGATTTATTCAAGTGAAGGTGTACGACTCATTACTCTTGGCGATCGCCATCGTCTATATGATCATTGGAGGAGAGTCGTGATCTCTCCGTTATAGTTTGTCGGAGAGGCCGACAAAGACTTGTGAAAGACATTGGTGCTGGCCTATCCGAAGTAGAGAAGGAGCAACCCGAGTGGAGATATCCTTCGTGGAGGTAGAAACGAGGCTCACGCATGAGTGCTTCAACGAGAAGCAGCAGAGACCGGGCAAGTCTCCAAGACCTCGGTAAAATTTGTTGTGTCACTTGGTTTATCTCTCTTGCACACTTTATATTTGCCTTAACTTATTTTCTTCCGCTTACTCTTTGTTGCATATTGTATTTCATTTTCTACCTTGTTGAATGCAACTTAATCTTAGGTAATTTTAGACTCTTTTGTGAAAACTTGGTTTTCTTTCATATCTTGCAAAAATTGTTTTAGTCGAAAAGTTTTTAAAGTCTCCTATTCACCCCCCTAGTCGGCATCCTCATTCCTACATACATCACAGTTTCAAAAACACCCTCACATCACATTCCCATTAAGTTTAAACTAAAAACAGTGAAATTTTGAAAAACATAGTTGTAGACATGTGAGGTCCACATGTCAGTGACAGTTAATATTATTTTTTGGTGTTTCTCTTTTTTCTCCTCTTGATGGAGAGGATGGCTGCTGGGAGCCTGGGATGGCATTGCCAAGGAGGAAACTGTGGCGGGAGAGTCACCTTGTGCTATTGTGGTGTTTGCAGATGATGTGATCTCACCGATAGTGGAGAGAGAGAGGAGGATGAGGAGGAAGGAGAGAGAGATAGAGGAGAGAGGGAGAAGAGAAAAAAGAGAAAAATCCAGAAAGATATTAACCATCATGGGTACGGGTTCAGTGGTTGTGTTTTTCAATTTTTTTAATTTTTTTCTATTTAAACTTAATGGGAATCTGATAAGAGGGGATTTTAAAACTGTCACATATTTGTAGATACAGTAATGTTATAAGTTGACTTGTAAGAAGAAATAAACTCCCATAACTTTTTGGAGGTTTTCTTTATAATTTCTCCAAATGACATATTGTAACGCTCTGAACTAGGGGTCTGGGAGATTTTAATATCTCTTGAACACGTTTGAGTCATACTTGCACGCATTCTGATATAGAGTGAAAACACAGATGCATTGGCACAGCGAATAAAGAAACTCTATTCAAAACTTAAAATCATCTTACAAAATTATTGAAATAAAATTAAAGAAATAAAATTCTCAAACTAAACATCGATACTCTTCAAACTAAACATCCTCTGAGAATAGATCCCCTCCTTCGTGATCTGTAAAACTATCATCATCTGGTCCCACCACTTGGTATGGTTCTAAAGTTACTGCATACACCACCGTGCAACTATAGCTGTGAGTCTTTGAAACTCAGCAAGACAAGATATATTTACTTATAATTATGCACACGGAATGACTCATGAACAATCAATACAACAAAGGATCAAGTTTCCATCACTGAAGATGCACATGAATTTGTAAAATAGTAAAATAATATAAAAACCAACTTTTAATAGTTTGAAACTTCTATTGGTGAGACTATCGTACTTGTTGGCGAATATTCACACTAAATTTACTCTGCAGAGGTGTTCCATACCACAGCATCCGTTAAACACAACAGTCGACGCCATATGCGTCCTTTCTGCATTTCTTTTAACGTATGACTGGTACTAAGTAAACAAAGTTTTTAGCCATATAGAGAAATATAGAGCCCACCCGAACATGTGCGCACACACTGACTACGCACAAGCCGTTGTAGTGAGCCGCTGCCCCATTACTTCAACTTCTACCACAACTACCAGAGAACCATGCCGGTTATATTTCCTATAGGGTTACTGAGCTCAGTCCGCCCCATTCCAGAACTATGGCAGTTAGGGAACAAGCATTGTACACTCATCAAGTTGTTATTAACTTAAACAGTTTTATAACCTTCTATGATAACAACGACCACAGATCAACTTGCAACAACATATTTCAACCACAGATCTCCACAACAAATCTTAACCACAGATCCCAACAACAAATCTTAACCACAGATCCAAACCACTACTCATGTAAATGCCATTAAATCAACCTATATTTTTTCATCAAAAACATGCAATTTATATGTATAAAATAATGATAGATTATAATCAAAATAAATAATGCATAATAGGTAAGATATGCATCAAGGGTGGCGTACACAGCTTGTCTTGATTGGTTATTGGATCCGAAAATTGTTACCCAAAGCTACTTCGGTGTCCGGTGACGGATCTGATGATTTTAGACAAAAAATAAATAAATAAATACTAAATAATTAAATAAAAATTACGCAAGATTTCAATCTAAAGTTTCAATACTTACTAGGAATCTACGGTTCAGATCTATGCCTCAATCTACAGATCTAAAGCCTAGAAACTAATAAGTATTGCATCTAGGCCATTATGCCTGATTTTGATGATTAATGAAAACAAGTGGTTCAGACTAATTGTCTTTTTGAGATATTTGATACAGAGCTGTGTTGGGAAGACATGCAAGATGATCAAGATGAACCCAACGTGAAAAAGATAAAGCACAAGTCGCAAGGTACAAAGATGAGACGCAAACCACAAAATTGAAGTTGCAAAGGATCTAAGGTAAAATTTGTTTTTATTTTGACCAATCTCGGTGGTTTGGAGTTTGATCCGTTTAGAATTTTGTTTCTTAGTTTTAACCATACTATAAAGAGGAGTTGCAAGTCCTCTCTACATTTCCAGCATAAACCGAGAAACTGATAGGTCTCTGCATTGCATTCTTTTCGGTTGGATTTGGTTTTTGAGATGAGTTTTTGACAGCAGAAGAGTTTTTGCATTTTTTAGAAAGATCTAGACAGAATTGGCTTTTTCTTATATTGACAAAAATATATCCCTTTAAATTATCTTTCAAACAATCTATAAAACTCTTTAATCGGATTTCTGGATCAAAAGTTATGGCTGTTTTTATCCATATTGACTATCAGTCTGAATGTCAGTCTGTTTAAATTGACAATTGTCCAGAGAGCATGTTTTCTTGAGCTAAAATCTTTTGAACTATGCTGACTGTGAGCATGTGTTGCTGACTGTCAGCATGAAGTTCAACCTCGAATTGTTGTTTTTGAGAATGTGTTTTACTGGTCTTTTTTGTGGTCGATGCTGATTGTCAACATGTGATGCTGACTGTCAGTATGAGGTGTCAGTTTCCATATACGACCACAAACAGCTAGCAAAGTTTTATCCGTAATTTTTGTCACCTGTTGAGGTAGATACTGACTGTCAGTATGTGATGTTTTGTTTCCATATACGACCTGAAATGGATAGCTGAGTTTTCTCCGGATTTTACTTCTTTCTGGTCGTGACTCATGCTGACTGTCAGCATGCCATGCTGACTGCTAGCATGTGCTGTTTCTTTTGTTTGCGAGCTCCAATGGCTAATTTGTTTCTTTGGGCTATAAATAGAGGTTTTGAGCTATTGTTTCAGACACCAAGCAATCTCATTCTCTCCTATACACTTGAGCTTCATTTCTTAGCATAAAAATCTTGATCGTTTGATCAAGTCGTGAGTTTGGTGATCCACCGAGTTTTCTGTTCACAACATTTTGCATATCTAGAGTTTCTCAGTGATTGTTGGAGGTCTAGGAGAGACCTTGCAATCTATTACTCTTGGTGAACACCCTCACCTAGATGGTTTGGTGCTGTGGCCGTTGACCTCTCCATTTCAGAGATTGTCGGAGAGGCTCGACGTGATTGTAAAAGGCATCGGTGCTCGTCTTTCCGGAGTGGACAAGGAGCAACCACTAGTGAGAAATATCCTTCGTGGATATTGAAACAAGACTCATTCATTTGAGTGCTTCAACGAGGAGTAGGGGAGACTGGGCGAGTCTCCGAGACCTCGGGAAAAATTCTTGTGTTTATTCTCTTTCTCTTTCTCTTTTAGTTGTGCAATATATATTCATTTGTTCTTTCTTTGCAAAAGTTGTTTTAATTTGAAGTTTTTAAAGCCTCCTATTCACCCCCTCTAGTCGACATCCTCGATCCTACACGTGGTATCAGAGCGTGGTCTCTCAATTAAATAGGCTTTACCGCCTAGAGAGAGGATGACGTCAAATGAGGGATTTCATCTCGGTCATACCGGTCGTGCGCCTATCTTTGATGGGACTAACTATCCTTATTGGAAAGTGCGCATGTTGGTATTTCTAGAGGCCATGGGGCTTGATGTATGGGACATTGTTAAGCTTGGGTTTACTCCTCCAGATGATCCGGCAAGTCATTCCGATGACGACAGGAGAAAACTACACTTAAACGCATGTGCTAAAAATGCTCTCTTTGCCAGTTTGTCTTTAAATGAGTTCAACTGTGTGAGCAATCTTACCACCGCTCACAAGATTTGGACCACCCTCGAAGAAATATATGAGGGCACTACTAAAGTCAAAGAGGCAAAGTTGCTCATGATAAGGCAACGATACGAGATATTCACCATGTCGTCAACTGAGTCCGTGGATTCCATGTTTACTCAGTTGAACAATATTGTGAATGAACTCGAGGGGCTAGGAGTTGTTTTTACTGACATCGATATTGTAAGAAAAATGCTCAGGGCTCTTCCAGAAAGTTTCGACACTCTAGTGACGGTACTCACCAACTCGGACCTGTCAACCACCACACCTACTGATCTCTATGGGAACCTCATCACCCATGAGATGCATCGAAAGGAGAAGAAGGAAGCGGCCGAACCTTCGGAGACGAAAAATAAGGCATTGGCTTTCAAAGCCGGCTCCAAAAATGACTCAAGCGATGGCTACTCCGACGAAGATCTAGCTCTTATGGTAAAGAACACTCAAAAACTTCTTCTCAGGTTCACAAGAAAGGAGTCAACATCGACACACGACCAAAGGGGCCAAAGCAATCGAACTTTAAGGACATCATATGCTACGAATGTCACGAAAAGGGACACATAGCCTCAAGATGTCCAAACAAGAACAAGACTTGGGACAAGAAGAAGAAATTCTTCAAGAAAAACAATGGTGCAACCAAAGAAGCTTGTTTCGGAGAATGGATGTCCGGAGGAGAGAGCTCTGACTCTGACTCCGACGATGAAGGAGGTTGCTCCAAGAAGCTAGCCGGACTAGCTCTCGGCAACATTTCAACTAGTCCATCCCTTTGTCTTATGGCTAAAGGCGATGAAAAGGTACATTCTAATGATCCTTCATATGATGAACTAGTTGAAATGATTACTGAATTAAATGAAGTTTTTGGAATTACTAAAAAGAAGTATAGAGTGCTTAAAGAAGAGCATTCTTCTTTACGCACTCAATACTCAGAATTAAAAGAGTCATATGAAAGTCTTCTCATTAAAGATATTACTAATGCTCCACCTAAGGTAGATGTAGCCATTTCAATTATCTAAATGATAATTCTTCTCAAAGTTTTCTTGATATATCATGTGCTTCAAATGAAACAATCTTAAATGAAAATAATGAACTTAAAGCTCAAATTGAGAAGCTTTGAAAAGGTTTTTGTATGTTGTTTCTAATTAAATACAAAATAATTTGTATGTTGTTTCTTAGCAAACAAAAATGCTCATTTAGAAAAGAAGGTCTTGGATACTTTCTAAAGAAAGGAAAGAAACAACATACAAAAACCATCTTCGTCAATGCATGCAACAAATTTTTCGTTAAATGACATGAAACAGGTCATTCACATGATGCTTGTCCTTTAATCACTTCAAATTATTTTGATGCTTGCTATATGCTTCAAAGGTCAAAGAAAGGATATGCAATAGCAAAGTTTGTTGGTGCACCCATGTTAAATAAAAAGAAGAAATCAATCTGGGTGCCCAAAGCTTTGATCGCTAACATCGAAGGACCCAAAAGGGTTTGGGTACCTAAAAAGACTTGATTCTTTTGTTTTTGTAGGTAAACTATAAGACAGGTGGAAAACATTGGGTGCTAGATAGTGGATGCTCCGAACACATGACTGGTAACAAAAAGCTGTTCACCTCATTGGAAGACAACTCGAGCGAAAATCAAAAGATCACCTTTGGCGACAATCATCAAAGAAATGTGGTCGGCTTGGGTAAAATTGCCATATCCAATGATCTCTCAATTTCGAATGTTTTACTTGTTGAATCTCTGAAATTTAATTTGCTTTCCATTGCACAAATTTGTGATCTTGGATTTCGTTGCATATTTTATCCTAAAAATGTTTTAGTTGAAAGTTTAAAAGATAATTCTTTGATCTTTAAAGGCTTTCATTTTGGAAATCTTTATATGGTTGATTTTAATTCAAAAGATGCATCTCTTTCAACATGTCTTGTCTCTCAAACCTCAAAAGGTTGGCTATGCATAGGGGATTCGCACATGTTGGAATGCATCAACTGAAAAAGCTTTTAAAGCGTGATTTGGTTGTTGGCTTAAAAGATGTGAATTTTGAAAAGGATAAACCCTGTAGTGCTTGTCAAGCTGGCAAGCAAGTAGCTACTTCACATCCAATTAAGCGTGTTCTTTCAACTTACAAACCTTTGGAACTATTGCATATGGATTTATTTGGACCTTCCGAGTTCCAAAGTATCGGGGGTAACAACTATGGTTTTGTTATTGTTGATGATTTTACTCGCTACAATTGAGTTTTCTTTATTTCTCAAAATCTGAAACTCTTGATGTTTTCAAAAGTTTTGCAAAACGTGTTTCCACTAAATTCAAACTTTCCATCAAGAAAATCCGTAGTGATCATGGTGGAGAATTCGTTAATTCAAATCTAGTTGACTTTTGTGATTCGCTAGGCATTAAACACGAATTTTCTACTTCTTACACTCCACAGCAAAATGAAGTTATAGAAAGGAAAAATCGAACACTATTAGAAATGGCAAGAACAATGTTAAGTGAGTATGACAATCCTACTCGCTTTTGGGCTGAAGTCGTGCATACTGCTTGCTATTCTATTAATCGGCTTTATTTGCATCATCTTCTGAATTTAACTCCCTATGAGCTTCTTATTGGGCGTAAGCCAAATGTTTCTTATTTTCAAGTTTTTGGTTGTAAATGTTACATCCTGAGAAAAAGAAATTTTTGTGGTAAATTTCAAAGAAGAGTAGATGAAGATTTTCTAGTCGGATACTCCACCACTAGCAAGGCTTATCGAGTTTTTAATAAAAATTCTGGTTGCATTGAAGAATCGTATGACATAGAATTCGATGAAACTAATGGCTCACAAAAGGAGCAAGTCCCTTGTGAAGTTTCAGGTGAAGATCTTCAAAAAGCCGTGAAGAACATTACCATTGGAGGCATCAAACCAAGAGAATATGATCAAGAATATGATGAAAATATTGAGAATGATGATCAACATATATCATCATCTCATATTGATCCACCAAAACAAAGTCAAGAAAAAGTAGCACAAGAAGAAGCACCAAGGCAACATCAAACCATCACCAAGGATGACCCTCTAGATCAAGTATTGGGTGATGTCAGTAAGGGTGTTCAAACTCGCTCTCGTATTGCTTCTTTTTGTGAACATCATTCTTTTGTATCTTCTCTAGAACCCAAACTTGTAGATGAAGCTCTTAGTGATCCTGACTGGATAAATGCTATGCATGATGAACTTAATAATTTTTCTAGGAATAAAGTTTGGACTTTAGTAGAAAGACCCAAGGATCATAATGTAATTGGAACAAAATGGGTTTTCAGAAATAAGCAAGATGAAAGTGGTGTAGTAATTAGAAACAAAGCTCGTCTTGCTGCACAAGGTTTTTCTCAATTCGAAGGTTTCGACTTTGGTGAAACCTTTGCACCTGTAGCAAGACTTGAAGCTATTCGTATACTTCTTGCTTATGCATCAAGCTTTAATATTAAGTTATTTCAAATGGATGTAAAAAGTGCCATCTTAAATGGTGAGATATCTGAACTGGTCTTTGTGGAACAACCTCCCGGTTTCGAAGATTCCAAATTTTCAAACCATGTGTTTAAACTGTCTAAACCTCTCTATGGTCTCAAACAAGCTCCTCGAGCTTGGTATGAATGACTTAGAGACTTTTTGTTATCAAAAGGTTTTAAAATTAGGAAGGTAGACACAACTCTCTTTACAAAAATGATTGAAAAAGATTTTGTCATATGTCAAATATATGTTGATGATATTATCTTTGGATCTACTAATGAACACTTTTGTCACGAGTTTGGAGAAATGATGTCTAGGGAATTTGAGATGTCGATGATCGGCGAGTTAAGCTTCTTCCTTGGACTTCAAATCAAGCAACTCAAGAACGGGACGTTCGTGAGTCAAACGAAATACGTGAAGAACTTGCTCAAGCGCTTTGGAATGGAAAATGCAAAAGCTGTCAAGACTCCCATGGCCACAAATGGACATCTCGATATGGACATCAACAGCAAAGCGGTCGATTCTAAACTTTTTAGGTCTATGATTGGTAGCTTGCTATATGCATCTAGGCCTGATATCATGTTTAGCGTCTGCTTGTGTGCTAGATTTTAGTCAGCCCCTAAGGAATGTCATTTGATTGCTATTAAAAGAATCCTTAGGTACTTGAAATGCTATCCCAATTTAGGTCTTTGGTATCTGAAAGATGCAAACTTTGAATTAATTGGTTATTCGGATTCAGATTATGCGGGTTGCAAAATTGATAGAAAGAGCACATCTGGTAGTTGTCAACTGTTGGGGAGATCATTAGTGTCGTGCTCATCTAAGAAACAAAATTCTATAGCTCTCTCCACCGCTGAAGCGGAATATGTGTCTGCAGGAAGTTGTTGTGCTCAAATTTTGTGGATGAAGCAAACATTCTTGGATTATGGAATTATATTTGATAAAGTGCCCTCTTGTGTGATAATGAAAGTACCATTAAAATTGCAAATAATCTTGTTCAACACTCTAGAACTAAGCATATTGAAATATGGCACCATTTTATAAGAGATCATGTGGCAAAAGGAGATATAGATGTGAGTTACATCAGAACTGAATTGCAACTAGCATATATTTTCACCAAACCCCTAGATGAAACTAGATTCTGCTTTCTCAGAGGTGAATTAAACATTATTGATATTTCAAATGCTAGTTGATATGTTGTTTGTATTAAAATATATTTTTTATTCTCTACCTAGTCGAATTGGTTGTCCATGCTGATAGTTAGCATCACTAACTGATTGTCAGTTCCCTTGCTCAGGAGCCTGATCATAGCCTCTGGTCGAAGTCGTTGACCATGCTGACAGTTAGTTTCATACACTGACTGTCAGTTATGTGCTTCAGATTTTGGTCTTAGCCACTGGTCAAATTGGTGACCCACACTGACTGTTAGCATGTCACACTGACTGTCAGTTTCAAAACCCAGTTCTTTGTGCTGATTGTCAGTGTTTCATACTGATTGTCAGCATCAAGTTTTTGGTTTTTGTGCTGACTGTCAGTATATCACTCTGACTGTCAGTGTGGGACCCCGAACCCTAAAACCCCCATTTCTGTTCATTGTCTCTTCGCCTCCTCCCTTCGCCGCCATTGCCTCCACTCGCTGCCGCCGTCGTTCTGAGCCTTGCCATGCCGCGCCACCGCCTCGCCGCACCTCACCACTGACGCACCGTGTGCGGCTGTGCCGTGCCTCATCGTTGCGCCTCACCTCGCTGTGGTTTCACCGCTTTTTTTTGGCACCTCTCCGCCTTTGTGCCGTGTTTCGCCACAGCACCTCGCCGTCCCTCACTTAGCCGCTACTAAGCCATGGCCGTGTCCTCACCTCGCTGTGCACCTTCCTCACCGATCTTGTTCGCCGTCGTCCTCTAGTCGGCTTCCCTGTTCGGCTCTCTATTTCTTTCTCCTCTCTGTTTCCCTTTTCCTTCGCTATGTCTGACCAGCCCTCTCGACATGTGGCCGGTCGAAAGAATGCTGCAAACAGCAGTCGTTCAATGGGTCAGACATCTGAGACCCGCTCTTCGCCTCCGCCTGAGCGCATCCCCGTGGATTACTCCCGGTGGCACGTGAGTCGCCTCTGCACACTCCTCTCCACAAACCCCTATTTGCTGCCGTGTCCTACAGGTCACGACGCTTGCAGTGTCCTGACTTTCTACACAAACCTGCAGCTTGACCTCTGGACCAACATCTACAGCCGCGTCCCCGATTTTGCTCATCGCTCCCTCTCCTGGTCCACGATTGCCTCTCGCACAAGCATCGTCTCCCTGGCGGATTCTTTCACTTTAGTAGGGATCAGAGATCTCGTCTCTGATTCCTCCCTCCATTGGGCTGATGAGCCCATCCGCCAATTTTACACTATTGTCTTCATCTCTCCCCAGCGTGACTCACTGACCTTCATGACAGGCCTCCAGGTCCACACTGTCACGAAGGAGCAGTTCGAGGCCGCTCTTGGACTAGTTCATCCTGCCTCTAGACGCCAGCTCCACACTCTCCCAGATCTCGAGCATCGGGAGGTGGCCATGCTTTATTCCGGCCCCTTCTAGCTCCGTCACATCGTTGGCCTGCACCGCGATGTCGATCTAGCCCTGCGGATCCTCCGTCTTATTTTGGTCCCTATGACTGGAGATAGGGCCAGAGTCACTTACCTTGCCCTCCATGTCTTGATCTCTATCTTTCAGGAGGAGCCATTCGACGTTGCTGATCTCATCATCAGTGAGATTCAGCACGTCCTTCTTGCCCCACGTCGCCAGCTGGTGTATGCCCCATACATCATGGCGATGCTTCTTCATATCCAGGCTGTCAACTCTGAGCTCCCGCGGCCCCATCATCCTCTTCTCTTCTACCCTCCGGGCCAGGCTGATCGCCTTCTGGGTGCTCGCCATGCAGCTGCACCTAGGCCCGACTCTCCTGCATCTGACAACGATGTCGCCAATGAGTCTGGAGATGAGGTTGTAGGACAGGCAGCAGATCCGGCACCTACCGGAGACACGAGCATCGGATCCTCCTCTCTCGCTCAGCTCCAGCACTCTTTGGATCAGCTGCTCCAGACTCAGCAGCAGATTCTGCACACCCAGGAGGAGCATCACCAGATCCTGGTTCGCCTTCAGGATCAGTAGGAGCAGATTCTACGTCATCTGCCAGCGTCAGCTTCTCTTGTCCCTCACAAGAGGGTCCGCCCAGCTGCATCTTCGCCTGGTACAACTTTAGGCCCTACTGCACCGGCCTCCACAACTCCAGCTTCCACTCGTCCAGCTTCACCAGCCGTTGACCCGACTGGATCTCCAGCAGGCTCCGGAGATACAGCAGTCCTCGGCTTCTCTTCTGATGATGAGCCTTAGGCTCTTTTTGTATTAGCTCCTGCCTTTTTATGCTTGATGCCAAAGGGGGAGAATTATTATGACTTTTATGTTTTCGATATGGTTATATTACTATGGCTTTATATGTTATGGTTGGTTGGTTATGGAAATGTTTTTGATGTTTCTGATGTATGGATGATTGACCATTTGTAATATATGATGAGTTTTTGTTATGGATGATTTCTTTATGGATATGGATGTTATCCTTATTGTTACTTTGAATATGATGAGTTGAATGGCTTATATATATATATGTGATGATTTGGTATTTGATATATTGCTTGATTTTTATGGTGTATCTGGACTGATGATCAGGAGGAGAGTTATGATGTTGATTTAAGATCTTATTCATACACTCAGGGGGAGTTAGGGGGCATTATTCATCATTTTTTATTACTATCGAACACTTGTTGTCATCAATCATCAAAAAGGGGAGATTTTTGCATCTAGGCCATTATGCCTAATTTTGATGATTAATGAAAACAAGCAGTTCAGACTAATTATCTTTTTGAGATATTTGATATAGAGCTATGTTGGGAAGACATGCAAGATGATCAAGGTGAACTCAATGTGAAAAAGATAAAGCACAAGTCGCAAGCTTCTACCACAAGAATTCTATCCGATGGGTTACCTTGAGGAGAGATGGGAGCGTTGGCACAGATTGTACCAACGGCGCGACCAGACCGTCGAAGACTATACTACGGAATTCCGGAGACAAGCAATGGTCATCGGCATCTCACTGTTCGATCCTCAGGTATTTCGGAATACACATTTGGACTTCAGAAATCGATCAGTATTGAGCTAAGTCTGTTTGGCGTCCAAGACATCGCGACCGCAAGCACAACTGCTATGGAGATCGAGAAGAAGAACAAATCCCGCAGTGACAAAAGCACGAAGGAAAGTGTGACCTCGACAAAGAAAAAGCCGAGTCCGAAGAAGAACACATCAAAATCGGGCATGGGAGCTTTTTGTGAACATTGTCAAGTCGCGGGAATACCAAGGACAAATGCTACAAGCTTCATCCCAAACTTCGACCAAAGAAAAATGGACCAGGGAAAAGAACAGCCACGGCTACTGCGACTTCACCCAATGAAGAAGTTGTCCGAGTGAATTCGGTTAATGAGGCGGATAAGACCTTGTCTCTGATGGCAATGCTGAAGGAGAAGGGTTCGGATCCACCAAACGACCATCACTCAACGGAGGACTTGTTCACCATCAACATCCAGGTGAAGCACGAAGTGGTCGCAAAGATATTCAATCCCAGAAGTTAGAAGAATCCGGTCTCCGCTGGACTGGTTTGGTGACTTGGTTTGAAGACAACCACACACCCACGACCATATCCGCCGGGTTGGTTTACATCCGACGTGAACCAACAGATTACGTGTCAGTGTGTGTTGAAGTTTGCCATCTTTGTACGGTATATCGATGAGGTGCAATGTGATGTAGTCCCTATCGATATATGTCAGATAATCTTTGGGAGTCCGTATCTGTATGATCGAGACGCTCATTTCCATCGGCGTGCGCAAGAGTACGGCCTCACCAAAGACGGAGTTAAGTTCGTGATCAGTAGAGACATCCACGTCATCACTTCAAACTTGATTACCGCAAATCAAGCCAAACGGATTGTTAATGCATGTCACAAGTATGTGCTTGTCATGATTCGACCCATTGGTCAAGGTGAGGGTACTCGACCAGCATTGTCGTTGGCGTGCCGAGAGGATTCTGGTCGTTTGTCGGGACTGCTGGAGAAATACAGTGATCTGTTCGAGACTACCCAGGGTCATCCAGTCGAGCACAAAATTCAGCTTGTGTCCAATGCGACACTGCCCAATCTGAGTATGTATCGCAACTCAGTAATGGAGAATGAAGAGATCAAGAGACAACTTGGTGAGTTGCTAAACGATGGTGTCATTCAACCAAATAGTTCACCTTGTGGATCTCCTGTGGTGTTAGTGCCAAAGAAAGATGGGACTTGGTGTATGTGTATCGACAACCGAGCACTGAACAAGATCACCATCAAGAGCCGGTACCCCCTTCCTCGTATTGACGACCTACTAGACCAATTGAAGCATGCCGTTGTCTTCTCCAAGTTGGATCTTAAGTCAGGATATCATCAAATCAGCATTCGAGAGGAGGATACATGGAAAACCGCGTTCAAAACATGACAAGGTCTGTTCGAATGGCTGGTCATGCTGTTTGGTCTCTGCAACACCTCGGCAACTTTCATGCATCTTATGAATGACGTATTGAGACAGTTCATCGATGACTTTGTGAACGTTTACCTTGACGACATAGTGGTTTATAGTCGTTCGTGGGATGAGCACCTTATTCATGTCAAAAAGGTGTTCAAACAGCTTCGGCAACATCGACTTCGCCTCAACCGTAAGAAGTGCGATTTCGGCCAACAAACTCTACTTTACCTCGGATTCATGGTCAGCAACGATACATTGCAAATCGACCCAGACAAGGTAAAAGTGATTCGCGAGTGGCCGCGACCATGAACAGTTACAGACGTGCGTAGTTTTGTGGGAGCATGTCAATACCTTCGAAAGTTCATTCGACACTTCTCGATTGTGGCTTCTCTATTGCATGCATTAACTAGGATCGATCAGAAGTTCGAGTGGACAGGGAAACATGAGGACACATTTCTCTTGCTGAAGAGGAAGATCAGCGAGATGCCTGTATTAGCTTTGCCGAATCTCCAGAAACCATTCGAGCTAGAAACCGATGCCTCAGGTTATGCGATGGGCGCAGTGCTCATGCAAGAAGGTCGACCAGTGGCATATCACTCCGAGTTATTCTAGGGAGCTCAGAAGAACCACCTGACTTATGACAAAGAGTTGTGTGCACTGCATCAGGCCGTGAAACATTGGCGGTGTTATCTCTTGGGTAAAGAGACTGTTGTCCACACCGACCATCAATCATTGCAATATTTGCAAACTCAGTCCAAGCTACAGCAAGCTCAGCACATGAAGTGGATGTCGTATCTGCAGCAGTTTAATTTGGTGATTAAGTACAAGAAGGGCATACACAAAAAATTGGCGGACATGTTGTCGCAACCACCAGTTACGACCCTCTGTTTATCAGCGTTCATGCAGATCGAGCCCTTATATCATGATGACTATGCCAACATGTACAGTGAAGACCTTGATTTTCAAACAGCACTGACTGAGCTCGAAACAGGGAAACCTACAGAGTTCGTTCGTCGAGAAGGACTCTTGTACAAGGGCAATTTACTTTGCATACCTCGTGGAGCACCTCGGATTCAATGGTTGCGAGAAGTGCACACATCGAAGGTAGCTGGTCACTTTGCAGTTACAAAGACATTGCAAAATCTTCACCGACATGTGTTCTGGCCGCGTATGCAGCAGGATGTGGCTAGTTTTGTTAAAGGCTGTGGTCACTATACCATCTCGAAACCGGCAAATCGAAAATTAGGTTTGTACACTCCTTTGCCAGTTCCATCGCAACCATGGGAGAGCATATCCATGGATTTCTTGGGAGGATTGCCTAAGACCCGACGTGGCAACGACTATCTATTCGTGGTCGTTGATCGGTTCTCCAAAATGATTATTCTTATACCTGGTCGAAAGACTATCACGGGAGAAGAAGCAGCTCGGGTATTCTTTCAACACGTTTGGGCACACTTCGGACTGCCGACTTCTATTGTGTCTGATCGTGATACTCGGTTCCTTAGTCACTTTTGGCGATCGCTCTGGACGATGATGGACACCAAGCTAAAGAGGAGTATTGCCTTTCATCCGCAAACTGATGGTCAAACCGAGGTGGTAAATGGCACAGTCGTTCATCTCTTGAGAGGATATAACTCGAAGCACCCAAAGACCTGGGATGAAAGCATACTGTACCTGCAGTTTGTTTTTAATCGAGTAGTGCATGGTTCGACTGGAAAGTCGCCGTTTGAGGTCTGTTTAGGATTTCTACCACAAAGTCCATTCGACATGGAGTTTATGATTCCTACCTTAGCACAGAACAGGAAGGAAACATCTGATCAAGATCGAGCACAAAAGTTCCTGGAAGGTATTCAACAACTCCATCGTGAGGTTGAACAGAACTTGCTGAAAGCTCAACTCAAGTACAAGGCGCGACATGATCGGCACCGAGTTGATGCGCAATTTCAAGAAGGTGATATGGTATGGTTACATCTGAATAAGGAGAGACTTAAAGGTGAAGGTAAGAAACTCAAACCCATTCGTTATGGTCCTTTTTGGATTTTGCGGAAAGTGGGTAATAATGCTTGTCAGCTCGAGTTACCTCCATACATGGATATTTACTCGGTTGTCAATGTTGAGCACCTCAAACTCTTCGAGCCTTCGATGCTGGATGATGAGCCGATACCATAGTATCATCTGTTGAAGACTTGGTCTATCAACGAGACGAATCTCTACGTGAAGATGTGATTCTGGAGAAGAAGGTGACTACCACCCGCAGTGGTATAAAGGAGACTTTTCGAATCGGTCAAAAAGGTCAACGAGTACGTGCGGCAAAGTGGTACACCAGAGAAGATGGACAAGCCCAATTTCCACATCTCCAGTTTGATCGAGAGGTCACAACAGGGGTTGGCTCCTTCTCAACAAGGGAGTCATGATCCGGGAGGATCTTCAAGTCATGATCGCATACGGCTTCGCGACCAAGTCCTGATCACATTCGGCTTCACGACCTTAACCGTGTTTGGAAAGGTTTCGCGACCATGAGTTGGTTCGTGACCAGGAAAAGGAATTTGTTCTCTGTTCAGAATTGTAATCCGATCCGTATATATATAACTAAGCTTATCCGTTTAGGATTAGTTAGCTAGTTAGTTATATGAGTCTAATACGTTTAGGTTATTGAGTCTGATACGTACTCATACGATTGGACTATAAATGCCTTGTAATAGGTCTAGTTTAGATCATCGAATATTATTACAGCCTTGGATCATATATCCAGCATATAGTTCCTTCGACGTAGGCAAGTGTGTTTAACGTTCGACGTGTAAAGCCCTCTTTGAAATAAAGAGTTGTGCAATTACTTTGAACTATGTTTTCGATCAACCTTTGGGTTTCGGTATTTCCGAATAAGATCCCGTTATTCAGCATATTAGAATATAGGCGCGCCTAGTGCGAAAACAAAGGCTAGGTCTCAAACGGATCATATAAATAGAGGCTTTGAGCTATTGTTTCAGACACCAAGCAGTCTCATTCTCTCCTATACACTTGAGCTTCATTTCTTAGCATAAAAATCTTGATCTTTGATCAAGTCGTGAGTTTGGTGATCCACCGAGTTTTCTGTTCACATCATTTTGCATATCTAGAGTTTCTCGGTTATTGTTGGAGGTCTAGGAGAGACCTTGCAATCTATTACTCTTGGTGAACGCGCTCACCTAGACGGTTTGGCGGCGTGACCGTTGACCTCTCCATTTCAGAGATTGTCGGAGAGGCTCGGCGTGATTGTAAAAGGCATCGGTGCTCGCCTTTCCGGAGTGGACAAGGAACAACCACTAGTGAGAAATATCCTTCGTGGATATTGAAGCAAGACTCATTCATTTGAGTGCTTCAATAAGGAGTAGGGGAGACTGGGCGAGTCTCCGAGACCTCGGGAAAAATCCTTGTGTTTGTTCTCTTTCTCTTTCTCTTTTAGTTGTGCAATATATATTCATTTGTTCTTTCTTTGCAAAAGTTGTTTTAATTTGAAGTTTTTAAAGCCTCCTATTCACCCCCCTCTAGTCGGCATCCTCGATCCTACAATAAGAAACCACTTCAGAGACTAAATTGCAAATAAAATAATTACAAAAGATCTCTGGTCTTTAAAACTAATCTAACCCCCATCTTCCTCAAGAGAGCAAAACACAACACACACCTTCAGGAAGGAGAAGAGTGCTGCTTCTAGGCCCTTAATCTTGATTTTGATGATAAATGACAACAAGTGTCTTGGACTAATCTATTTGCTTTGAGTATAATCAATAAGATTGAGTGTGTCGTGGTATTGCGAATACCCCGGCAGGTTTAGTGGAGGTTCCTAGCTAAGCAAAGACGACGCGAGCTGACCGTGCGACCGATCCTCTCCCATCGGGCAAACACAGCAAGTGACACGAGGATTTATACAGGTTCAAGTCTCAGTGGAGACCCTAGTCCTATCGACGTGCTCCCAACTAGGGTTGGCTCCTAAGCACGCCTATTCGTTTTTGTATATTGATGCAAATGAATTGTCCTTAGTTACAAGAGAGGGATACAAGGGCATTTATAGGCCCAAAAGATGCAAAAAGACTAGACCACCCCAGTTGCAGCCATTGGATTGGAGGGCACCAGTGTCCTTTCACTGGCCAAGGAAGCCCGATGCTTGACAAGTGTCCTCGCAGATTACCGAGGCGTTCCTCAAGTGATCCCTGCGTGACCTGGCGCCTGGGACGGGGCCACTAGGGCCGTGGTTCCTGGGCCAAAGGAGGCGCCCGGGATAGGGGTCACGAGGCCTTGTCCCTGGAAGAAAGGCTGCTCCCGAGACAGGGGTCACCGGGGCCGTTGTCCCCGAGTCAAAGGCGGCGCCCGAGACAAGGATCACCAGGCGGGTCAAAGGCGGCGCCCGGGACGTGGTCACCGGGGGCCTTGTCCCCAGGCAAAAGGCGGCACCCGGGACAGGGGTCACTGAGGCCGTTGTCCCCGGGCGAAAGGCGGCGCTCGGGACAGGGGTCACCGAGGCCGTTGTCCCCAGGTGAAAGGCGGCGCCCGGGACAGGGGTCACCGGGGGCTTTGTCCTTGGGTGAAAGGCGGTGCCCGAGACAGGGGTCACCGAGGCCGTTGTCCCCAGGTCAAAGGCGGCGCCTGGGACGGGGTCACTGGGGGCCTTGTCCCTGGGCGAAAGGCGGTGCCCGGGACAGGGGTCATCGAGGCCGTTGTCCCCAGGTCAAAGGCGGCGCCCAGGACGGGGTCACCGGGGGCCTTGTCCCCAGGCGAAAGGTGGCGTCCAGGATAGGGGTCACCGGGGCCGTTGTCCCCGGGTCAAAGGCGACGCCCGGGACAGGGGTCACCGGGGGCCTTGTCCCCGGGCGAAAGGCGGCACTCGGGACAGGGGTCACTGGGGCTGTTGTCCCCGGGTCAAAGGCAGCACCTGGGACGGGGTCACCGGGGGCCTTGTCTCCGGGCGAAAGGAGGCGCCTGGGACAGGGGTCACTGAGGCCGTTGTCCCCAGGTCAAAGGCAGTGCCCGGGACAGGGGTCATCGAGGCCGTTGTCCTCGGGTCAAAGGCGGCGCCCAGGACAGGGTCACCGGGGCCCTTGTCCCCAGGACTAATCATCGGGTTTCATCTGGTGGAGATTTCCCCCAACAAAGTGAAAAGAAGAAACGTCAAATGAGAGTCGCAAGATGGAAGCCGCAAAGACTTGAGAGCCATTTTCGTAAAGTTTGCAAGTAATCCGGGAGGATCTGCAGGTCGTAGTCCAATGTCACGAGTCAAGGTCACAAGCGCAAGGTGGCAGTGTCGCCCGAGGTCATAGTCCAAGGTCGTGATCCAAGGACGAAAATGCAAGGTCGCAGTGTCACCTGAGGTCACAGTCCAAGGTCGCGAGCTAAGGACGAGAGTGCAAGGTCGCCAAGAAGAAAACTGCAAAGACATAAGGTAAGTGCTTGTTTATTGTACCGGTCTCGGTGTTTGGAGTATTGACCAGTTTTATGGAAATTCTTTTTGGTTTTAACCTACTATTAAGAAGGGTTGAGAAATCTTTTTTAGTTCTAGCAAAAACGGAGAAACTCTTAGGTCATATGTTGCATTCGCATTCATTCATATTCTTGGTCAAAATCTGAAAAAAAAATATATATAGATTTCAAAGAGGGACTGAAACTGGTCTTTTGAGCACTGTTCATTCAACCAGAGATCACTACTGTTCATTTGACCAAATATTGTTCATTCGACCAGAGGTCACTCAAGCACTGTTCATTTGACCAGGTACTGTTCATTCGACCAGACACTATTCATTCGACCAGGTACTGTTCAATCAACTAGACATTCCAATGGCTATATACTAGCCATTAGAGGTTGATGCTGACTGTTAGCTGTACTGATTTCTTTCCTTTTTGACCACAACGGCTAGCTGAGAGGTTGGTCTATAAATATAGGTACTTTGAGCGGTATTCTAACACATCTCAAGACACATTCTCATATACACCTTCAAGCAGTGTTCTAAAAATCGGAAAAAATCGGCGATTAACATGTAGTTGCCAGGCTGCCGATTGGATTATGCCCAAATCGGCCCATTAATCGATCAACCTAATTAGTCAGTCAAAATCAGGTTTTAACCGACTAATCGACGCTTAGTCGAGAGGGGAAGAGAGTTTTGAAGAGAGTTTTGAAGAGAGTTTTGAAGAGAGAGGAGGGGAAGAGAGAGAGGTTTGGGGAAGTTGGGAAGGGACTGGCGTTCGGCTAGGTTTGGGGAAGCGACGAGCCACCGGGACCGCCGCCACCACCAGGACTACCACCGCCGCCGTCCACAGAAGGTAACCGTCGTCCTCCATCTCCTCTCCCCTTTTCTGCCCCACCACCATCGGCCTCCCTCTCCTCTCCCCACCGCCGCCGCCCTCTCCTCTCCCCACCGTCGCCGACCTCCCTCTCCTCCCCCCACCGCCACCGCCCTCTCCTCTCCCCACCATCTTCGACTTCCCTCTCCTCTCCCCACCGCCGGCCTCCCTCTGTCGCTCCATCGCCGCTTTCCCTCTGGCCTCTGCCCTCTGCAGCTCTCCCTCTCCTCTCCTCTCCCCACCGCCGCCAGTCTCCCTTTGTGGCTCCACCGCCGCTCTCCCTCTGGCATTTGCCCTCTACAGCTCTACCTCTCCTCTCCTCTCCCCACTGCCGCGGCCTCCCTCTGCTCTCCCCACCGCTGGCCTCTGCCCTCTCCTCTGGCTTCTGCCCTCTCCTCTATTGATTGCCTGATACTGCCAATTTGTATGAATGTATGATGTAGTATTGTAGGATCATGTCGTCAACCCAAAATTTGACGGCATCAAGCTCAAACATCCTTAAGAGGAATTCCGATGATATAGGATGGGACTATGGGGTACTAGTCGATGCAAATAGATTGGATAGAGTGAAGTGCAAATTGTGTAACAAGGAATTTGGTGGAGGGGTTTATAGATTAAAGCAACATATTGCTCATATCAAAGGAAATGTTGCTAAATGTCAAAAGTCTAGCAAAGAGGATCAAGAGAGGTGTAGGAAATCTTTGGAGAAGGCACAAGAAAATAAGAGGGCTAAGAGATCAAGAGAAGAGGAGGTTGGAAATGAGGTGGTCATTGAAGATGGGAGTGATGAGGAAGGGCTTAGGGAGATTGGAGAATCGGAACCTCGTAAGGTAGGGCCCATGGATAAGTTTGCTTCTCCTATTGATCCTTCTATTTCTTTGGCTCAGTCCAAGTGACAAACAGTCATTAATGAGACTCTCTTCAAAGAAAAAACACACAGGTGCAAGCAATATGTTGCTAGATGGCTTTATGCTCATGGTATGGTTTTGTAACTCTCAACCTCTCAACACTTATTGTATTTGGTATTTGCCTATTGCTAACCTTGTCTGCATGTATGTGTGATTTACTGATTTTTTGGGTATATCATTCAATGACATCAACAATTATGAATTCAAGCAAATGTTGGAGGCCATTGGTCAATTTGGCTTGGGCTTTGTTGGTCCTTCCCAATATGAATGTCGTGAAAAGTTGTTGAAGGAGGAAGTGGAACGAACCAAGAATTCGTTGAAGCCACATCAAGAAGAGAGGGCCTTGATCGGGTGCTCCATCATGATTGATGCTTGGATGGACCAAAAAAGGAGAAGCATTATGAACTTATGTGTGCATTGTAGCTTAGGAACAAGTTTCCTACACTCAAAGGAGGTGTCGGAAGAAGCGCACACAAGTGAGTTCATTTTTGACTATGTGGATGCTTGTATTGAAGAAATATGTCCTCAACATGTTGTGCAAGTTGTCACGGACAATGCTTCTAACATGGGAGAAAAATATATATTGATGGAGAAAAGGCCAAATATTTTTTGGAGCTCATGTGCAACTCATACCATCAACTTGATGCTACAAGGAATTGGTAACATGGCAAGGTACAAGAAGACAATTGATCAAGCAAAGACATTTTTATATATGCACATCATAAGACTTTAGCCTTGATGACAAAACACACAAAGAGAAGAGATATAATTAGGCCTGGGGTGACTAGATTTGCTTCGGCATTTCTTACTTTGCAAAGTTTGATTGAGAAGAAAACCGAACTAAGGAATATGGCCGTTAGTATGGAATGGGATGAATGCTTTCACACTAAAAAAGGCAAAGGAAAGACGGAAACTAGCATAATCTTGAGTACGGCTTTTTGGAAAGGTGTGAACAATGTTTTAAAGGTACAGTCAAGCATCAAAACTTAGCTACTACTTGCTTTCCATTATTTATTTTTGTATTGTTTGCTAATTATTAGTGTTGTATATTGGTTTTTCTTGAAGGTTTTTGAACCATTGGTGAAAGTTCTTCGTATGATTTGATGGGGATGGTCCATCCATGCCCTTTCTTTATGGAGAAATTTTAGAAGCAAAGAATCAAATCAAGGAGGCCTTAAACAATTTGGAGGCCAACTACAAGTTAGTAATCGAAGCAATTGATACAAAGATGAAAGGAAGGCTTGATTCTCCATTGCACATGGCATGCTATTTATTGAATCCATATTATAGTTATTGTGATCGAACCATTTTTCACAACATAGAAGTAAACAATGGATTCCAAGAATGTGTTGAACGTTTCTTTCATGGAAATTTGGAAGCAATGGATCTAGCTACCAATGTTGAATTTGATCATTTTAAAGATCAAGAAGGCGCCTTTGGGAGACAAATTGCTCAACTTGGATGTCAAAAATTTAATTTTAGCCACGGTAAATTCAATAAGTACTTTACTTCACCTCAAATACTCAATGCATGCATGTTATTGACTAATGACTAAATGCTTCTTTCTAGCTAATTGGTGGACTAAATATGGAGGTAGTGTTCCAAATTTGCAAAGAATGGCTATAAGAATCCTCTCTTTGACCTCAAGTTCATCGGGTTGTGAAAGAAATTGGAGCACATTTGATATGGTAACTCTCAACTCTCAATATGCAAGTGTCATCTCTCAAGTATAAATATGTTATATAATTTAATTCACTTTGCAACATGTAATGTCGATGCATACTAAGAGAAAAAATAGGCTAGATGCTCAACGTGCAAGCAATCTTGTCTATGTTCAATTCAATGCAAGGTTGTTCAGCAAAAAACAGAGAAGCAAGATGAAGAATATCGATGTTCTTCTAGCTAGCAATGCTCTGTCGTGGTATTGCGAATACCCCGGCAGGTTTTGAGAATGATCCTAGCTAGATTACGCGGCGCGGGTTGACCGGATGACCAGTACTCCCCCGCCGGACAAGCACAAGAAATGACACAAGGATTTATACAGGTTCGGGTCCCGGTGGGGGCCCTAGTCCTGTCGACGCGCTCCCGACCGGAGCCGGCTGGGGAGGCTCTCTCCGGGGGAGAGGTTTCCGGAGCACGTCTGTGAGTATAGCTATTCCAATAAAAATGAACCGATCCTTTACAACAGAGGGGTACAAGGGCTATTTATAGCCCCAAAAAGAAGCAAAAAACCTAAACTACCCCGGAAGCCACCGTCGGATTGAAGGGTAGGACCGTCCTTCTTCCGGTCAAACGCCTTGGATGCTTGACAGGTGGTTGCTAGTTCCCGAGGCGCTCCTCGCGTGACCTGCACGTGACAAACAATTCAAGACTTTACCTTTAGGAGGGCGATGAGGCCCGGGATGGCGCCGGAGGCCAGGTCCCGGGGGCCAAATGGCGGCGCCCGGGGAGGCCCCGGAGGCCAGGCCCCGGGGGCCAAAGGGCGGCGCCCGGGGAGGGGCCAGAGGCCACGTCCTTGGGCCAATGGCGGCGCCTGGGACGGCGCCGGAGGCCAGGTCCCGGGGGCCAAAAGGCGGCGCCCGGGGAGGGGCCGGAGGCCACGTCCCTGGGCCAATGGCGGCGCCCGGGACGGCGCCGGAGGCCAGGTCCCGGGGGCCAAATGGCGGCGCCCGGGGAGGGGCCGGAGGCCAGGTCCCCGGGCAAATGGCGCCGCCCGGGGAGGCCCCGAAGGCCAGGTCCCCGGGCCAATGGCGGCGCCCGGGACGGCGCCAGAGGCCAGGTCCCGGGGGCCAAATGGCGGCGCCCAGGGAGGGGCCGGAGGCCACGTCCTCGGGCAAATGGCAGCGCCCGGGGAGGCGCCGGAGGCCAGGTCCCCGGGCAATCGTGACGCAATTTACCTGGACTTAGTCCCGCGGAGATTTCCCCCGACATGCTCAAGAGTGGATAATTGAAGGAGATGATGATGATGTTGAGCCCGAAACGGGGCTTAGGATTATTGATGAAGCAAGTGGGGCAAATGAAGTCGTGCAACCCCGTAGGAGCACAAGAGTGAGAAAACTTCACGAAGATGATTTCAAATCCGATTCTGAATCCGAAGAGGAGGGCAATAATGAGGATGTTGGGTTTGAATCGGACCAAGATGAAGTGGTTCCAACCAAGGATTATGGACAAGAGGATGAAGATTGATGCTTGCTACCTTGCTTTAATTATTATCATGCTTGATGTTTGATGCTTGATGCTTGATGCTTGATGCTTGATACCTTGCTTTAATTTCTTATGGACTACTATTCAAGTATGCCGATTAGTGTCACCGATTAATCCCTAGTCCCCTGCTTGCCGACCGACTAGCGATTAGCGATTTCTGGAACTTTTCATTCAAGCATCATTTCTCTACTCTTTTGAGCAGTTTTTAGAAGAAGTTTTGAACAGTTTTTGAGCAGTTTTATAAACAGTTTTTGAGCAGATTTCTCTACTGTTTTGAAAAGTTTTTATAATCATTTTTGAGCAGGTTCTATTCATATTTTTTTATCATTTTTTAAAACACTTTTTGAGCAGATTACTGATAAGTTTTATAAACATTTTTCGAGCATATTTTTGATCAGTTTTATAAACATTTTTCAGCAGATTTTTGATCAATTTTATAAACACTTTTTTGAGCATATTTTTAAACACATTTTGAGCAGTTTGTCTAAAAAATCAAGAGATGTATTCTGATATATATTTGAGTCCAAGTGCTAAAACCCTGATCTTTTGATCAAATATCATTCATTGTGATTGAGAGAGATGTTCTAAGAGCATTTATTTGCATCATTTGCATCCTTAGAAGTTTCTCGGTATTTGTTGGAAATCAAGAGAAGATCTCGTAACTTGTTACTCTTGGTGAACGCCCTCACCTAGACGGTTTGGAGGCGTGGCCGTTGACCTCTCCATTAACGAAGGTTGTCAGAGAGACTCAGCGTATTTGTGAAAGGCATTGGTGCTCGCCTATTCGGAATGGAGAAGGAGAAATCTTAGTGAAAAATATTTTTTGTGGATATTGAAGCAACATTTGAGTATTTCAATGAGGAGTAGGAGAGACCAAGCTATCTCCGAGACCTCGGGATACATCGTTGTATTTGTTTCTCTTTCTCTCATTTTTTTGAGCAATATAAATTGTTGAATTGATTCAGTTTTTATTTGCACTTAGTTTATTTAAGCTTTAATCTTGCAAAATTGATTTATTTGAAAAGATTTTAAAGCCTCATATTCATCCCCTCTAGTCGGCATCCTCGATCTTACAAAGAGGTGGTGGATGACGGCTTCTCTTCCTCTCACTAGGTTCGTCCCGAATTTCTTGTGTTCTCAATGGTTCAAATCCCTCTTATTATAGCCTCATGGGATCAACCTTTTCGAATCACATTCCAATTCTTAGTTTCCTTATAAACATGGTCACTTTCCTTTCTTCCCAAATCTCTTCATTTCTTCCAAATTTGAATCCCATTCTAAATTTGTTCTTTCCTAATTTTAAAGACATCACACATATATTCGATTCAATTATAAAAGCCCTATCTACAAATTAGTACCTAATCAAATAGTGAAAACCACCCATCTTGCTGACCCTCTTTACTTCTATCCATGCACATTTCCACCTCTTCTCGTTGTCATCTCCTTGTATGGGTGCCTTCAACACCTACCAACTGCGCCGCCTCTACTTTCACTTATCACCACCTTTTCCTAGTTATCCTCATAATCAATTCACCTCCCTCCTTCCAGACATCTTATAGTCCATCTATCTCTGTCTCATCATCCATATGAACGATTGACTTATGGGCCCAAATGAGCTAGCTTTGGGTTGCTACAAGCCAATTGTGAGCCAACTTTCTGGCTCACAAATCTAAGCAAACCAATCCGGCTTAACTTGTCTCTTCATCTTATTGTTGATAAGAGCTACTATATGAGCCTGAGTAAGGCTAGCGCTGGCTCGCTATAGATCAAATTTTGAGCTAGCTTTCCAGCTCGCAAATCTAACCAAATACCCAGTTAACTTGTCTATTTCAAATGGGCTAAACAGACAACTCGCTTTAGAGTAGTTCGATTCCATTAATAAATAATACAACTCCACAATGGAATGGCATTTGGCTTGTCTCTCTTTTCCATCAAACGAGGAGCCTGGGTATGGGGCCGCAGACCAAGATATTATCATTTTCTCTTTTTTTCCTCTTCTTTTCGATTCGTTTTTTGAGAAAACTTTTTTCTTTTCATTGGTGCTTCGCTTTTCGCACTTTATAAAATGGCACTACTTGTGCAAGAAAATTATTAAGTGCTCATAATTTCTTGGAGCAAGCCAGGTGGAGGAGAGGAGTTCTTGGATTGGATTGGATTGAATTCCATGGCGTCGTCGTGGAACAGCGTGCCGCTGGAGGTCCTGTACCAGGTTCTTGGGTGGGTCGCTTTCTTCTCCTGGTCCTTCAGCTTCTATCCCCAGGTCCTCCTCAACTTCAAGCGCAAGAGGTAAAAGGTTTTAATTTCTTCAAATGTTTTCCCATTTCGTGCTTTTGGGTTCTTGGCAGAATTGGATTCTGATCGGTTCCTGGGGGGTTTTGGGGGTTAGTGTTTTTTGTCGGAATCTATTAGGTGGGGATTTGAGATTTGGTGATCTCTGCATATGAGACTTTTACATGTTTCAGCCTTCGATTAAGGGTGTGCTGATGTTGGATCATGATTAGTTGCTGATGATTTGTTGCAGTATTAGGTTTCTTGACGATGGATTGGGATGGTTCCTCTTTTTGTTGTTTTCTTTTGGGAAAAACTTCGGTCCTCGAATTTGATGCCAACTCCGTTTTAACCTCCAATTTTATGAAGGGTCAAAACAAGCTCTTAATGTTGAGGTTGTAGGAAATCGAGTAAGCTACACTAGCAGAATTTCTAATAATTTACTCAAAAACTGTAAGTAATAGATCATAGATTAGATTGTTACGAGTAGCGGAAGCAGATTTGATGCAACAATCGAATGTTCGCAACAACCGTTTGCGGATCGTCCAGAACAGTGGATGTAGATGACAACGATCTAGATGACAACGATCGCTCACGAATCGTCCTGATCAGCGCAACAATTGCAGCAGCGCCTCTACCGGTATCCACACGTACTGGGATGGAACGTTGTGGAATGGTGTGCTAGCACCAATGTGTACAATAAGGGTTTTTAGGGCTATTACTTTAGAGGAGGCAACAGCTAGGGTTTTTCTGTGTACTTCGTCAAGGCCCATCATACCTCTCTATATATAGGGCCAAGCAGGAAAAATCCTAACAAATTAGGTTTCTTGATATTATACGAATCTTATCCGAACTGCCCATGCAGAAGAAATCCTAACAGATTAGGTTCCTGATTTTATACGAATCTTATCCATATTGCAGGATGAGACTAATATTAAATCTTCGTATCTGATACGTTAATTTCATAACAGACCCAATCCGGATCTGATACGAAAAACTCATAACAAACCCAATCCGAATGCATAAGGAGTCTAATATTAAGTCTCCGAATCTGATACGAAAACCTATATCAAACCCAATCCAAATACATAAGGAGTCTAATATTAAGTTTCCGAATCTGATACAGAAACACATATCAAACCCAATCCAAATGCATAAGGAGTCTATCATTAAGTCTCCAAATCTGATATGGAAACCCAAAATAGACTTAATCCGAATTGCATTGTTCCAACCCGTTAAGTGTGTGACCCTGTAGGTTCATGTATATTTAGTCACAATCCGAGAATACTTACCCGAATTGTAAGTCGATAGTGGCCCCTAGCAGGACATAACGACTATCCAAATACAGACAAAGATCATAATCAGCAAACCTATATAATGTTTTCATGTTGATCCTCTTGCCATACGATACCAGATTAAATCCAAGGTAGGAAATGTGCCACCCTTGCACAGTTCAATCCTTTCTCGATCTCATAGTGAATTGATCTTCCCGTAGTTGACATTCAACCACAAACGGCATGGCCATGCACTTCTCAATTCATCTATATCGAGGGGCCCAGAGATATCTCTCTCATTATATGAGATATGCAAATTCCATCTTAACCATTCATATTCCTCCGCATGGCTCATAGCATACCCGAATATTACCTTTATTACTACTTAGTTAAAAGTAGCGTTTGGTAGTATCAAAGTATACTACTACACATATAGGAAACTATAATGGTCTCAGGTCTAAGGATCAATCATAAACATTATTTGAGACCAACTGGTGACACTTAAATAACAAATCCAAACAGTGTCTCAATAATGGGTCTATCCAAGATTATATTCTCAAATATATGTCCACATTATTGATTTGATATCTTATATCCATAATCCGTGAAACATAACCATCAATCAATAAATGTGCTGATCCATTAATCAATAATGTCCTATTTAAAGATAATGGATCAGGGACTATATTAGAATAATATCATCAAATAAATTTAGAGTCTCACGAACAAGTCACATACTTGTTGATCAAACCAAGATGATAATTTATTCAAAAATAACATATTATTCAAATGTTCATAAATATAATAAAGATAAATACATCTCTGTGATTTTCTCTAGGACATATCACTAACAACCTTCCGCTTGGACTAGAGTCAATCACAAATGTATCTAATACCTATTGCTCTAGTATGCACCTCATGCTTTGGTTGCGGGAGAGGCTTTGTCAACGGATCAGCAACATTCAAATCCGTGGACACTTTGCAAATCTTCACATCACCTCTATTCACGATTTCTCGGATGAGGTGATAATGCCTAAGTATATGTTTGGATTTCTGATGAGACTTAGGTTCCTTGGCTTGCGCAATAGCTCCACTATTGTCACAATAGAGATCCACTGGGCTTGAAATACTAGAAACTACACCAAGTTCAGAGATGAACTTTTTAATCCAAACAGCTTCTTTAGCAGCTTCAGAAGCAGCAATGTACTCTGCTTCTGTTGTAGAATCAGCGACAGTTTCTTGCTTGGAACTCTTCCAGCTTACAGCTCCTCCATTAAGGCAAAATACAAAACCAGATTGCGATTTGAAATCATCTTTGTCGGTTTGGAAACTAGCATCGGTGTAGCCACTAACAACGAGCTCTTCCTCACCTCCATAAACCAAGAACACATCCTTAGTCTTCCTCAAGTATTTAAGGATGTTTTTTACTGCAGTCCAGTGACTCTCACTTGGATTTGATTGGTATCTGCTCATAACACTTAGAGCATAGGAGACATCTGGGCGTGTACATAGCATGGCATACATAATAGATCCAACAGCAGAAGCATATGGAATCTTATTCATTCGGTCCCGCTCATCACATGTCGAAGGACATTGACTCTTGCTAAGACTAATGCCATGTGACATAGGTAGAAAACCTTTCTTGGAATCGTGCATATTGAATCTATTCAATACTTTGTCAATATATGTACTTTGGCTTAATCCAATTAGCCTTTTAGATCTATCTCGATAGATCTTAATACCCAAAATATATGCTGCCTCACCTAAGTCTTTCATAGAGAAGCTACTTTTCAATGAGGACTTCACAGAATCAAGTATAGGAATATCATTTCCGATCAGAAGTATGTCATCCACATATAAGACCAGAAAAACAAGTGCGCTCCCATTTATCTTCTTATAAACACAAGGCTCTTCTTCATTTTTGATGAAACAAAACTGTTTGACTACTTCATCAAAACGAAGATTCCAACTCCAAGATGCTTGCTTCAACCCATAAATGGATTTATGAAGCTTGCATACTTTCCTAGTATTATCTGGATCGACAAAACCTTTAGGCTGTGCCATATACACATCCTCACTTAGGTTTCCATTTAGGAAAGCCGTTTTGACATCCATCTGCCATATCTCATAATCGAAATAGGCAGCAATAGCTAGGATGATCCTGATTGACTTTAACATAACAACAGGCGAAAAGGTTTCATCATAATCAACACCTTGAATTTGCTTGAAACCTTTTGCAACTAATCGTGCTTTATGGATATGAACATGACCATCCATGTTAATCTTTTTCTTATTAACCCATTTGCACTCAATGGTTTTTACACCATCAGGCAGATCAATCAAGTTCCACACTCGATTGTCATGCATGGATTCAATTTCGGATCTCATGGCTCGAAGCCATTTCTCAGAGTCAGGGCTCATCATCGCTTCTTCGTAAGTCTTAGGTTCATCATTATCTATCAATAATACTTCACGCTGCTCCATTGTAAGGAGCATGTAACTTCCAGGTGCGTGACGTACCCTTTCAGACCTACGTATAACCGGTGCTTGTCCTGCATCATTTTCTACATTATTTTGCAGGTCTTGCTGAGCTTCAGTGGGTGCAGAAACAATTTCCAGTGGTTCCCGAATTTCTTCAAGTTGCACTGTGCTCCTACTTACTCCTTTTGAAAGAAACTCTTTCTCCAAAAAGACACCGTTTCGGGCAACAAACACTTTGTTTTCTTCTCGATTATAGAAGTAATATCCTTTTGTTTCCTTAGGATAGCCCACAAAGAAGCATTTATCTGATTTGGCTTTGAGCTTATCAGACATTAAACATTTTACATAAACTTCACAACCCCAAATCTTAAGAAAAGACAATCCAGGACGTCTTCCATTCCATATCTCATATGGTGTCTTTTCTACGGCTTTTGATGAGCCCTATTTAATGTGAACGCAGCTGTTTCTAGAGCATATCCCCAGAAGGACAATGGAAGATCAGTTTGGCTCATCATTGACCGAACCATGTCCAACAAGGTTCTGTTCCGTCGTTCTGACACACCATTCCATTGAGGTGTTCCTGGCGGGGTCAACTGTGGAACAATTCCATGTTGTTTTAGATGATCACCAAATTCTTGGCTCAAATATTCCCCTCCACGATCAGATCGTAGGGTTTTGATTGTCTTGCCAAGTTGATTTTGTACTTCATTTTGAAATTCCTTGAATTTATCAAACGTTTCAGATTTATGCCTCATTAAGTAGACATATCCATATCTACTAAAGTCATCGGTAAAAGTTATGAAGTACTGAAAACCACCTCTAGCTGTTGAACTTAATGGTCCACATACATCAGTATGAATAAAAGCCAATAAATCATTTGCCCTTTCACTTTCACCCGTGAAAGGTGCCTTTGTCATTTTGCCAAGTAAACAAGATTCACACACATCAAATGATTGAAAATCAAATGAGTCTAGAAGCCCATCTTTCAGGAGTTCCATGATGCGTTTCCCATTGATATGGCCTAAACGACAATGCCAGATAAACGTGGGATTCAAATCATTGGACCTAAGCCTCTTACTACATATGTTATAGATAGGTAATTCAAGATTTAGCTGATAAAGCCCATTCTCCAATGAGGCATTGCCATAAAACATATCATTTAAATAAAAGGAACAACGATTGTTCTTTATTCTAAATTCATAACCCAGCGTGTCCAAACACGACACGGATACAATGTTTTTGCTTATGGCAGGAACATAATAACAGTTATTAAGTTCTAAAACTAATCCTGAAGGTAAAGCTAATATAAAAGTTCCAACAGCTAAGGCTGCAACTCTTGCTCCATTGCCAACGCGAAGTTGAACCTCGCCCTTAGCCAAATTTCTACTCCTTTTAAGCCCCTGCATCGAAGTGCAAATATGAGCAGCCGATCCGATATCAAATACCCAAGAGTCGGAAGGAGAAGTAGCTAAATGAACTTCTATAACATATATACCTGAAGGAGTCTCACTTTCCTTCTTTTTCTTTAAATCTTCCAAGTATTTCTTGCAATTCCTCTTCCAATGGCCAGATTCCTTGCAATAGAAGCATTCAGTAGTAGGGATGGCACTTGGCTTGGACTTTCCTTTGGAATTAAGCTTAGCGCTAGAGGATCTTTCTAGAGCTTTGCCCTTTCCCTTAGCCTTGCCCTTGCTCTTCTTCTTAAAGTTTTTTCCCTTTTGAACCATCATTACATTATTTGGGTTTTTCTTAATGTTCTGTTCCGCTGTTTTAAGCATTCCATGCAATTCGGTCAATGATTTCTCCAGATTATTCATGTTATAATTCATGACAAACTGGTCATAGCTCGGAGGGAGCGATTGGAGAATCATATCAGTAGCCAACTCTTGACTAAGGGGAAAACCAAGTTTTTCCAAATTCTCAATGTAACCAATCATCTTGATCATATGAGGACTGACCGAGCTTCCTTCTGCCAACTTGCAATCATGCAATTTCTTGGTGGTCTCATATCTTTCCACCCTGGCCTGCTCCTCGAATAAGTTTCTAAGAGACACGGCCATGTCATAAGCTGTCATATTCTCATATTGCTTCTGAAGCTCAGAGTTCATCGTGACAAGCATTAGACAGCTGGCATCAAGTGCGTCATCGGTATGCTTTTTATAAGCATCCTTTTGAGCACGTAAAGCACTAGCGGCTGGTTCATCAGGTATAGGAGTCTCTAGAACATAGTCATTTTTCTCTTGTTTGAGAACAATTCTCAAGTTTCTATACCAATCAATAAAATTTGTTCATTGAGCTTTTCTTTATTAAGGACAGATCGCAAACTGAAATTGTTTGAGGAGCTACCACTATCCATGGTCTACAACAGTAAAGAAATGCAAAATTATAGCATTATATTTATGAAAAGTCTTTTATTAAACAATTCAATAAAAGATGTACCAACTATATATTTTAGAAAAAATCCCTCAAGAAATATATATAGTAGGCCAAGATCCATATTTCACTAAGTTCTAGTGAGCTTTGGCATCATTGCTAGAAGCCTAGTTATTTAGGTAAGCAACTCCTTACTAATTATATCATATATAACTCTTGTTTGTTGGGTGTCATCCCAACACCATGCCCTAAAGTCCAAAACCGTTTTGATGACTTTGTTAAGTTAAACCAATTCTATGCTTATGGGTGTCCAACACACATCCTGTCTTATTAAGATAATTGATGGTGCCCTGATTTGTCAGACCCACCAAGCAACGATCAAAATCTTGACAGGTGCAGCAATTGGAAGGGTATAATAAACACTTAATTTTTATGAGGGGTTAAAACATGGCAAAACATCCATATGCACAAAAATAACCATCAGCTAGATGATCTAATAGGTGCAATTTCGACTATATTTAACTTCCGTTGGCAGTAACCTTGGCCAGGAAAGACCGCGACTGTTT
Source organism: Pharus latifolius (assembly GCA_019359835.1). Classification (NCBI taxonomy): domain Eukaryota; kingdom Viridiplantae; phylum Streptophyta; class Magnoliopsida; order Poales; family Poaceae; genus Pharus; species Pharus latifolius. The sequence continues at coordinate 42,293,488 of CM033330.1, read as the reverse complement.
TCGCTCACACCATGAAGGAAAATGTTCCGTCAAGCGGGGCTTATTAAGAAAAACCTTATGATGTGTTCTTTCCTTAGACACCAAAGTTGACAGCTTCTGGTTGTCAAGTATAATCTTTATGTTTCATGAGGGGTTAAAAGATGTCACAACATCTATATACATGAAAATAACCATCAGTTAGATAATCTCACATGCATAACTACGGCTATATTTAATTTCCGTTGGCAGTAACCTTGGCCAGGAAAGACCACGACTGTTTTCGCTCACACCATGAAGGAAAGCGTTCCGCCAAGCGGGGCTTATTAAGAAAAACCTTATGATGTGTTCTTTCCTTAGACACCAAAGTTGACAGCTTCTGGCTATCAAATATAATCTTTTTTTTAAATTAATCAAATTTTCGAACCAATCTGATTGGTTTAAACCCCCTTAAGTCATTCATATTAACTCCAATATGAATATCTAGAATAGGCAGCTAATGTCATATATAGATCCAATCTATACATATATGATTTAGAAGATCCAATCTACTATTGTCATATAAACCCTAACATCACCTCCCCCTGGCCCCATGTTAGGATTATTCGACATTAGTTCATATTAAAATCGGCCAAAAAATTGTTCATCACAACACTTGGATGTCAAAATAAACATGTATAATGAAATTTATACGGTAACAGATTGAATAAACTAGTAGATCTAATCTACTATAACTTTATATATCACATATATATATTATTAATCCAGATCTAATACTATACAGGATGGCTCTGATACCACTGTAAGAAATCGAGTAAGCTACACTAGCAGAATTTCTAATAATTTACTCGAAAACTGCAAGTAATAGATCATAGATTAGATTGTTACCAGTAGCGGAAGCAGATTTGATGCAGCGATCGAATGTTCGCAACAACCGTTTGCAGATCGTCCAGAACAGTGGATGTAGATGACAACGATCGCTCGCGGATCGTCTTGATCAGTGCAGCAATTGCAGCAGCGCCTCTACCGGTATCCATACGTACTGGGATGGAACGTTGTGCAATGGTGTGCTAGCACCAATATGCACAACAAGGGTTTTTAGGGCTATTACTTTAGAGGAGGCAGCAGCTAGGGTTTTTCTGTGTACTTCCTCAAGGCCCATCATACCTCTCTATATATAGGGCCAAGCAGGAGAAATCCTAACAAATTAGGTTTCCTGATTTTATATGAATCTTATCTGTATTGCAGGATGAGACTAATATTAAATCTTCGTATCTGATACGTTAATTTCATAACAGAAGTATAGTATAAAACAAGTCCTTACAACCGTAGGATGGGAAAACTGAAATGGATAGATTTTTTGTACACCATATTGGAGCAAAAACCAAAGTAGCTCGTTTTGCTGGCGAAATGGCCGCTACATTTGTTGTGTATAGACTACTTTAGAAGAAAGAATCAACGAGCCACATGTGCATGTTCTTGTCAAGTTAAACTACTTATGGTCAACTTATGTATGTTCTAATAACAACATGAGTCCAGCTCCTATTCTATAGTTCTGGCCTCATGTGCATTGGTCACAGTTCGAAAGTTGAAACTCTTTCTGTTGGTTGGTCTTGTATTTATAGTTCTGGCCTCATCAGCTGCATTATTGAAACATCCTTCTATTGTTAATCTCTAGAGGCTGTTCTTGCCTTTATAGGCAGGAAAAATTTTGTGCCAATGAAAAGGTTTGCCTTTCTGAATATGCCACTGGAAAACAACAAATGGTAATTCTGCAGTGACATATACCAAAAAGTTGATTTGTTTTTTGTGGCATATGAGGAGGTTACCCTGTTTTGCGGTAGCATGATCATAATTTTCAGTGGTATATTTAAAATTTATCTACTTTATAATGGTATACTAAGAATATGTTTTTTTTTTTTGCAGTGCTATCTAGAATTTCCAATTTTCTTAGTGCCATATAGAGAATTGCCCTTTAGACAAGATGTTTGATGAACTTAGGCGGATCCACTTTCTGAAATGGCTTGAAAAATTGTTGATGTTATGACCTACAGCTGCAGCTTGAAATATCATCCAGTGTTGTTAGAGAGATTCCCAGCTTTAACCTGATAGCAAAGTTGTTTTCTTATGTTATTTTCATACATCATTCCCATGTAAAAAGATACTGATTTGCTAGGAAAAGCTAATCATCTCTATGTAGAACTTTTTCCCCAGTCTGCTACTTTAGTATAAAAATAAAAGATTTTGAGCCAACAAGAGCAGAAACCTTAAGAAATTTCATATCTCATTCTGTTCACTAAATTGGGGTGCCAACTTGCACCTGCATGAAGGTTCAGACTTCGGAGTATCGGGACATGAAACAGTGCACCTCTATAATTCTTGTCTTGCACTAAACAAGTCCTTTCACAACTTAGAAGTCTTTTCGTCACTTTCTTCGACATGTGTATGAAATATCTCCATTTATATTCTATACTAGTTAGGAACACATATATTGCTTGCTGCATCACTCAATGCAATAACACAAGCATGTTAACCGAATCAACTTTAGTACGACATGAGTACAATCAGCGCGGTGCTATTAGCAGGCACAAGAATTGTAGATGTGAACTTTAGATTTGCAACTAATCTTATCTAGACTTTTAGGCTAGTCAACAACTTCTTGGTGAGCTAAAAATTTGTCCTTTCTGATGGATAACAATTTAGGCTCAATTTAGGCTAGTTTTTTTTTTTGTCTATGTTAGTGAGACTGAAATGAAGCCTGCCTTCGGCCCTTCGCTTAGTAAGCCCCTCTTTGAGCCTCATGTTGTCAGCTTGATTTGTTTCACTGACTGAACCATGATTCTTATTCAAAGGAAATATCTACAGGTCAAAAGAATAATCGCATATGGACCTGTGCTTTTCTCATTAAATATATGTATGGAGTTCTTGGATAAATAGTCATTGATGAGCCGAAAATTCCTACATACATTTGTTTTGGAAGAGTGGGAGGGGTGAGACTTATATTTGCTGTTTGAGTCAATAAGTTGATGGCTGCTATTATTTGGTTCCACCTATATAAATGACAATAAGCCAGAAGAGAGGGGATTAGGATTTTATTTTTACAATGGGACTCAGTTGACTGATGGTCAATATTGTTTGGATCCATTCACCAAAAGAGGAAAGGCTGGAACATGATTCAAAACTTATGTATTATATTATAGTACACTAGTATTGATAAATATTTGTCCATCGATTATCACACATTAATTTCAATGTTACTAGGAATATTTTATGTTTCTATACATGGTTATTTTAGATGATATCTTAATTCACATTACAAAAAGCAATGCACATATTTTTGCCAAATAACCGTACAATGAAAAATGGTATAGATACGGTCCACCTTCTATCAGGCTAGGTCTATTTCTACTGAACTTTTTTTTTCAACTAGCATTTCTACTCCTTTTTTTTTTTGGACTTTATCTTCTGTTTTGTTGCCTATGCTTGAATCCTCCTCAACCATGAGATGATGATGTGTGAGATTTCCTGAATGACCACTATCTTAATTTTATTTGGATTGAGTTCTTATTTTCTTTCACCTCTAGTTTCTCAATTTTTCTTGGACAATTTGGTCGAAGCATAAATTTTCCAATTGATCAGTCTGTTTTCCCTAACACGGCATTCAGCATTTATGCCCTGCTTATTTTAACTTGATTGCTCAGCATTTGCAGGGATAAATGTGTGTCTTCCCATTGTTGGCCACCTTAAATTTGGTCCATGTTTGAAGTATATCAAGTCACACTTTTAATCTTTTTAGATGTTCTAATGCATTTTATAAATATGGGTACTTGTTGGTTCGTTTCAATTTGGTTCTTGTCAATTAATCTAGATTATGATCAATTTGTATCTTTCACTTCTGGGTTCCAGGGTTCTTTGATTTGACCGGTTGAATTACTTGCAGTGTTGTTGGTCTGAACTTTGATTTCCTGGTGCTAAACATGACAAAGCACTCATCATACCTCATATATAATGTGGCTCTGTTCTTCAGCCCTTTCATTCAGAGACAGTACCATGATAAGTATGGTGATAAAGAGGTTTGTTATCCCTGCCTTTAAAATGTTTTTTAGATTTCTGCAGTGCTGCAGATCAGATATGTTGGTTGATCAAATTTTTTGAGTAAATTGCATTTTGAGTCCTTAAATTTCTGGGGTTATGTTACTTAGATCCCTAAACTTGCTCAGACGTCTTTATGTCCATCCGTCAGCCAAACTAATAGAAAGTCATCTAATTTCGTGACATAGCACTTATAAGTTGATGTAACATGTCACATGACATACCATATTAGCTTCTTGATATGGCATATTGAAAGAGACTGAAAATGTGCTATTATTTTGACTAAATATTGATAAATTAGTATAAAATAGGTGATAAAAATTCAAGATAAAAAATATGTGGTGCTAAAATGCACATTTTGCATTTAATCCCCACATTTAATTGACGGATTGACAAAATTGAGTATTGTAGGTAAGTTTAAGGACCAAATTTACTAAAGGAGATAAGTTTAAGGATCTGCCATGTTAAATTCAAGTTTAAGAATTTAAGTGACACAATTGTATAAGTTGAAGGACTTAGACTGCAATTTACTCAAATATTTTTTATGTCTAGTCCTTCAGTGGAAATTTCGTAGGATTCTAGACATTTTTCTCTTGATAGTTATCTGATAATAATTACTGTCTTGGTTCTGCATATGATAAAATAGCACATCAGTGATGCAGCAGACCCACTTGTTCGTAATCAATATCATTTTTGTTGGTAGTAAAACTAAAAATATGCTGCCGGTAACTTGTACTGTTCTGCAGCTTGGTTCCTTCAATATATATATCTTTGCATTATTTGTTGTGCCTATGACAATTGCACGGTCAAATAGTCACAACATTTTCTTTGGTAGATATGATTAGGATCTCCATATTGATGTATGACAGGTGTGCTTGTCCTGATGGTCACTCATATAACCAGTAAGGCTGGTATACTGCCAATCAACACTAATATTCTCACTGGCAGCACTACATCTTTGGAGGAGGAAGTCAGTTGGGGTTGCCTGGGGGTTAATGCATATATGTAACACTAAATCCTGGGGGTAGAAGGGTGTCAAATGGCTATTTTTGTCTTTTTTACTTAAATATTTTAATAAACTAAAAAAATCTAGCAATAAACTTTAACCTCGATTTTAATCACTAATTGCATGGTATTTCTGTAGGGATCTACAATGGAGGCATGCTTATGCTAATCAGATGTGGATAACAGCAATTTTTTTGTTCTTTATGTGAAAAGTGGGATAAATTAGTTTTAAAAGATAGTTTGAACAACTTGAATGAAATAAAGTCATTTCTTCTATTGGAGTATAGAATTGTTAACACAACTGATGTTATCTTGTTGAACCCTATCTATTGGGTGTCTAACCTACCTAGCTATGGCCTATCTGGATTGATAATGTTGGAGATGACCAAATCTTAACTTTCTAAAACTTGTGTATGTAGTATGCAAGACCAAAAATTGTAAACCAATATAGCATTAATATAGTGATGTCAAACAAAGTTGAAAAATATATTTTGTTTTTTCATTTTTATGTATTTTTGGAGAAATGCTGATCACTATGTTCATAGCATGCTGTACTAGTGTTGTCTCGGTGTTAATGCAACCTAGATGGCATTTTTTATGGTCCTACAAATCATTAAATTTAGCTTGGCAAAGGTGTCATAACGTTATGATTTGTTGCAGATGATTCCTGTTGCTGCAAATGATGTTGCTTTTTCCCTACATGCTGTTGCATTGACAGCATTTACCATTTTTCAAGTATTCATCTATGAGGTTAGTTAACCCATCTTGTGCACTGCGAAGGTATCTACCATCTGTGTCGGCCATCTTAATATTTTGACTGTGTTCTTTTTTTTTGAAATATTTACAGCGTGGAAACCAGAAAGTCTCCAAAGTGTGCATATCAATCACTACCATTGTATGGGCAGCTGCTATTGTTTGCCTCATTGTAGCTTGGCCAAAAAGTAACTGGCTTTGGCTTATTGATGTGTTCAAGTGAGTGCTCTCCTGCTTTGTTTGGGTGGTTTGTTTGTTCTTATTGGTGTTGAAAATCTTATTAGTTTTGAGTGGTGCTCGTGAATTAGGCTAGGTAAGGTGCTAGTCAACTAATAAGATCTGTGCCTCTTTATAAAAGTGGTACTAATTTTTACCCCTGATCCATTTGAATTTCAGTTCAATACAGGTTGTCATGACATCAATCAAGTACATCCCACAGGTTTTGATACTTTCTTCTTATTACTTGAGTTATTTAATCACCATATCCTCTTGGTGTGGATATATTTAAGAATTACATGGAATGTTTTGCGGCGGCGATGGACTTCTGTTGTAGGACAGAATACTGGGTCAACATGTTGCATCTAGATCTAAAAAATAGGCTCATAATCTTAGTTAAATTTAGCCATGGATGCACCTGAATTTTGGAAGTTGTTAACCATTGTTATACATTTGACAGCAGGACAACAACATGGTTCTCTTATTTATTTTTTCAGATTCTATAAAATAAATATGTAGTTGTATTCAAATTTAATCCAGAAGTTTTTCTATAACCTAATTTGAAATTAATAAAGTATATGTTGCATTATAGCTGCTCAGGTTATGTAAGCCAAGGTACAGACTAGTCCTGTTATTTTGGTTGTTATTGTTGTTAAAGGTTTTGTTTTCTATATTTTTTTAGGCCATCATGAACTTTAGGCGGAAGAGTACAATTGGTTGGAGCATTGGCAATATATTACTTGATCTTCTAGGAGGGGTGCTAAATTTTGGTCAGATGGGCATACAATCTATAGATCAACGTACGTCTATTGTTCTGCAGTATTCTGTTACAGCTGTCGATTATCCTAACTGAAGTAATTATCTTGCAGACACATTGGTAAATTTCTATGGAAATATTGGGAAAACCCTGCTTTCCTTGGTGAGCAAGACTTCAGATTTTATCTCTTGTGCTGCTGACAAGAATTTCTTCTCTGACAGTTTATATTATATTTTTGTTTTTACCTGCAGGAAACGGTTTTCTTTGATGTTCTATTCATAGTTCAACACTATGTGCTCTACCCTGTTAAGCGCGATGAGAATGGTAAGGCAATCATAACTGAAAGGGTAGCTCCTCTTATCAGACCTTCAAACAAGCCTGAAGAAGATAATGTATGATCGAAACTATTGCATTGCACCCAATGTCGCATCTATTATGCTGCTTCAGGGTCATAATAGAATTATTTATTCAAACGAAATATACTTATTTGCTTAATGTATTTTTGCAAACTATCTTTTGTGTATATATATATACGCATTTACAGATTACTGCAGTATGCTGTCATGTACATGATTCAATACACCTTGTCATTTTAGTCTTACAAAAGGTCTCATGTTTGTTGTAAATACTTATCAGGGAATTGCATAAGATTTTTTTTGGGGTACTTTTGCATTTTGATAGTTGATTTGAACCTTTAGTTTCAGCCAATTATCATTCTTTTCGGCAACGTACCACTTCATATATTGTAAACTAGAAGCCAGCTTAAAACATGAAACTATAATGCACTAGCTATATTTTAATTTGATTGTTCTATGATTTGTCTATTTGTTTACATTTGATTGAAAATTATGAATTGGACAGCTGAGTAAAGCGCAGCTGCAGATAAACTAGCTATTACTTATAAAGGACAAAAAATGATTTATTGTTTATGTGGGACTTTATTTTTTTGTTATTATTATTATTATATGTGATCAAGTTTCCTAGGGCAATCACAAGTTATCCCTGCATGCTTATAGATACGATCAACAACAATGGAAACACGGGAAGGAACTAATTTCGTTAAATCCTAAAAAATTTGATGATATTTAGATTTCAAGATGGTAGAAAATAGATGACAGTTCTTAGAAGGTAAGACTTGTTTAAGGACAAGTTGATTGTTGGCTCTTAAACTTTGGTGTTCGGGGCATTTTAACTATTGAACTTTCAATTTTCGATAAACAATGACTTCTGTCTTTTTCTTTGCTTTTTAATTTTATGATGTGTCAATTTTTGTTGTTTATTCTAGTTCCAATTGAATATAAATTTGAATTTTATATGGTCTTAGATTATCCTATGATCTATCTAGAGAATTTCTTTTTGATGATTTGATGTCCTAACTAATGTGGTTAGTATGGTAGCAACCAATTTATATCGTGGTAGATGACAACTCTTAGAAGTTAAAGACTTGTTTAGGGACAAGTGATTGTCTCTTTCAAAGTTTTTTGAGGGGAAGTATCTCTTTCAAAGTTCAACGCTAGAAATGGAGATGAACTTCAGAGTTTGAGGGGAAAACTTTTTTTATGCCATTTTAAAATTTTGTAGTTGTTTTGAGACTAATAATGTGGGATTGACATATATAATGGAAAATATAAAATATTGAAATTTTTCATTGATATAAAAAATTTGGCGCAAGATTAAAGTACAAAACATGTTTTATATGTTTAACTTAAGTTGAGCCATTTATTCGATCAATTTGTTTATTTGTAGCTCGAATCTTTTTTTTCACCAGACGACCATCTTGTTCTCCCTGTTGAAGTTAAACAAGTGGATGCTCGATAAAAACCATGAAGACGTGCCTTAGGCCACAATAAGCAAAAGAGATCTAGAGAGGGATGGAGGATCCAAACAACAGAAATTCCGTTCTGTAACCGGGATGGAAGATTGTGTGAAACTGTGAACTACGAGCAAGCAATCAAATTGTAAAAGGATCTCATTATGTATAGAATCTACAAGTAAAGACAAAAATGCATAATGTATCGACAATAAGTTATGTATGTTCCAATCCCTATTATCGGTGGCAGAATCAAACAATTTGGGAGTTTTTGTCCAAACCAGTTATGCCTTGTCCTTTCTAATTTTTGCAAGATTTAGTTAATAAATAGTATAATTACCTCCATACAATATACTTCGCAGCCCCTAGACAATATTGGTGGTGTCCAGTGGCCAGTGTCCACTGCTCACCTTGTCAAACCCGCACCCTACCTAATTATAGTAGGTATGGTAATCTTTGCCTGTTTATAAAAAGGGTTGGGAAAATGGGAATGGGCGTATCCATTAGCTAAATGGTTTAGGAGTTAGGATAAGGCATTATCCACCTCTCTTCATCAATATCTAACCCCACACTCCTTCGAAACCCCCTTCCTTGTTTCCTCGAACGTCGTCCAGTGCCAAATTGCCACCTTGGCCTCGACACGCGACCCTAGATTAAGAGAATGCAAGCAAACTATCGAGTTATTTAGAATGTGTTTGATTAAATTTTAATTGTGGTTATTGGTCTGATCAGTTAAAACTCCAATTGAATATGTTGTTCTTTGTGATAGTTTCTCATACAGCTTCAATTGATTTTGTCCAATAAATTACAGCCCCTTGGATCCCGACTTATCTAACTTATTAGCTCGAAAAATCCCCCTTCCCTTCACACAAATCTACTGTCCGTCTGATCATTGTCATCACTGCAATCACCTCATGTCGTCACAGTTCTATTGTGATCCATCGTTGCCATCGCAGCAAATCTATGTAGGATGTTGCGGTTCATCGTTGCAACATAACAGTCGCAGGCCGTCGCCCTCACGTAATAGATCATCGTCGTTGTTGTAGGAGAGCCGTCCGTCACAGTAGATCTATGCAGGCTGTCAACCTCATGCCATCACAAGTCGGATGGGGATTTTTGACAAGCTTCAAAAAAGACAGAAAATTCTCAGTATTTACATAAAGAAAATAAAAATTGATGATGACGGAGATTATTACCCGACCTAGTTACCCATGCCGTTCTATGGTCGAAAGAGCTACAGAACGGGACCTGAATTATTTATATGCCTCTCCGTGGTCGTAGAGACTTAGGGGAGAGACTATGGGATTGTCCAAGATCTTCTGGACATAACCCGTTATGGGTATTGTTGCCTGTGACCTCAGCATTTATGGTCGTGGACCTCTGTGGTCGCAATACCTATTCCTACGAGTATCGTGGTCGTGGAGACATATTCCCACAAATACTGTGGTTGTCGAGACAAAAATAATACCAATAATGGTCGTAGTTAGTGCACGATCATGATCATTGAAGAGTTATGTTGAAACCTGGAGTATGGTCGAGACCTACAGACCATAACATGAGGATTATATGGACATGCTACCATCGGTTATAACTAGTCATAATCCTTCTTCCCAGATAAATATAACTTCCTTTATCACTGCCATGTTAAACCGTCAAGAAGATAAGGGTGAATGTACGGTTATCTGTAAACTGTGGATCACAACCGTCGAGAAGATAAAGATAGATGTGTAGTTATCTATAACTGCACACAGAAATTGCCAACTTCCCTCTATTGGCACCCTTTCAACAAGTATAAAAAGGGAACTGATTCAGAGGGAAAGGTAGATCGGAACTAAGGAAACTCATCTGGAGAAGACTTGTTAGACTTTACAGCAAATTCTCTCTGTATTTCATCTTATTCATAGTGAAAATACAACAAGAGTAGGACTATTACTCAGACTTCAAGGGCCAAAACCTGTATAAACTATGTGTCATTTGGATTCATAGATGCAGTGACTTCTTAGGTGATTGTGAGGATTGTCTCCCTACTAAACAAACTAAATTCGTGTAAGTTCGACTAGAAACCCCGGGTTCCAATCATCGATAGCTGGCATCAACCGTGGGGAACTTTCAAGACATTTCTTCTTCTTCACCAAGAATCACAGTAAGCTATGTATCCTTGTGCATATGATTCCTAAAACGACTTTGATCTTGCCGACTATCTCGACATTCCCATGGATGAGGATCCTATTCCCATGGAAGAGATCGATGCCGCTCTTGAGTCTTGTGCTGAGGAGGATTCTTTTTTGTTCTGGTTACGCCTATGGACCAGGAACCTGATAAGGTAGTGCGCTCGCCTTCTATGAGTTTTTCCACATTTGAGGGCAAGTACGTGCCACAATCCATCGTTCCAAACCAAATGGACGATGAGGACCTTGAATTAGGTCCGGAAAGATTTGCTTTGGACAATCTAAATTCCCTATTTGATTTTGAATCTGATTCAAACAAAGAGGAGATGTTTTCTCCGTCTGCAACCTCCGCTCCACGGGAAGTCGCTGCACTTTCCGAGGAGACCCTTGAGCAACGTGTTGCTAGGGAATAAGGAGAACGCAAACGGGAAGAAGACGAAGCTCGCGAGCGGTGAGAGGCTAAAGTTCCTAAGACCACAAAGGAAGCTCTGCACCTTGCGCAATTTTGCCATGATACTGCCATCCGCGACTTTGGCCCAGGAACATCTCGCCAACGACATCTCAATGGTCGTAGGCGTGATTGAACACCGCTCTCAGCTCCGGAGTACTCCCCGCGGCTGAGGCGACACTACCAAAAACTCCTTTGGCTCCCAGAAGGGGTACCAACGATCGCATCCGCGTAATCGCGGAGGCACTCTGTAACCCTCCCTCTAGATTCGCAAACGATGATAGGGTAACATTCTCAAGGGTACTTTGTAGAAAACCTTGACAAGGTTGCATTAGATGTAACCCCCACAGCATCATCACGTTCAGTAACTTACTCCCGGGAATGGGATAGTGCTTACTAGAGCTAGAGAAGACATAATCGTGCTCACACTACATCAGCCTGGTACGACAAAGCCCGACGAATTGGTGGTTCTCATGATCATAACCATGAACCAGAGCACTCGCGCTTGGGGCCATGTCGTGAGTTTCCTCAGGCTATTAATTCCCACGACCAAGGTGATAGTCACGATGATCAACAACCGTGTGTTTCATACATGGGTCGTAAGGCTTTCTCGCCAGGGCTGCGTGCTGTAGTCTGGCCAGATAAGTTTAAGTCTGGCATGATCGGGAGATTTGATGGTACTCAAAATCCATTTGAATTCCTTCAAATCTATATTACTGCCATTTAGGTGGCAGGAGAAAACGACCTAGTTATGGAAAATTATTTACCAACAGTCCTTGAGGGTCCTGCACAGACTTGGCTGTTTAATCAGCCAGAAGTATCAATATACAATTGGGAATGTTGTGCAATGCCATCCTCAACAATTTCTAGAATTACTATGAGAAGCCTGGAAAAGAAGATAATATTTATCGACTACACCAGACTTCGACCTAAACTCTTCGACAGTTTGTCAAGAGATTTGTGGGAGTGAGAAATACCATTCCTAATATCTCTGACAATTTGGTTATCAGGGCTTTTAAACATGTCGTTCGATACCGAAGATTCACAGAGGATCTAAGTATCCATCCACCACGATCAGTGTCAGAACTTTTCGACATGGCTGATCGATATTCTGACGCGGCCGAGGCTGTGGAGTGGAATAGGTGTTGAATATAAATCTGGTTAAGGTTTATAGTTTCAGTGATTAATGACAAAGAACAGAGTTAATGACAAGAAACTGAACTAACAAGTTTATTATGAGTGTTGTCAGTTTTCAGATCGAGCTTGATCGAGCTTGATGAAGCTATGAAGCAGCATGCAGGAAACAACTCTCGAAACGAACAGAGTTGCAGGTCAAAGCCTGATGAATCCATGAAGTAGAATGCTGTGAATCCTCAGGCCACATGAAAGATAGTCAAGGTCTGGGAAGACGACCTCAATGATCAAAGTATCCATGGCGATGACCGAAGATAAAGACTGAGGTTCTTCTAACGGTCATCTGTAGTAAAGTCGACCTGTTTAATCTTCTCGGTTTTAGATTTTATGGTCGTACTGTTAAGAGGGTTATAGCCTACTTGATCTATCTTATGCACCTTGAAGCTCAAAATGCATATCATATAGCTTAGATGCAAACTAAAGATTATCTGCATATCTTGGCTGCACAGTCTCTGTTTTCTTCGACCATAGTCTCACAGTCTTTGTTCTCATTGTCCATGGTCGAATAGTCCGTGATCGGTTTGCGACCTTGGCGATCTAAGGGACCGTGTCTGTGACCTTCGTGGTCTCAGTGACTATGTTGGCGACCTTAGTGGTCTCAACAGCTGTGTTTGTGACCTTAGTGGTCTCAAGACTATGTCTGCGACCTTGGTGGTCTTAGTGACCATTCATGAGCCCTTCATGGTATTAAGACTGTGTGTGTGACCATTCATGAGCCTATTGTTTGAGTGTGTTGAAAATGAATTGGAGTCCCCTTACAAATGAGGTACAAGGGGGTATTTATAGGCCCCAAAACACGCAAAAGACCAAAAAGTCCTAGCTATGGCCATTGGATTGAGGGGCGCTGGTGTCATTTCACCGGCCGAAGGGCTTGGATGCTTGACAAGTGTCCTCGCTGGTTCCCGAGGGACCCAGTGCCCAGAGGCCTAGGGACCCGCCGGGGACGTTCTCTGCATGAAGGGCCAAGACGCTCCGGAGACTCCGCGGGACCCAGGGACCCGCCGGGATCTTCTCCGCACGAAGGGCCGAGGCGCTTCAGAAGTCCCCGGGACCGGGGGCCTGGAGGCCCAGGGACCCACCAGGGACCTTCTCCGCACCCAGACCCGACGCGCTTCGGAAGTTCACCGAGACCCGCTCGGGACCTTCTGGTTGAGGGGCTCTAGAAGTCCCCTGGGACACGGGCCCCGAGGCTCCGGGACCTGCTGGGGACCTTCTTCGCACGAAGGGCCGAGGCGCTCCAGAGACCCCGCGGGGCCCGAGCCCAGAGGCCCAGGGATCCACCGGGGACCTTCTCCGCACGAAGGCCCAAGGCACTCCGGAAGTCCCCTGGGACCTGGGGCCCAGAGGTCCTGGGACCTAGAGCCCGAAGGTCCGGGGAATCGCCAGGGACCTTCTCCGCACGAAAATCTGAGGCGCTCCAGAAGTTCCCCGGGACACGGGGCCCGGAGGACCCGGGACCCGCCGGGGACCTTCTCCGCAAGAAGGGCTGAGGCTCTCCGGAAGTCCCTGGGACCCGGGGCCCTGAGGCCCCGGGACCCATTAGGGACCTTCTCCGCAAGAAGGGCCCAGGCACTCCGGACACCCCATGTGACCCAGAGCCCGGAGGCCCTGGGACCCGCCAGGGACCTTCTCTGCACGAAGGCCCAAGGCGCTCCAGAAGTCCCCTGGGACCTTGGGCCCAGGGGCCTATGGACCCGCTAGGGACCTTCTCCGCACGAAGGGCTGAGCCGCTCCGGGGACCCCACGGGACCAGAGGCCCGGATGCCCAGGGACCCACTGGGGACCTCTGCCTGAAGGGCCAAGGCTCCGGAAGTCCCCCGGGACTCTGGGCCCAGAGGCCCAGGGACCCGCCGGGGGGCTTCTCTGCGCGAAGGGCTGAGGGGCTCCAGGGACCCCATGGGACCAGAGGCTCGGCCGGGGACCCGCCGGGGACCTTCTCCGCATGAATGGCCGAGACGCTCCAGAGACCCCACGGGACCCGAGGCCCGAAGGCCTAGGGACCTGTTGGGGACCTTCTCCGCATGAGGGCCTGAGGCGGTCCGGAAGTCCCACGGGACCAGGGGCCCGGAGGCCCAGGGACACGCCGGAGACCTTCTCCGCATGAAGGGCCGAGATGCTCCAGAGACACCGCGGGACCCGGGGCCCAGAGGCCTGAGGACCCACCAGGGACCTTCTTCGCACAAAGGCCCGAGGCGCTCCAGAAGTCCCCCGGGACCCGGGCCTCGGAGTCCCAGGGACCCACCAGGGACCTTCTCCACACAAAGGGTGGAGGTGCTCCGGAGACCCCGCAGGACCCAGGGCTCGGAGGCCCGGGGACTCGACGGGGACCTCCGCGCGAAGGGCCGAGGTGCTCCGGGGACCTCCACACGAAGGACCAAGGTGGTCCAGATACCCTGCGGGACCTGGCGCCCGGAGGCCCGGAGAGCCACTGGGGACCTTCTCTGCATGAAGGACCGAGGGCGCTCGGGAGCCCACTTCAAAGACTGCCCGAAGGTACGGGATTTCCCCCAACAGGAGCCCCCCATGCCCTCGGGGACACGCCGTGGCCCAGGAGTGTATGTGTAAAACCCTTCCCCTGATGACACTGAGGTCTCCGGGAAAATTTTCCCGCACAGTGCTGCGATAGAACCCTTTCTCTTCCGAGGGACTGGGGATCTCCGAGTGGAAGGATCTGAACCTGGGATGTAAAGTCACTGTGATGAAGAGAAAACCGCCCCCAGGGGACTTGGATCCCTAGAACGGAAGAAACCCTCTCCTAGGGCCCTGGTCCCCGGGCAAAAGGTGGCGCCCGGAATGGGGTCACTGGGGCCCTGGTCCCCGGGCAAATGGCAGCACCCGTGACAGGGTCACCGGGGCCCTTGTCCCTGGGCAGATGGTGGTGCCCGGGGTGGGGTCACCAGGGCCCTTCTCCCTGGGCAAAAGGCGGTGCCCGGAACGGGGTCATCGGGGCCCTTCTCCTCGGGCAAAAGGCAGCACCCGGGACGGGGTCACTGGGGCCCTGGTCCCTGGGCAAATGGTGGCCCCCGGGACGGGGTCACCGGGGCCCTGGTCCCCGGGTAAAAGGCAGCACCCGGGACGGGGTCACTGGGCCCTGGTCCCCGGGCAAATAGTGGCGCCCGGGACGGGGTTACTGGGGCCCTGGTCCCCGGTCAAATGGCGGCGCCCTAGACGGGCAAAGCCTTCCCCCGGGACAAAGTCCCCCTGGGAGAGAACATTGCCGCGTCTGGGCGGCGTGGTTGAGAAAATCCTCGTCCTGGGACAAAGTCCACCCGGGAGAGAATGTAGCCGCGTCCGGATGGCGTGGATCCCCCTGACGGGAGAAAACCTTCTCCCGGAACAGTCCCCCGTGGAGAGAATGTACCACACCCAGGTAGCGCGGAGCCCCCGGATGGGAAAACCTTCTCCCGGGACAAAGTCCACCGGGAGAGAGAACCTTCCCTCGGGACAAGGTCCACCCAGGGGAGAAAACCTTCCCCTGGGACAAAGTCCACCGGGACAGGATGTTACCTCATCTGAGTGGCGCGGAGCCCCCGGACGGGAAAAACCTTCTCCCGGGACAAAGCCCCCTCGGGAGAGAGATGCAGTCGCATTCGGATAGTGCATAGAAAATTGCTCCGGTCGCCGTGAGAACGAGGGGGGGGGGGGCGACGAAGAATTTCCTGGTCAAAAAGTTCCAAGACCCGGTCGAAAATTCCCCTAGTCACCGTGAGAACGGGGAGCCGGCCAAGAAATTTTGGGTCCGGAAATGTGCTCCCAGAGGAGAGTGAGCGCCATGATGGGCTCTGGAGTATTTGAGGGGGGACTATTCCCTCAAAGTGACTCATTACCATAGTTAAGAAACTGGGTTTCCGCTTACCCCCTCAGTCCGCAAGGGATTATCGTAAGCCGCCCAGGGAGCGAGGCTCCTGTTGTCGGGACTTTTGGAGTATTAGAGGGGGACCCCTCAAAGTGACTCGTTACCGTGGTTTCTGGGAACTGGGTTGCCGCTTACGCCCTTAGTCCACGAGGGGGATTGTAAGCCGCCCTAGGGGAGCAGGGCTGCTACCGTCGGGACTTGGGCTGCTACCTTCGGGACTTGGGCTAAGAAGGAGCCCGTGACCCTCATTCAAGGGCATCCTCAGAGGGGCATCCTCCGGGGAGGGCATCCTCTGAAGGGCATCCTCGTGGGGAGGGCATCCTCTCGGGGAGGGCATCCTCGCTGGGAGAACCACCCATGGCATGGGGTCAACCCTCGGCGTGGAGTAAACCCCCAGCGCGAGGGGAGGCCCTGGCGCAAGGAAGGCTCCCGCCGCGGAGTGAGCCCCCAGCGTGGGGAAAGACCCTGCTTAAGGTCGGCCTCGCCATTGTAGTGCTCGATGCGGGGCGGGTGATATGGCTTTGGCCATCGAACGCGTCGGAGCCGGCGGCATAAGGGCTGGTTGGCCCCCTCTGTTGACGATTCGGACTCGGGGTCCTTTGTTGAACTTATGAAGAATTTGTGAGTTATGAGGCCTTTCAGGGTGTCCCTCCGGAAAGGGATGACGAGCAATGTTGATTGGAACACAGAGAGATTTATACAGTTTCGGGCTCTCGATGGTGGGAGTAATAGCCCTACGTCCTGTTGTGATTTCACTATGTATGGGAAAAAAGGTTACAAAGTTGTGGAAAAGATCATCACAGGCGAAGATCTTTTCCTTGTGATTGTCTAGAAAATGACTAAACTAGCCTATGGAAGCTTGTTGGTGCTGATCTCTTAGATATGTTCGATCTCTGGGGCCTGTTCGATCTGTCAGATCTTGATGTCTCTTGAATTCGTTGAGAATCTCTCTTGAATCTGTTCAAGATGATCCTTGTCTGGTGCATTTGCTCACCCATTTATACTAGCCGAAAGGGCGCCAATGCACAACGGCTTTGAACGGTTGCTCGAGTGCAGTTTTGATAACCGCACTTAAATCCCACGCAGGCTAAACACGTGCAATTAAGGGATAACCACACAAGTTAACCTCCTGGCAGTTGTCTTCGTACGTGGAAGAATATTTGGGATCCTCGGGATATGATTGTTATAGAGCTTAAGAAACCCCAAGTTGTCCTGGTCGAGAGTAGTCAATGTCCTTCTGACCGCACACTGTCTTTCTAACCGCGCATTGTCTGTTACTTCTGTAGGATCAAGGATGCCGACTAGAGGGGGGTGAATAGGAGGCTTTTAAAACTTTAAACTTAAACAAATATTTGCAAAACAAGAACAAATAATAAAATGAGCAAGTGGAGAAGAGAACAAACACAGTAATTTTTACCGAGGTATCGGAGACTCGCCCAGTCTCCACTAGTCCTCGTTGAAGCACTCAAGTCACTTGAGTTTTGCCTCAATACTCACGAAGAGTATTATCAACTAGAGGTTGCTCCTTGTCCACTCCGGAAAGATGAGCACCGATGCCTTGTACAAACTTGCCGAGCCTCTCCGACAATCTCCGAACTGGAGAGGTCAACGGCCACGCCTCCGAACCGTCTAGGTGAGGGCGCTCACCAAGAGTAATAGGCAGCGAGGTCTTCTCTAGAACTCCAAACACGCACTGAGAAACTAAGAATCAAATGCAAATGAACTGAACCTCTCGGTGGATCGAAAAACACTCGACTTGATCAACAGATCAAGATTTTGTATAGAAAACTAAAGCTCAAGAGTGTATAAGAGAATGTTGCTGCTTGTTGTGTAAAACTCATGCCCAAAACCCCTATTTATAGCCTCAAGAAACAAATGAACCGTTGGAGCTAGGGCTGAAAATCAGCAACACAAACTAACAGTCAGTTTTCCTAACTGACAGTCAGTCTCGTGTACAACGGCAGACAAAATTTACGGATAAAAATTTGCTAGCCGTTCGTGGTCGTTTACGGAAACTTGAAACCCACAACTGACAGTCAGTTATGCAAACTGACAGTCAGTTCGACCAAAGACTCGACCAAAACAGATAGAAACTCAGTTAAAAACAACTGTGGTCGAAACCCCAACTGACAGTCAGTATGGACAAACTGACAGTCAGTTTAGTACAAAAATTTTGAGCCCAAAATACACCCTCTCTAGACAATTGTCAGTTTAATTAAACTGGCATTCAAACTGACAGTCATCCTGAACAAAAATAGATATAACATTAAATCCAGAAATCCAAAAGAGGTATTTAATAGCTCGTTTGAAAGATACTTTTAAGGGCTACATTTTTGTCAACAGAAGCAAAAACCAGATCTGCCTAGATCTTTCTAGAAATTTGAAAAACTCTTCTGCTGTCAAAAATTCAACTGAAAATCCAAATCTTTCAAACCAAAAATAAATCAAATCGAACCAAAATAGATGCAATGCAATGACCTAAGTTTCTCGGTTTATGTTGGAGATAAAGAGAGGACTTTTGTCACCCCTCTTTATAGTACGGTTAAACACTAAAAACAATTTTCCTATACCGATCTATCTCCGAACTCCAAGATCGGAAGAAAATGAAATCACAGATTAACTTAGGTCCTTTGCATCTTCACATTTTGCGTCTTGTCTCTGCTCTTCTGCACCTCATGCTTCACTTCATGTCGGGTTCATCTTGATCATCTCGTATTTCTTCCCGAACAAACTCTGTTTCAAAAATCTCAAAAGCACAGTTAGTCTAAAACACTTTGTTTTCATTAATCATTAAAATTAGGGTTAGACATGAAGGCCTAGATGCAAAAACCTCCTGTCCGCGCATCGCCTACGGGCTCCTGACTGCGTATTGTTTGCGGCCTCACGATCGCGCAAAGCCTGCGACCATGTGTCCGTGCTTCTCAGGCCATCTGAGATCATATCAATGGACACTTGCCTGGTTCGAATCTGTCTTGAACCAGACGTGCATTTGCTCTGAACTAGCTCGGGTAACAATCCTAGTCAGCTAGCCCCCAAATTTGAAGAAAATGAAGAGACGTATTTACTTCAAATTTTAATCCTGCATCGGATAAGTGACCCGACACTTCAACTTTCCCACTTAGTGGCGCACTAAGTGTGGTGGTTTATTTCCCGAGATGAACTCTGGGTTGTATTTGACAGGTAATGATAGCGCCCCAGAATTGTCTTTTAACCCAAGATAAAACTGTAAATGGGCTTTAAGAACTCGAGGCATTTGGGAAACGAATCGTCACCTTCGGAGGCTATAAATACCGAAGCCTCTTAGCCCTAAAACTTCACAAGTTCTTTCCTGGCTAAGTCTTTTCCAAAGCTATCTTTCCTTCTCTTCTGTTTCCACCTCAATGGCAGATCATGGCTCCAAGAACATCATTGAGATTGAGAGCGATGAAGCAGAGGTGACACTTGAATTCGACCAGGACTTCCAGAAGGTAAGTCTTCTCTGGAACCCCTGGGTCAAGTTGCCATCTTATGTTCTGATCATTTCCAAAATGCTTTTTGGAAATTCACAGATGACCGAAGATCTGGTTCCTCCAGGGAAGAAACCCAAGGTTGACGAGGGATCTTCCAGCGGCACAAGGGTTAGGGATGCATCATTGCTCTCTCTTCCTTTGGCCCCTGTAGTCCTTCCTGTCCATGCAACTCAGCAAGTCGAACCTGAGGTCCATAATAATCCTTCAAAGCCTTCTTCTCAGCTTTCTCCATTGCGATCAGGCGATCCCCATCTTTTGATGGGTTATCAATTTTCTGGTAGGAAGGTTGCATTCCCGCGACCAGATAATCCTCAGCTTTTGTTGGGTGAGCAATCTTATCGTGGGAAAGTTGTACTTCCACGACCTGATGGTTCCCGACTTTTGTCGGGTGATCTACTTTTTGGGGGAAATACTTCATCCTCTCACTTGCGAGGGTTGGTAATTATTTTCATCTCTTTTGCTGGTCGTTTTAACTTGTAAAGCTAACACATTTATGTACAGGAGATGAAAATTGTTGGAGCCCCCAGCAACCAGCCTGCTGAGATCCAACCTCTTTCCCTCGTACAGACTCTCCAGAAGGAGAAAGAGGCTCTGGAGAAGAAGACTGAAGAGATGTCTTCGGCCATTCTACACCTGGCAGAATGTTTTGACAGATCCCGCGAAGAGGCGCACCAATTCCACTTCGAGAGGGACTATGCTCGGCAGCAGCAAGAACTCTCCGATTCGATCAGGAATGGTAGTGCTTCTCTGATTCGGGATGATGTAGATAGGCTTAGAGTAGTTGCTAGTTCTCTTGGGGCGGTCAGTGTAGATCCTACTGATGCCAATATGTCCTTAGGAGAACTTTGTAAACTTCTCTCGGATCAGGTCGATGCTCTGGTCGCCTGTATCCCTTTTGTATGCAAGGATTGCCAGAAATAAAAATTTCTTTTACCTTACATAACTTGCCTTCTCAAGAAGAATTATGCAAGAGTTAATTTGAATTGAAACTCTTCACAATCTCTGTGCGAAAACATGGTCATAAGGAATGTCTTTACGACCAAACATACACAGGTAAATCTGAGGTAACAAGTCTTTCGATCAGAAACGCATCAATATGTCATACCGCGACCAGCACTGGTACTGCGATCAGAACTGAAGCCGTGATCAGAACTGAAGTCGCGATCAGAACTGAAGTCGTGATAACATAATACCTTGACCAGATGATAACCGTGTATGTTGCGATTACCTACTTGCAGCGATCACTGTAACATCCCAAATTTTGCCACCTCTTTAGCATGCCAGTCAGCATATCTTTATTGGATTCTCGGATGTCTCAACCCCATTTTTGATCTCTTATCTTAGAATTATGATCTTAGGTATGCCACTACCTTAATTTAAAAAGTTGGCAGCTAAACTCCACCTTTCAGACCATTTTTGCCTTTTAGTCCAAAAGTATCGCAGATGAGTTCTTTTTAGATTTGTCAGAAGCCCAAAAAGACTAAAAGTCTCAGACTACCTCCAAATTTTGATCTGATTTAGTGAATATCTCCCCTTTTACTTTTCTGAACATTTTTCCCTTCTGGAAGAATTCCAAAATCTCAACCGAAACCCTAGTTTCAGCCTCGCCAAAGTTTTCAAAACCCTAATTACCCTGTTTACCCTAATTACTCTGTTTTCGATTTTTGTCAAAACCACCAAATCTTATCGGATCTTACCATTTTTCTTGCTAGATGAGTCCAAGTGATTTAGTAACACTCATCTGCAAAATCAGATCTCAGATCAGCCCTCCAGATCTCTAGATTTGCAAATAGGTCCAAGAGTCCAATCCAAAATCCTTGCAGATCAGTCCAAATCTTCGCAGATCAGTCCCTGGCCCCTTTTTCGACCTCGACCAGGGCTAAGCCCGTTGCGACCACGACCAGGCACCGTTCGACTGCGCCCCGCCACTTCGCCTCGCCGCAGAACTCGCCGCCGGCGAAGCTGCCACGCTGCCACCACCACCGCCACGTAGCCACCACATGTGCGCACCCGTGCCGCCACCGTAGAGCCACCTCAGCCGCGCCTGTGCCGCAATTTCCCCGCACATGCGGGTGCTCCAGCAGTAGCAAACCAACGCTACGTTGCGGCCATGCCGAAGCTAGCCACCCCGTCGCCCTGCTCCAGCCGGATTTGGCGCGATCCTCTCCTCTGGCAGAGCCGCTGCCGCGTCCCAACACCGTGCACGCCATCTCGATCCTGCTCCGGTGCCAGTCACACGTATCCTGTTCGATCTGCTTCAACTCTCGAGAGCCCCAGCCACTTCCTATATAAGCTCCCCCTCGCCCGAAGTTCCTTCACACCACTCCAGCAGCCACAAAGCTTCAGCTCCCGCGTTCATCTTCTTCCCCGGCGAGCAACTTCTGGAGCTCACGGCGCCAGCTTCACCCGTTGCTTCCCTCTTCAATCCAAACTTACCAGTGAGTTTCCCTTACCTCTCTTATTGTGCCGAAGCTTGGAATTTAGTTCCCTCACCCTCTATCACTGGTGATCGCCGGTTTTCCCCAAAATCTCCAGCGAGCAATTCAGCTCGATCCTTTCCCTTCTAGCCTTCAAACCTGTGATTGAAAGTGATCAGTGAGCCCTTTTAAGCATCCCTGATAGATCAAAACCCCCAATATTTGCCCAGATTGGAAATTCCCAAATCCCCACCTCACCTGTCCACTGGAGCTCGTCGCCGAGCTTCTCTAGTGATCCTCTAGCTTATTTAACTCCTCCAACAGCTTCCTGATATCCCTCAACTACTCCACAAGCTTGGAATCGAGCTCAGATACTTTAAATCAAAAACGCCCAATTTCTGTGTCTTCGTCTCTGGCACAGTTCACCAGAGTTTGCTTCTCGGCCGATCCAGCCAAGGCAACCTTGTCTCTTAGCTTGGCCTCAATCCCCTGAGCATTTCCTTCCACTAGCTCGACATC
This sequence comes from Pharus latifolius, assembly GCA_019359835.1. Taxonomy (NCBI): domain Eukaryota; kingdom Viridiplantae; phylum Streptophyta; class Magnoliopsida; order Poales; family Poaceae; genus Pharus; species Pharus latifolius. The sequence continues at coordinate 42,270,768 of CM033330.1, read as the reverse complement.
TGAATCTGCCCGGATCGTGAGATATGGCCTTTCCAAGTTTCTGTCCAGAACTGTGTCTGTGCCGTGTCGCCACCGCAGTTCATCGCCGTCCGACCATCTTTTGCCTTGAAACCAGTTGCATTGTGTTCCTGGCATCTTCGCCTATCTCCTAGACATAGTTGGTGTAGTGTCCAAAGTCCAGAATCAAATCTAATGCTTTTCCCTAGTTTTTGACATTGTCAGTCCAATGTCAGTGTATGTCAGCCACTGACATTAGCCTTTTTTATCATCTTCTGGTTGAGCAATTGAAATGCCACTTTGTCCCCTAGATTATTGGAGTTGTTCTCTACAACTTTCTCTACTGACACTTCTCCAGAAAACCTACCTAAAATGAACTTAAGGCTATGTCTAGCCGTGGACCGAATGTCGGCCTTTCGACGTTCAAGTCCTTTTGAGCCCATCTCTTCAATCAGCACCCAAGTGGCTTTGTCCAAACCTTTCCCCTTGCATGCATGATATATTTACTTATTATTTTCTATTGCAACTATTTTTGTATGCTTATATAGTGTATGTGTGTATTATTTGTATCCACCGTGGAACCAGAGATTGAAGGAGCGGAAGAGATCTTCGAAGAATCGTTTGAGCAACTAGACCCCTCACTGCAAGGCAAGTCTCAAACCCTTGATCATGTCTCGCCTATTATTTTGAAATGAAGTATGTTAGTTGTTTTCAAGTATATGCATGCCTTACATTCAAATGAGAATTATATTCAAATAAAGTGGTTAGATATGACCTAAATAACTGTGAAGCCCCTTTTGTGATTGAATATTCATGCACCCTTTTCACCCTAGGATATCATGCTTAGGCAATGCTTATGCTCAAGATTATATGTTAAATGCTAAATGGTCACATGTGTGAAAAGAATGTTCAAAGCCCGTTTGCGAAAGAAAATGTGATTGGAATCGATAGTGAGGATGGTTTGATTGGTTGGTGCTGTGTGCGCATTGGGAATGTGAAAGACTCCTCACTAAAGATTCATAAGGACAAGAACCTTGTGTTGTGCCTCTTTGCGGCATGAAAAATGTACCAACCACTTGCCTAGTATGGGACAGGCACAACTTAGTAGCTTTTTGGTATTAACAGTTCCCTGCATGGTTTGTCGGTCTAGTTTCTCGAGAGGAAACTGATGGGCCACAGAGGGCCATGAGTGGTGTGAGATCAGAAAAATTATGAGAGGAAAAGGTGGAAAGAAGGAAGTCACCCTACGCCTGATTAAGTCGTGCGCGGCTGTAATCAAGAGGTCATATGTCTTGCGAGGACACAGACCAAGGCTAGGAAGTAAGGCAGTGGGAGGACCCACAACGGTAATTGAGACTGGATTTTCTATTTACTGGGCGGGGATACTGTTAATACTAGACTGCAAAAGCGTTGTGTGAGCTCAGCCTTGTCACATGCGTAAAAGTCACATGGAGCTGATCTGACTTGAAAGCCGAGTGAAGAAGTGGATTTAAAAAGAGGTACACCTTTGCAAAGTGTAAGAAAAGTATCAGATACTCTGTACTCCCAGGTCATGGAGTATGTTCGCAGTGGATTTATCCATGTGGTTTAGTACAAGTAATATTTGGAATGTTTTAATAAAGTGGGTTGATAAAAGTGATGACTCATGGAAGACCATCACACATAATGATTTCTAAAAGTATAACTTAAGTTTTCAAAGTATTGCTTTTGAAACTAAAAGCTTTTCTTAATATCTTTGGAGTGAAAATCTATTCTATTCCTACATATAAAGCCAAGACCTCTTTCCTTGAGAACCCCTCATCTATATACCTGCATTCTCATAACGAGACTTGCTGAGCATCATGTAAAAACATGCTCACCCTTGCCTTTGCACACAAATTCAGAAGAAAGGATTCAAGGATCCTGATTCCTTTGGCCTTGAGCACCAAGAAGAGGAAGGAACCTTTCTAGAAGATTTGAGCTTCTAGGAGGGTCATGAGCCAAGTTGAGTCCGATGTGGTAAAGGCCCGAGCCAAACCGCTGCAGAAGGAAGTGAAGACCTTTGTTGTTGCTTTTTGTGTTGTTTTCTGTGTTTAGTACCTTGATATCGATTCTTGATTTTGAAAAACTCACTACTTTTGTATCAACTTTAATTAGTGCCACCCGTGACATTATGATATTGTAATATTGGTCCTCGTGACCTTGTACTTGTTTTAACTATCTGCTTTACTGTTTAAAGTAAGCACTATTGTTGTGAGCATGTGATGTACCTATCTGTGTGCAATCCACCTGGGCGGTTGCCACCGGATTCCTCAAATGAGGGTCCCACAATCACAGAATGGCATTGTGATCAACATGGAAATTTTGAGATGATCACATAAATGTATTGTGATCAACACATACAAATTAGCTTTTCAAGAGACAAGAAGGATCATCTCCTCCAAAATCTTTGCAAAATTTTCATGTTTTTGTATGCACCCTAGCCCCCAAATTCCAAACAAAAATTATAAAAATATATTTTGTTTCGGATTCACTGTAGGGAGTGCATAACGGGTTTCCAGAAATAAAACACCCATTATGGGAAATTAATAAAGTATTCAACAAAGGATTGCCTCGGGCATATAAAAGGAGAAGGTAGCTTCCTGAGGAAGCTACACAACTAGAAACCCTTCATTTGCCTTAGAGTTTCTCGCCGCACAAAACCCTCATTCCTCATCTCCATCGCCTCCAAAGTCACCACCTTTCCTCTCAATCTTTCGAAAGAGATGGCCTCCTGCAGCCGATCTATTCACCACACCGAAGAAAGCCTGGTGGCCCTTGAGAAGTAAGAGATCCTCCCCCCGCGACTGCTGATCAACTGGCGGCCAGCGGAAAAGGACCACGAAACCCCAATCGTCCAAGAGGGCGAATTGGTGGTCTTTGAGGAGTACCTGTGTTGTGGGTTCTGATTCCCCGAGAGCCAGTTCTTGAAGGGAATCTTGGAGCATTACGGGTTGGAGTTAGTGAATCTCCACCCAAATGCTGTCCTTATCTTGGCGATCTTTCAGCACTTGTGCGAAGCCTTCGTCGGAGTGCTACCAAGTGTGGAGCTCTTCTGACGTTTCTACTACTCGGTTTGGTCGAAGAGCGCTAACGCCGCCGGATGCATTTACTTCCGGATAAGGGAGAAGAAAGAGTACCCCTTCCCACCCCTCTGAGATTCTGTACACGGGTGGTAACAGAAGTGGTTCTACTGCACCCCTCCGTTGAAGAGAAGACTGTGGTTCGAGAACTCTCGACTGGAGAAGGCCAGCGAACTGGACTCCCTTCCTGCTCTGAGCGCAGAGCAAAAGAAGCAGGCCCAAGTCATTCTTCACTTAGTCCAGCAAGGACTAACGGCGCGCGACATCATACGCGACTTTGTGAAGAACCGGTAAGCCCCCTGAGTGAAAGGGCTCATCCGGCTTGGGAAATCCAGTCTATGGCAGATAGTACCCTGGACTACAATAATGGTATGTCTCCTAGTCAACAAAACATACATTTTTACTGAAAAAATGTCATATTTGTTAACCTGCTCGTTTGCGACGCAGCTCTGCCCTTGTCCGAGATTGAAAAACGGACAAATTATCTCCTCAAGGGGTACAGCGCTGCTGTGGAGGGAGCCAAGGGATCACCTCGCCCCCAAAGCCTTATCAATGCCGGTGACGATCTCAAACAGGAGCGCCGAAAGGTATGGCCTTTCTTAACAAACTCTGTTGTAGACCATTCGCTTGTCCTGTATTGACTAGAACATTTGGAACGACATAGCTTCTGGGCAAGTTTGCCGAGGCATCGCGTCCAAGCGAGGACGTTGGTCCCTTGGGGAGACTAGCCGCGAAGAGGGTGAAGAGGATCTCTTCGAAGCGCGCGGCGAAGGAACCCGCTCCCAAGAAGTCCAAGAAGATTCTGGGAGAGGCTTCTCCGCAGCAGAAACCCCTTACCGCGAAAAGGACTGCAATAAGATATTCAATGCCTCCTGTAACCCCAGGTACGAGTAGAAATTACTTCTTCATCATACAGGATGAAGGGAGCGAAGACGAGGAGGACGACATTCCTTTGGTTCGCCGCAAGAGGAAGGCGATCACTCCTCAAACCAGCGAGGTCTTGTCTTTGGCCACAGGGACAGAGACGACTACGACGGGCCCCGTGACCACTGGTAATCCTATGGTTACGGGCGGAACCCCAGTGCCTGAGGCTTATAAGTCCTCAGGACTTGTAACACCTCCCCTTCTGTCAGAAGGGGCGATTGTGGTAAGATTTCTCACAATCCCGAATGTTTACATTCATTTGTGTGTATCCATTGAGTTATGCTCATACAGGAAGAGGAAGATGACATCCCCCTTATCCGCCGCGAAGTGACTCCTGCCAGTCCTGGGGCGGTGAGCACTCCACTCCTGTCGACAGGAGTGGGAATAACTGAACAGGACCCCGCGACCACTACCAACCTCATGGTCGCGGATGAGGTCCCAGTGTCTATGGTCCAGGAGACTTCAGGACCAATGGCTTCATCCCTACCGACCGAAAAGGTTACCCTGGTAAGGACCCTTACAGCCTGGGTTTTGACCATTCCTCATGTGTGTTCTTATAGATTTGTATGCACACAGGGAGAAAAGGACAAGGTCCTATTTAGGAAGAGGAAGACCAGGACAGACGATGACTATCCTCTTTTCCTCGGGGAACCATCTTCGAAATCCCAGAAGTTGGTAGGATTTCGAGTAAGGTAAGAATCTCTCCTGTTTGGACAGGGTCGTATTACAATGGTCGATTGAAGAGACTCTAATTGATGGTCCTCCTATTTGCTTATGCTAGGCGCAGAGATGTAGCGCCAAATCCCCCAGTGACCTCTGCAAGCGTTGAAGCTTCCCTTACTACCGAGGTCACGGGCGAGAAAAGCTCCATCCCTGGGGCCGAGGAAGTTCTTCGTGCCATTGTACATGGGATGGCTGCAGAAGTCCAATCGCAGAGATTGGAATCTGTGACCCCAGCTATGGAGGAGGCTCAGCAGGAAAACTCATCTGCTGCTCCTACTGGGGATAAGGCGAGTCTAGCAACTCAGCCTTTGGCTGAACCGGAAAGTGGCTCGTTCAGCCAGTATGTTGAGGTATGCCGATCATCCCTTGTGATTTTTAAGTTCGCATTTGCATAGGAATATCCAGGCTTTGAAACTAATCCCCTTCCATGTCATAGGAACTGACTCATATGGCGACCAGGTCGATGGCTATAGCAAATAGCATCGAGGTCGCACAAGAGGAAACGAGTCGCCTGTAGCGGTAAGGAAGATGTTTCTTCATTTGCCTGAATGTAAGTCCTATCTTGACAATTGTCTCTTTTGTCACAGAGAAAATGCCTTTCTGATCAAAAGCCTCGCTGATCAGGAAAATCAGGAGTTTAGAGCAGTTGCCAAGATCTCATTCCTAGAGACCGAACTCCAAAAGCTGCGGTCACAGCTCTCCTGTAAGTATACTTCCGACCAGAGTGAATTAATTTTGTCATACGAACTTGTTTGTGATGGTCTCCTATCGCAGCGTGAGACAACCAAATAAGCCAGCTCGGCCAAGAGAAGAAAGATCTCCAGGCGACCATCGAGTTGCAAAACTCGAAAGTTGATTCTGTCTGCAGGGAGAACAAGGACTTGAGTGTGTCACTCTCAGCCTGCAGTAGTGCTCAACGAGACATCTTCGAAAAACTGAAGATGGTGGCCGGTTTGCTGAGGGCTGATGTGGTCGAAACCGAAAGGGACGACCTTAGCCTTAGCGACTGGACCACACTGGTCGCGACCCAAGCAGAGTCACTACTCGAGTATCTTCCTGAAGATACAAGGCGGCAAAAAGAGGCGATCAAGACAAGAGTACGATCAGCAGCCTCCGCCATCCTCTGCCGGCTTCATCTTCACTATGGCCCAGATCTTGATCTGAATCCAGTGGTGGGAGAGGCAGAGGTCGAGAGTGAAGACCAGCTTGAGGTCATAATGGAGGAAGTCAAACCTCTAGTAGAAGATCTCTTGAAAGTGCTTGGTCTAATGTAAATCTTGTACCTGTACATATACAATTTATACAATGCGAATGTAAGTATTATTTTCTGAAAGAAAGCGCTTCTTTTTGTTTCATGTTGCGACCATATTCCCCTAGCCCCCTCCTGTGATTATGTATACTGAATACTTAGTATTATAAGCACAGGAAGAATATGTGTGTAACGATGACCAGGGATATCGGACCAGACTAACAATTACGTTTGATACAATACCCGACCTTATTGCAAACCTGTCATGTCTGTGACATCACCTGTGAGGAGTCCAGCTCGTTGCAGCTGGTCCTATAAACCACTTGACTTCCCAGGATGAGTCAAACACAGGAATATATTGAAGCAGCAAAATATTACAGTAGTCATAATTGTATGGCCATCAGGCCTTAGTACAATACAGGGTACAGTGCCTTACAAGGCACAAAGGTACAACAAAATAAAACATCTAGTCGGCGGAAGCTAGGGCCAAAAGCAATCCACAGGAAACAGAGGTTGACAGCAAGACAGCACCACATCAGGGCTCAGGAGGAAATTGCTCGTCTTCTTCTGGATTTGCAGCATCTTCAGGATAATCACCAAGGTCGTAGAGCGCTCCATCTATTTATGAGTTGTTGCAAGGGTGAGTACTTACGTACTCCGCAAGTCATATGGGAGGTAGAGATACATATAGTATAAATGACATGAACCTATGCTATTGGAGGAAAGAGTGAAGGGTTTTTCAAAATACATTTCTTTTTCCTTTCTTACTCAACTTCTGATCATACCCATGGCAGTGTATAAATCATACCGAAGGCAATATATCCCATATCTAAGGCAATATATCCACATATCACATTACTTTTCTTCAAGCTTTTCAATCTTATACTCATGATAGTATTTCATATACTTAGGGCAAAATCCACATGCCTCTTAGTTATCATATGCTTAAGGCAAAATCCACATGCCTCTTAGATATCATATGCTTAAGGCAAAATACACATGCCTCTTAGTTGTCATATGTTCACTACATTATGGTACTACCGCGACACGTCAACACATGACAGTCCACGGCAACACCCCTTATCGTGACAACACATGTCACTTGGGTAATCTTGAACTAACAAGTTTTAGTTTATAAAACAATACTTGTGTCACACCCCGTGGATTTAATCCACCACGGCATACTCCTAAAACTTGGGAGCACGAAGTATTTGAATACATTTTTAACTCTGCAGAGGTGTACCTCTTTTTAAATCCACTTCTTCACTCGATTTTCAAGTCGGGCCAGCTTCATGCGACTTATACGCATGTGACAAGGCCGAGCTCACACAATGCTTTCGCAGTCTAGTATTAACAGTGTCCCTGCCCGGTAAATGGACAATCCAGTCCCAAGTACCGTTGTGGGTCCTCCCCACTGCCTTACTTCCTAGCCTTGGCCTATGTTCCCGCAGGACACATAGCCTTTTTTTATTACAGTCGCGCACGACTTAATCTGGCGTAGGGCGACTTCCTTCTTTCCACCTTATCCTCTCATAATTTTTCTGATCTCACATCACTCATGGACGAACTGCGTCCCACCAATTTCCACGCGAGAAACCGGACCATGCAGGGAACTGCTAATACTAAGAAAGCTACTAGATTGTGCCTGTCCCATACCAGGTAAGTGGTTGGTACGTTTTTCATGCCACTAGACGCACAACACAAGGTTCTAGTCCTTATATGCCAGTGACCATATCATACCACAAACCATGCACCTTCAGTGCCTGCACATCCTTTGCAGTTAAGCACCTTCAGTGCTACCACCATCCCATACCAAAATACTGGTCACGGCTAGGGGTTTTATTTCATGAATATAAATGTATATATATATATATATATATATATATTTATTAGTTCATGGCTTGCTATCTTAACAAATTCACATTTCTCAAGTATTCAATCTATCACTGCCATAATATCATTGATCTCAGCACATGCAATATTAATGAGATATCTACTCATGGAATAGCATAGCAATTCATAAAATATAGGTTCAATATGATCAAAGTATGACTTGCCTTCCGCGTCGTAAGTATCAGCAGTTGATGACGGTTCAGTGACAAGGTCTTTAACCTCGGGCTCTTGCTCTGAACAAGATCAAACAAACAAACAGGCATTACAACCAATCCTATTCTTACTAATCCACTACATGCAATAATGCAAGGTGAAAACACTTTGGTGATACAAGATTTGGAAGCGATTAGAGTTAGACTATGGAAACCAGGGTTAAGATTAGTTGTCAAGGTTTACAGGGTTCCAAAATATCAGAGTAATATCAAGGTTATGACTGGTTCGCCCAAAAACAGCGAACATCTTTAGGTTGACATTCGGTTCAAGGCATCGACATAAGGTCGATGGATGATAGAGGGCTCAACTCAAGTTGTGACAGTAGGGAAAAATGTAGGTCACAACGTCAGGAGTCTAAGGGACAAAGTTATTTTCAAAGTTCATGACTGGAAGTAGGTGAAAAGGCTCAATGCCACTGGCTGGCATAGGCTGACAATGCCCAAGAATGGCATTGACAGGGTTTGAACAGTTCCCAGTGGCCAAAATAGGTTTTGATTCAAGCATATGGTGCACAAGGTAGTGAGGAAACTATTTGACAAAGTAGTTTCTGTTTTACATGACCAGAGGTGGGTGAACAGGGCTAATGCCACTGGCTGACACAGCCTGGCATAGGGTTGACATGACCAGAAACTAGGGCTAGCCATATCTTTTGATTCAGGGCTCCAAATGATGCACCACTTTGTCTGATAGTTAGGCATTTGCAATAGGAACAACTTACTCAACAGATTCTGGGGCAGGAGATGGCCGGAAGGCAAGGAAATCCGGCGAAGAACACAGTGGCCGAACTGTTCCAAACAGTCTCTGGACAAGACTTTGGCATGGAAATACCTCTCGACCTAGGCCGATCCAGGTGTCGAGCTAGAAGACAAAAATACTCACGGGGTCAAGGCACATCTAGACAAGGTGGTTAGGGTTGCAACGGCCGGGAACAAAATCCGACGACCGGCGCTAGAGAAGAAACCACAAAAATTGGGCATTTCTGTTCTAGGGCAAATGAACTCAATTCCTTGCTTGAGGATGGTCTCTGGGGCATAAGAAAGCTAGGTGTGAAGTTATATTAGCTGGGGAAGCACCAGAGAAGCTTAACAGCAAGCTCCAACTCACATGCAAAGTGTAAATTTGGGGTTTTCCAAATTTTAGCAAGATCTTCATTTCTGGTTGTCTAAGGATTCTTAGATGAGTTCACTGATCATATTTGATTACTGGCTCGAGAGCTAAATCGGTTTAGTTAGGGATTAATTGCTCGCCGGAGCTACTGGAGAAAATCAGCGATTGCCGGCGATGTGGTACGATAGAGTTCAATCGGCTGCTACTACACAGATAAGTGGATGAGGGTTACTTACTAGTAGCTTCAATTTGAAGTTCAGTGCAGTAGATCGGCCTGGCACCGTGAGCCTCTCTTCGAACTCGCCGAAGAAGACGACGAAGATGGCGAGGTTAGTGACTTGAGTGGTTCTGGTGTGTGTGCCTTTGAGCTGAGATGGGGTGGCTTTTATATGCACAGTTAGAAGCTTGAAACGGCTGGGATTGCCTGGAAAGTTGAAGCGGCCGAAGTGACTGGAAAGCGATCGAGCGGTGAAGACAGGCGGCGAAACGACATGCTACAGCGGCTCTGCTGGTTTGCAGACTGGCGCACGCAGTCCTGGTTGATGCAACGGCGAGCTGATGGTTTCCCTTGGCATGCTTGCAACGTGGTGCAACTGTTCTATTCTTGTCGGGCGCGCGCGGGAGAACGAAGGCAACGTTGGCGTGGCTGTTCCACGGTGGCGAACAAGATGCACACGTGTGGCAACGAAGCAATGGCGAAGGTGGCAGTGCTGGTGATCGATGGCAACGAAGCTACAGCAGCAGCTGCAGCAGCGATCGAAGCCAAGGCCGCAGTCAAGTGCTCCTGCTGGTGAGCTGAGGTCACGGGCGATGTGGTCGAAGGCAGCAGCTCGTGGTCGAGGTCGATGCAACACGAGCACACAGCAGTGAACAGGTCGTTTGAATAAGGCTGGTCGAAGTCAAAGAAGCAGATCTGGTCGGTTTGAGCGGCCTGGTTGTGAACAGCAGCCTGTGGTCGAATCAAGGGCTTGATTGTGATGATTTTTGGATTGGCTTTGGACTGAATTGTAAATCTGGTCTTAAAGATGATTAATTTGGGATTTGATTGCATGGTTGATTATAATATTTCTATTAATACTCATCTAGCTCAAATTTAGAGCAATTTGATAAGATTTGAGGGATTTCACCTATTTCTGAAAATAGGGTAAAGTTAGGGTAAAATAGATCTGGATTTTGTCGATCTCAAATTCTGGTAATTGGAGTGAGATTTCGAAGTCTGATTAGAAGGGGAATCTGTATCAAATATCATTTGGGAGGTGTTCCCTGAAGAAATTCTGGAATTGGAGTTGATTTGTGGATTTTAGCCTTTTCAGGCTTCTAGATAAACAGAAAGGACTTATTCGCAGTAAAATTGGACTAATCTGTGAAAAGTGCTTAGATGAAATAATCTGGCTCCCAACCTTTTGGGGTAAGTTGAGGATGTATCTGGAAACATATTCCAAAAGATACTTGAGTCTGGATAGGGTTAAATCAAGATAACTGAGTTATCTGGAACTGGGGTACTTAGGGTAAATCTGAATTTTCTGTTTTCGAAAACAGAAGGAGGCTTAGATACTGGGAGTTAGGGTCAGAATTTGATCTGGCTCCTGAAGACTTTTATCTTCAGGATAACTGGTAGGTTAAATCTGGATGGGCAGATCTTAATCTGGATCTAGAGGATAGATTTGGAGATTTTTAGGGTTTGAGAGAGATTAGAGTTCAGCTGATCTGGCTACTACTACAGAGATACATGCATGCAGGATTTTTATGCAAAAACTTTTCACCCCCAAAACTAGGGTGTTACAATGAAGAAGGAATTGTCCCCGACAATTCAGCTTACTAGAGGGTCATTCTGATGACCAAGGACAAGCTAGCAAGCCCCGTGTGCGTTGAGAAACGGCTTATTGAGGGGTGTCTTGTCTGGAAGTGATCATCAGATCGGCCAGTGAATCCGATCAGGGTATTATAGTACTACAACTATCGGCGACCAACCCCCGAGTAAGACTCGTAACACCTGGGCGAAAGGAATAATTATCACATGAAACAACTAGAAGTATTGATTTTGTTAAATCATGCTAATCGAAAAGGAAAAGAGTTTGGTAACTTACACGTAAAATTTGCATAGTTGATCGATGTTCCATGTATTGGATAAGATCCGACCATCCTCCATTGCTAACCGAGCCGATCTTGGTCGCGGTACCGAGACAACAGTGTAGGGACCTTCCCATTGTGGGGAGAACTTGTTGCGATTAGTTTAGTTTTGTATTTTACGTAAAACCAGATCGCCCACGTGAAGACTACGTGGTCGCACCCTTTTGTTATGGTATTTGTGCAAAGCTTGCAAATACACCGCGGACTTGACCAGAGCCCGATCACTCTTTTCTTCTAGGAGAATTAGATCTTGTAATCGTTGTCCGTCCTGATCAACTTGTTCGAATTGATCTGTTCGGACAGAACCAATACTAATTTTCATAGGTAACACAGCCTCAGCTCCGTATACCAGATGGAACGGTGTCTCACCGGTGGCTCGACTAGAAGTAGTGTGTAGTGCCCATAGAACGGTATAGAGCTCATCTACCCAAGCCCGCGAGCGTGTCTTAAGGCGATCAAAACGCGCTTTTTGATACCCTACAATATTTGCCCGTTGGCACGTTCAACGGCACCATTCCTCTACGGATGAGCTACAGAGGCAAAGCACACCTTGGTTCCAATGGTGTCGCAATAGTCCAGAAAAAGACCGCTAGCAAACTGGGAACCATTATCAGTGATGAGATGATTTGGAACACCGAATCGAGTCACAATGTTCTTATGAAAGAACTTTTGAGCAGCAGCGGCAGTAATGTTGCGTACTGGTTCGGCCTCAATTCACTTCGTAAACGTGTCAATAGCTACGAACAAGAACTTGTATCCATTGACCGCTTGTGGCATATGTGGGACCCTCATTTGAGGAATCTGGTGGCAACCGCCCAGGTGGGTTGCACTCAGAAAGGTACATCACAAGCTCACAACTATAGGATTCACTTTAAACAATAAAGCTGGTAGATAAAACAAGTACAAGGTCACAAGGACCACTATTACAATATCATAATGCCAAGGATGGCATTAATTAAAGTTGATACAAAAGTAGAGAGTTTTTCAAAATCAAGAATCGGTATCGAAGTACCGAACACAGAAAAACAACACAAAAAGCAACCACAAAGGTCTTCACTTCCTTCTGCAGCGGCTTTGGAAGGGCTTCCACCACATCGGACTCAACTTGGCTCATGACCCTCCTAGAAACTCGAATCGCCTGGGAAGGTTCCTTCCTCTTCTTGGTGCTCAAGGCCAAGGAAATCGGAATCCTCGAATCCTTTCTTCTAAATTTGTTTGTAAAGGCAAGGGTGAGCATGTTTTTACACAATGCTCAGCAAGTCTCGTTACAAGAATGCAGGTATATGGATGAGGGGTTCTCAAAGAATGAGGTCTTGGTTTTATATGTAAGAATAGAATAGATTTTCACTCTAAAGTTATAAAGAAAAGCTTTTAGTTTCAAAAGCAATACTTTGAAAACTTAAGATATACTTTAGAAATCATTATGATGGTCTCCCATGAGTCATCACTTTTATCAACCCATATTATGAAAACATTCCAAATATTACTTGTGCTAAACCACATGGATAAATCCACCGTGAACATACTCCATGACCTGGGAGTACAGAGTATCTAATACTTTTCTTACGCTTTGCAAAGGTGTACCTCTTTTTAAATCCACTTCTTCTCTCGGCTTTCAAGTTGGATCAGCTCCATGCGACTTATACGCATGTGACAAGGTCGAGATCACACAACGCTTTTGCAGTCTAGTATTAACAGTATCCCCGCCTGGTAAATAGACAATTAAGTCTCAAGTACTGTTGTGGGTCCTCCCCACTGCCTTACTTCCTAGCCTTGGCCTATGTTCCCGCAGGATACATAGCCTTGGTCTGTGTCCACGCAAGACATATGACCTTTCTTGATTACAGTCGAGCACGACTTAATCTAGGCATAGGGCATCTTCTTTCTTTCCACCTTATCCTCTCATACTTTTTCTGAACTCACATCACTCACGGACAAACTGCACCCAACCAGTTTCCACGCGAGAAACCAGACCGACAAACCATGCAGTGAACTGCTAATACCAAAAAGCTACTAAGTCGTGCCTGTCCCATACCAGGCAAGTGGTTGGTACATTTTTCATGCCGCATAGAGGCACAACACAAGGTTCTTGTCCTTATGAATTAATAGTGAGGAGACCTCCACATTCCCTGTTGTGCACCGCACCCTCACCATACAAACCAATCCTCACTATCAATACTAATTTGTATTTTCTTTCACAATTCATTTCTCACATATTAGCCATTTCACACCCAACATTTAAATAAGAGTAGAGTTTAAGCATAGCATCCTAGGGTGACAAGGGTGCATGGGTATTCAATCACAAGAGGGGCTTCACAATCGTTTAGGTTATATCTAACCACATTATTTGAACATACTCTCATTTGAATATAAGGCATGCATATACTTTGAAAACAACTAACATACTTCATTTCAAAATATTAGGCGAGACATGATCAAGGGGTTGAGACTTGCCTTGCACTGCTGGGTCTAATTATTCGGATGAATCTTCAAAGACTTCTTCGCTCCTTCAGCTTCGGGCTCTGTGGCGGACACAAGCAATACAACACATACACTACATAAGCATACATAAAATAGTTGCAATAGAAAATAATAAGTAAATATATCATGTATGCAAGGGGAAAGATTTGGACAAAGTCACTTGAGTGCTGGTCGAAGAGATGGGCTCAAAAGAAGTTGAATGTCAAAGGCCGACATTTAGTCCATGGCTAGACATAGCCTTAGATTGGTCTTAGGTAGGTTTTCTGGGGAAGTGGAAGAAGAGAAAGATGTAGAACACAACTCCAAGAATCTGGGGGACAAAGGGGCATTTCAATTGCTCAACCAGAAGAGGTCAAACAAGGCTAATGCCAGTGGCTGACATGCACTGACATAGTGCAGACACTGCCAAAATCTAGGGCTTGACATAACTTTTGATCCAGGGCTCCAATCGATGCACAACTTTGTCTGGGAGTTAGGCCTTGATAACAGGAACAAAATACTTAACAGGATCAAGGGCAGAAAGTGGTCGGAGGGCGACCAAATCTGGCGAGTAAACACGGTGGCCTGGACATAAATTGAGCTTCTGGACAGTGATCTTGGCAAGGTCATAACTTCCAATCTGGGCAGATCTGGGTGTCGAGCTAGTGGAAGGAAATGCTCAGGGAGCTGAGGCAAAGCTAAGAGACAAAGTGTAGTTCACAGAAAAGTCCAGGGATTACAGAGAATTGCAACAAAGTACTTGGCACAGGGAAAATCGAATGCCACTGTACTGCAGCAACTAGGGTACGCGTGTCTGGATGAACCACGCATGCGTTGCTTCTCCAAAAATGTCAGGGAGGTAGGCGAGATCAAAACAAGGTTGCTGGTGAAAGGAATTTGGTTGGGGTGGCTCATCGGCGACGAACAGCGAAGTTGAAACCTTCGGCCGCCTGAGACATGGATGAACCATGGTGACAGAGAACTGGGGTGGTTTGAACTTGAAATTGGTTGAGGGGAAATACTCTTGGGGTGGTGCTGATCGATCTGGAGAAAGGAATTTGGCTGGGATTGAGCATTTGAGCTCGTCGGCGTTGGCGCCGGATTTGGAGAAGACGGTGAACGATGAACAGGCGCTACACAACAATGCTGATCAAATTCTCTGGACTACACCATCTAGGGGTTACAGGGAAGGTGTAGGTAGCTTCAATTTGGGGAGAGCTGCAGCGAGGCACGCAGGCGACGTGCGACGTCCACGGTGGAGCGCGAAAATTGGAAAATCACGCGGTGCTGCATCAATTTGAAAATTGGCTGAACATGCTTGCTAAGAAGTGGCTAAGGATCATTTCATTCCACAGAGATGAGTGGTGAAAAGGACAGGAGTGAGGTTAATTTGGGAAACAGGGCAAACGGCTTTTCACGGCGATCACCGGCGATGGGGTTCACCGGCGGCCAATTGGAAGCTAAGACACAGAGAGGGAGGTAAGGGAAGCTTACTGGTGCAGTTGAATTGGAGGGAGAAGCTACGGTTTGCTCTGGCGACGGTGGCCTCAAAATCATCTCGCCGGAGGAGAAGAAGAGAGTGGCTGTGCTTGGGACTTAGCCGATTTTTTGGAGGTTTGGGGTTTTCACAGCACGGGGGGGGGGGGGGGGGGGGGGGGTTTAAATAGGCCCTGGGGCGGAGCTCGTGAGGGGAAACAGCGGGGAAAATTGAGCCGGGGACAAGGATGGCCGGGCGCAGGCGCGACAACGGCGAACGACGACGTGATGTGCACGGGCTATGCAGTAGCTTTGCCAGCGTTGTCGAGGGCGCATTGGAACTGGGTTTGGAACGGCGCGGATGCGGAGGCAGCAACGCAGCTCCGGCGATGACACGTACACGCATGCAAGTGCCACGGCCACGGGCGTGCGCGCGCGAAAACGATGCTGGAGCACGGGCGTTTAACCGCTGGACTTCGCGAGGTTTTGGTTGCTGGCATGTGCGCGCGGGATGGCTCAACCGATCACAATCACTGGTGACCGGAGAAGATGGCTGGCGGCGAAGAAACGCGGCGAGGTAAGGTGGTGGGGCACTGGTCGAATGGGAACTGAAAAAGAATACTGGGGCTGATTTGCAATTTTGAAACTTGCTCCAGGGACTGATCTGCGAGGAAAATTTGAATAGGAATTGGGTCTGATTGCAAATCTGGAGATCTAAGGGTCTGATCTGAAATCTGATTTCAGGAGTGAGTTGCATAAGATTAATGGAACTCATCTAGCTAAAGTTTGACAAGATCGGGCAAGATCTGAAGGGTTTCGACAACAAATGGGGAAAACGACTTAGGGTAAAATTAGGGTATTTAGGGTTTCAAAGCGGCAAGGGCCGAAAATCAGGTTTAGGGTAAGATTTGGAAATTCTTCCAGAAGGGAAAATTGTTTAGAATAGTGAATAGGAGATGTTCACTGAATCAGATCAAAGTTTGGAGGTGGTCTGAGACTTTTAGTCTTTTTGGGCTTCTGACAAATCTGAAAAGGGCTGATTTGTGAAAAAGATCTGAACGAAAGAGTTTGATTGCCAACTTTTTGGGGTAAGATGCTGGTACAACTGGGATCTCATTCTGAATTAGAGAGAGACAAGGCAGGCCAGGATTTAGGAAAAATCGGGGTGTTACAGCATAGGACCAACAATATCGATCCCCCAGACCGCGAAGGGCCATGATAGAGGAATGGTTTGTAGAGCGTAGGTAGGTTGATGAACCTGTCTCGCATGAAACTGACACTGAGGATATGTCTTGACCATATTCTTGGCATCATCAAATGCCGAAGGCCAGTAAAATCCTTGTCGAAAAGCCTTTCCGACCAGTGTTCGGAATGACGCGTGTGCACCGCATACACCGTCATGAATTTCTTTCAAGAGGGATTTACCTTCCTCTTGGGACACACAGTGCATGAATACTCCTCGAGTACCTTTTTTATACAAAACTCCTTCTATGAGTTTGTATAGGCGCGCTTTTCGAACTAACCGATCGCTCTCAGTTTCGTCCTCGGGCAAGGTCCTGTGTTCGAGATAGACCCTCAATGGATGGGTTCAATCTTGTTCCTGTCCGAGGTTGGTAACGTAGACTGTTACCGGATAATCCTCGACCGTAGTCATGATCGAGGGATGTTCCAAGTGTTCGACGAACACTCCTGCCGGAGCGGATGTGCATGAGGACCCAATTTTGGATAATTGGTCTGTGAGAATGTTGTCCTTTCGCGGGATGTATTGGACTTCGAAATGACTGAAGTGTTTTTCCAATCTCCTCACTTCCCCCAGGTAATGAGCCATTGTCTCATCGGAGGTGCTGTACTCTTTGTTTACCTGGTTTACTACCAGCTGTGAGTCTCCCCTCACTACTAATTGACGGACTCCGAGGAATTTTGCTGCTCGGAGCCCTACAATAAGACCTTCGTACTCGACTATGTTGTTGGTCACAACAAAGTGTAGTTGAATGACATACTTCAGCTGTTCGCCCTGAGGCATAACTAAGACCACTCCAGCCCTCAAGTGTTGAAAACTACGAGAGCCGTCAAAGCACATCGTCCAGTGATCAGGGCCTTCCAAATCTTCGGACGCCTGCACGGGTGGCTCTGGATTAGTCCATTCAACCATGAAGTCGGCCAGGACCTGAGACTTGACCGTGGTGTGGGGCGTGAAATGGATGTCAAACGCTCCGAGTTCGATAGCCCATTTGGCGATTCGACCAGATTTCTCCGGATTGTGGACAATGTCTCCCAATGGAAAAGATGAAGGCACTGTGATCTTATGTGCTTGGAAGTAATGTCGTAGCTTACGGGAAGCCATCAGTAGTGCGTAAAGTATCTTCTGGACCTCAGGGTATCACTCCTTAGGACCATGAGGTACTTCG
The DNA here is from genome assembly GCA_019359835.1 of Pharus latifolius. Taxonomy (NCBI): domain Eukaryota; kingdom Viridiplantae; phylum Streptophyta; class Magnoliopsida; order Poales; family Poaceae; genus Pharus; species Pharus latifolius. The sequence goes on along the minus strand of CM033330.1, from coordinate 42,253,087 downwards.
CTTACGTAGTAGATGGGTTTGTGCACACCTTCTCTTTCTGCGATCAGGACAGCGCTGATCGCGCAAGGTGTGGCCGCCAAGTAAAGGAGTAATGGTTCCTCTTTGTTGGGAGAAACCAATACCGGCGGACTAGATAGATATGCTTTGACCTCCTGAAATGCCTTCTCGGCCTCGTCGAACCAAGTAAAATTGTGGTGTTTGTGCAGGGCTTTGAAGAAAGGTAGTCCCCTTTCGCCTAGTCACGAGATGAATCGGCTCAATGCCGCCATGCAACCTGCTAGGCGTTGAACATCTTTGATGGTCGAGGGAGACCTCATTTGTTCGATAGCCCTGATTTTTTCAGGATTGACCTCGATTCCTCTGGAACAAACAAGAAAACCAAGAAGTTTTTCAGATGAAACCCCGAAAGAGCAGTTCTCTAGGTTTAACTTTATTCCATATCGATTTAAATTACAGAAGGTTTCAGCAAGGTTGTCTAAATGAGACGAATTTTTTAAGCTTTTTACAACCAGGTCGTCTACATAAGCTTCAAGATTACGCCCCATCTGGGAAAGAAAGGTCTTTCGCATCAAGCGCTGGTACGTGGAACCTGCGTTCTTGAGACCAAACGGCATTCCGATGTAGCAGTAGGTGCCAAATGGTGTGATGAAGACAGTCTTCTCTTCATCTTCTTCTGCCATGCTAATTTGATGATATCCCGAGTAAGCGTCCAGGAAACTCATCAGTTCGCAACCCGCAATAGAATCGACCAGCTGGTCGATGCGGGGAAGGGGAAAGTCATCTTTCGGACAAGCACTATTTAGGCTGGTGTAGTCGACGCACATGCGCCACTTGCCATTTGACTTGCGGACCATGATCGGAGTTGCAAGCCATTCTGGGTGATCAACTTCACGAATAAACCTGGCCTTATGGAGTTTATCTAACTCCACTTGGATGGCTTCCTGCGAATCAACAGCAAAATGCCTGAGCTTCTGCTTTATTGGTCGCTGTCCAGGTCGAATTGCTAACCTGTGCTCGATTACCTCCCTTGGGACACCGGGTATGTCGGATGGTTTCCACGCAAACACATCTGCATTAGCTCAGAGGAAAGCAATGAGCTGGAATTCCTATTTGTCATCCAGGCCTCATCCAACCCGAATTGTCTTGGATGGATCATCTGGGTACAACGGAACCAGTTTTAATGTTTCATCTGGTCGAGGAGCGGCTTTGATCGTATCAGTGGACACTATGGCAATCTGGGCTTCTCGGAGGGGAAGCTGATCTACCATCTCCAGGGATAACCGATCACATGTCAATGCAACGTTGCGACTGCCTCAGACCGAAATAATGCCCTTGGGGCCAGGCAACTTGCCGCACTAGTAAGCATAGTGCGTAGCCATCATGAACTTAGCAAGAGTTGGCCTACCAAAGATCGCGTTATAAGCCTGACGAGGATTGACACCCGGGTCACTTCTAATAAACTTTTGGTTCAAGACAGGTTCGAACTAGACATGTATCTGGTGATGCGAATTCAAGCTATTCTGAGGGGCATCACCATGAGGTCGCAAGCTTTATGCGATCAGGTCGCAGCTTTACGCGGTCAGACCGTAAGCCTTGCGCGGTCAGAAGTTCGTAGGCTGTACGCGAACTACACATTCGGGATATTGCGCGGTCAGCTAATATCCCGCGGTCAGAACATCTACCGATCAAGATACTTGAGATCTATTTATTCGGTTGCCCATACAACAGGATATTCTAAGTATCCCGAAGATTCCTACACGTGGAGAATCAACCGTCAGAAGGTTAACACATACAGTTATCCGTGAATAACACGTGTTTAACCTGCCTGGAGGTTAAGAGCAGTTCCAAAAAACCGCATCCAACCGTCCGTGCAACCGTTTGATGCAGTTTCCTCTACATGGCACCCTTTCAAACAGTACAAAAGGATGGCATGGAGCATCAATCAGGGGGGGATCATCCGAAACATCAACCGAGAGATCGGAAGATCAAGAAACCCAAAATCATCCAAGTTAGCCAAGTCTACGGCACACCTCATATAGCATTTTAGTAAGCCTTCTTTGGCTTATCCTTGTACACTCTTACAGGGAAAATCCTCGCATGTGAGGACTTTTCCCTCCATTTGTAAACCTTTTACCACACTTAGTGAAATCTCAACAGGACGTAGGGCTTTTACTCCCACCATCGAGGGCCCGAACCTGTCTAAACTCTCTGTGCTCCTGTTCACTATTGTTCAGCATACCTTCCCGAAGGGTCATCTTGAAAGGTCTCACAATTACAAATTCTGCATAAGTTCGGCTGAGGACTCCGAGTCCGAATCGTCGACAGCTGGCGCCCACCGTGGGGCCTTTCTCAAGGCGTCCTAATTGAAATTCGGAGGTTCGCCGAAACATGGCTGGAGCATATGATTCCGAGAACGATTTCGATCTCGAGGATTATGCCCATATACCCATGCCTTCTCCAAGCGATCCTGTTCCGATGGAAGAGGTCGAAGGCCAGAATCTTCCACAGGTTGAATCATCTCCCCAAGTCATGTTAATCGACCAGGAGGTAACTGGCACAAGGTCAAAACCCGCAGAGGTTCTTAATGTGCTAGGTGATGAATCCGGCCCGTCATACGATCCCGCTGAGGGAAAATATGATGGTGACCCTGAAGTTAGCCCAGGAAGGTTCGACCCTGATAACCTCCACCGTCTCTTTGATTTCGAGTCTGACTCGGAACAAACCGAGATGTTCTCCCCATCGGCGACCTCTCTCTCTAGGCAGTTTGCTGCGTTGTCGGAGGAAACTCCCGATCAACAGGCTGCCAGGGAAGAACAAGATCGCAAACAGAAGGAGGAGCAAGATCTCGAGCAACAGAACAACGAACTACGCAGAACTGCCCTAGAGGCTCTTCAAGATGCGCAGGCTCGTTACGATGCTGCCCCGAGTTCTTCTCGACGGTCGCATGGTCGTAGACGTGACCAGACTCCTTCCTTACCACCGGAGCATTTCCCGTGGACAAAGAAACAGTAACACCTGGTGCCCCTAGGAGAAGTACCCATGGTCGACTGCGATCTATCGCGGAGGTCATGCGTAATTTTCCTCCTACGGTCACGGATACGCAGAGACCGGCCTTTTTCAGGATCCTGGCGGAAAGACTGGACGAGGTCGCATCCGAGGCGACCCCAACAGCCTCTTCCCGCTCAGTGACACATTCCCGTGAACGAGATGGTCCTCATTTTGGCTCTGGCCGACGGAGTTACCCGCCACCTCTACCGTCCCGACAGGACAAATATCGGCGAATGCAGGACTCTCGTAGTAGGGATCGAGTTCCCGTTCACTCTCGTTTGGGACCCCGAGTAACCTCGCCATTAAGTGAGTTTGCTCGAAACCCGACCGAAAGTCACAGGACGGTTCACGGTCCTTACGTTGGTTGCAAAGCTTTCTCGCCTGGCCTACGAGCAGTCGTTTGGCCCGATAAGTTTCGACCAGGGGCCATTGAGAGGTTTGATGGAACTCAAAACCCATCTGAGTTCCTTCAGATCTATATTACTGCCATCCAAGCAGCAGGAGGCGATGACAAGGTCATGGCCAACTACCTGCCAACAGTCCTCGCAGGACCGGCTAGAACCTGGTTGCTCAATCAGCCTGAGGGTTCTATCTATAATTGGGAAATGCTATGCGATGCCATCCTCAGCAATTTCCAAAACTGTTACCAAAAGCCGGGTAAGGAGGACGACTTGCATAGACTGCGGCAAACTTCGACCGAAACGCTTCGGCAGTTTGTCAAGAGGTTTGTCGGGGTAAGAAATACCATCCCGAACATATCTGATGGCTCCGTAATCAGGGCATTTAAGCATGCCGTTCGATACCGGAGATTCACTGAAGACTTGCTTATCTACCCTCCTCGATCAGTGGCCGATCTGTTCGATATGGCTGATCGATACTCCGATGTAGCTGAGGCAGTCGAATGGAACCGAATGGTTGATAAGGGGGACCTACCGCCCCAACCAGGCTTCAAGGACGCCAAGAAAGAAGATTCAAGCAAAAAGCCGGAGTCTTCACCGGGTGGGAAGTCAAAAAAGTCGAAGAGGAACCGCTCTGGACAGTACCGTGAGGTCGCAGTCGCGGAGAAATGTAACATCCTGAGTTTTGGGGTGAAAAGTTCTTTCTTAAAAATCATGCATACATATGTCTCTTCTAGATCAACCAAATCAGCCTCAGCTTTATTCTGTTCTAGCCCTAATTTCTCCAAATTTACCCTGTGACCCCAAGTCAAGATCTGACTTTCCAGATTTGATCTATCAGTTATCCTAAATCTAAAAGCCTTCAGAACCCAGATTCAATTCTATCTCTAACTTCCAGTTTGTCAACTCCTTTCTGTTTTCGAAAACAGAATATCTGTTATTACCTAAATACCCTAAGTTTCAGGAATTCAGATTTAATCCAAATCTTGACCAAGTTCAAATCAAATTATACCTGGAATATGATCAAGGGTATGCCAATACCTTAATCCAAAAAGTTGACAGCCAGATTCTATCATCTAGACTCTTTTCACAAATCAGTCCAAGAGTTATCGCAAATTAGTCCTTATCTGATACCTGAAAACCCAAAAAGGCTAAAATCTCCAGATTAACTTGAAATTCAGAATTTCTTCGGCAAATCTTCTCAAAATGCTATTTGCCACAAGTCTCTCTTCTGTGCAGATATCAAAATCGAACCCTAAATGCCAGAATTCGAAATCGACAAAACTTAAACTTTATTTTACCCTAAAGTACCCTATTTTCAGTTTGTATCGAAAACTATTCAAATGTGCTAAACCTTATCAATTATCTTTGCCAAATACCCTGTTGAATATAATCTACCAGATTAGTGAAATCAATTTCAGTTTAAACCTACCAAATCTCCAGATTTACATTTCAGTCCAAAACTCAAAGAATTAAAACTGCAGTTCAGTCCATTTTCGACCAGGCCGTATACTGCTGTACACGACCAGAAGCCTCGCCGTGTTTTGCTTCCTTGCGCCGTGCACGCTCGCCGCCGGCCAAGCTTCGCCGCACTGTGACCGTGCATGCCAGTACGCACGTGTCCTCGCTCCAGCTGGTGCCGTGGCAAGGCCGCTGCTACGTCGACGACCAGTGCTTGCTCCCGCGCGCGACCAGCAGCGACTTTGTCAGAAATCCATCGCCACGTAGCCTCGCCGCGCCAGTACTTGTCGCCACCGCTTGCTACAAGCTTTGCCAGGTCCCGATGAGGCGACATTGTGATCAGTTGAAAGCTTGTCGCCGTCGCATCACCGCTCTTGCTGTGTCTTCGCCGCTGCTGCTCCTGCACGCAACCAGTCAAGTCACAGCAACCAATCTCTTCATTGTTCCCCTTTGCCATCTTCGCCGAGCCTATATAAGCACTCCTGTGCTCAGCAGTTTCCTCCACACATCACCAGGACTTAACCAATTTCCAAATTTCACCGCTGCAGTCGTCTTCTCCGGCGAGCCATCGAGGAGGCTCACGGTGACAGCTCATTCCACATCATCTCTTGCCAAATTGACAGCATCTGTGAGTTCCCCTCGTCTCCCTCATCGTGCTGTACCATCTAATTGGTTTACATTGCACCTTATCGCCGGTGATCGCCGGGATTGCTAAATGCCCTGTTCCGGCAATGTAGCTCGAATTACTCCAAATTAGCTTTCGTATCTGTAATCAAAATTTATCAGTAAGCCAAATCAAGCAAGCCTGTGAAGTTGGATTTCGGATTTAAGCAAGAATCGAACCTTTTCCCTAAACCGAGCTTCACCAGAAAACCGGCGATCGTCGCCAGGCTTCTCCAGTGATCCTCCGGCCAATACAATTGTACCAGAAGCTTCTCTATACCTCCTAGATGCTCTCCAAGCAATGAATTAAGTTCTTGTTGCCTGTAGCAGGAACTCCCAATCAGCAGTGCTTCTTCTCCGGCGCCGATGACCGGAAAGCTTGTTCCAGCCATTTCAGCCCTCGAAACTTTGTCTAGTGTGTGTGCTTTGATCTCCTGAACACTTTTGTCTTCTAGCCCGACACCTAAATCAGCCTAGATCAAAAGTTATAGCTTTGCCAAATTTTTGTCCAGAACTGATCTAGTGCAGCCAGTTCATCTCTGTTCATCATCAAATTTCTTGCTTTCCAGTCATTTCTTGCCCTAGATCCTGTTGACTTAATTGTTCCTGTTACTCAAGCCTACCACCCAGACAAAGTGGTGCATCATTTGGAGCTCCAGATCAAAAGTTATGCTAAGCCCTAGTTTTTGGCATTGTCAGCTCTATGCCAGAGCTTGTCAGCCAGTGGCATTGACCTTGTTTACCCACTTCTGGTTGTGTAATTTGAAATCCACTTTGTCCACTAAAATTGTAGAGTTGTGATCTACATTTTCTTCTACTACCACAACTTGAGATAAGCTCTCTAGCTTTCCTTAAAGCTATGTCAAAGTCTTGATCCGAATGTCAATCTGCTGACATTCGCTGTTTTGATCAAACCAACCACAAAACTGATGTTCCTATTGTAACCTTGAGATCCTAAGAGCATCTAACACCATCCTTAGCCAAATCCTTGAAACCCTAGATCTCAACTCAGTTCAGCGTGCAATCTCAATTATCTCCAGTATCGTTCAGTCACTCTTGTAAAGCATATCTGCATATAGATCCTAAAACATCTTAATATATAAGTAATATTTGTGTGTATTGTTTGGTTTGTCGTCGAGCAGATCTAGAAGCTGAGATCGAGGACTTCATTGTTGACCCGTCATCAACTGCTGTTTCTTACGACGCGGAAGGCAAGTCATATCCTTGGTCATCTTGAACCTATATTTTAAATGTTGCTAAAACATAACCTTGAATATAGGCAATATTGCATGTGAAAGATTGAGAATGGTTGATTTATGAATTGGCAGTACTAGACTGGTTATATGTGAAATGTGAAATAAACAAGTTTTGAGCCATGAACTATTATATGTATCTATATACTTATATTCATGAAATAAAACCCCTAGCCGTGACCAGAAAAATGGTATGGAATGGTGGTAGCACTGGAGGTGCTAGACTGCAAAGGAATGCAGGCACTGAAGGTGCAGGGTTGTGGATGGTCTGGTCATTGGCATATAAGGACTAGAACCTTGTGTTGTGCGTCTAGTGGCATGAACAACGTGCTAACCGAAAGCCTGGTATGGGACAGGCCTGAACAAGTACTTATGTGGATCGTACATGAAACCCCTGCATGAGTTGTGTTGTGATGGTTGACTTGGAGGCTGACTCCCACTATCACTGAAGGTGATCTGATATTTGACCCAGTAATGGGAAAATGAGGTGGGGTGGAGGTTATGATACAGCCTACCACAACTGTGTTTCGCGGAGAGCCACAGGGTCAGGGGTGAATTGTAAGTGATGCATAACAAAAGTTCTTGTTATTTCCACCTTGCCACTCACACATGGTTGTGAGGAGGGGTCTAATCATTTTGATAGGATGGGCTTGAAAGTGGAATATCTTGCGGGTAAATTGGTACCTCTCTGCAGAGTTAAAAACGTATTCGAATACTCCGAGCTCCCGGGTTTTATAGGAGTCTGCTGCGGTGGATTAAATCCACGGGGTGTGACACAAGTATTATTTTCTAAATAAAATATGTTTTAATCAAGATTACCCAAATGACATGTGTTGTCATGATAAGGAGTACTACTGTGGGCTGTCGTGTGTCGACGTGTCGCGGTAGTGCTATAATCTAGTGAACATGAATGATGATGTTATATTATGAAAAGTGCTGCCCTGAGATGAGGTACGAAAGTAAAAGATTATTTTATAAACATCCATAATTCTTGACTAGTCTAGGATCATATCATCACTACTATATGTATCTACTCTTACCTATGACTTGCTGAGTACGTAAGTGCTCACCCTTGCAATCTACAAATCAATAGACGGAGCGATCAACAATCAAGATGAAGGCGTGGAGAACTTATTGGACCCAGAAGGAAGAGCGTCAGTTCTGCCAGAGCCCTGATGTGTGTTGTTCTGCCGTCCACTTCTCTTTTGTGGGTGGGTCACCTATCTTCTGCTGTGTAGATGTTATTTTGCTAAACCATGTATGCCGTGAAGGCATTGTAATCTCCTTATGTAATATCAAGGCCAGCAGGCCACACTGCTTAACAATTTTGTAAGTTACTCTGTTGCAATGTGATATACTCCTGTGCTTGACTTTTCCTGGGACGTCAAGGGTATGTGTATGCTATGCATATATGGGACTAGCTGCAGCGAGCTAGGTCTCTACAGGAGTAGTCGTAGTCCCAGTTTCGGGGCGCGACAAGAAACCACCTTCGACCAAAGGTAATAAGTCTTCTTTTAAAAGTAAAACTGCTTCTGGCGGCCGGGATTCCGACCAGCCAGAAAAATCAACTAATCCGCAGGAGGGCAAGAGGTGGTGTCCACTCCACAACTCCGCAGGCCACGACCTCAAAAACTGCAGGAGTTGGTTGAAACAGCTGGATGATTTCTACCAAGGAGCTGGGCCAATGCCAACCTTACCGCCTAAAGAGCAGGCGTGCGGGGTTAGAGACGTCGACGGAGACGAAGATATGGCTTACCAGGTACCTCAAAATCATGTTAATGTCATTTTTGGAGGTTCCTCCTCTTTCGTTTCCAAAAGGCAGTTTAAAACCTTTTGCCGAGAGGTTAACCAAACGGAGACATCCCTTGGCGAACCTCAATATCCCCGTTGGTCGGATATGCCTTTGACGTTCGATCGCGCTGACTGTCCTGTGGGGCTAACTCGACCATTGAGGCTACCTCTGGTTATTACCCCAATCATCAGTAACGCGAGAGTCGAAAGGGTCCTGATTGATGGGGGAAGTTCCCTTGATCTTTTATTGGTCAAGACACTCGACGAGATGCAAATTCCTCGTTCGAAGATCAAGCCCATAATCCATCTGTTTTATGGGATAATCCCAGGCCCCTCCATGATGCCATTGGGACAAGTGGTCCTCCCGGTCACTCTGGGAGAACCAGATAACTTCCGAACAGAATTGGTTACTTTCGATGTAATCGATTGTGATTCAGCTTATAATGCAATCTTTGGCAGGCCGACTCTTGCTAAGTTCATGATGGCAACGCACTATGCTTATCAGTGCGGGAAATTGCCTGGCCCCAAAGGTGTCATTTCGGTCCGAGGAAGTCGCAACGTGGCGCTCATATGCGACCGGCTATCTTTGGAGATGGTCGATCAACTTCCCCTCCGGGACGCTCAGGTCGCCACCGTCGCCACCGATGCGATCAGGGCTGCTCCTTGACCAGATGAGAAACTCAAACAAGTTCCTTTGTACCCAGATGACCCATCCAAGACAATTCGGGTTGGGTCAGCCCTGGATGACAAATAGGAACTCGACCTCGTTGCTTTCCTCCGGGCTAACGCAGACGTGTTTGCGTGGAAACCGTCCGACATGCCCGGTGTCCCAAGGGAAGTAATTGAGCACAGGTTAGCAATTCGACCTGGACAACGACCAATAAAGCAAAAGCTCAAGCGTTTTGCCACCGACCGACAGGAAGCCATCCGAGAAGAGTTAGACAAACTCTTACAAGCCGGGTTTATCCGCGAAGTGAATCACCCGGACTGGCTCGCCAATCCGGTCATGGTCCGCAAGTCAAATGGCAATGGCGCATGTGCGTCGACTATACTAGCCTCAACAGTGCCTGTCCGAAGGATGACTTTCCCCTTCCCCACATCGACCAGCTGGTTGACTCCACTGCGGGTTGCGAACTGATGAGTTTTCTGGATGCCTACTCAGGATATCATCAAATTAGCATGGCAGAAGACGATGAAGAGAAAACTGCCTTCATCACCCCGTTCGGCACATACTGCTACGTCAGAATGCTGTTCGGTCTCAAGAACGCTGGTTCCACGTACCAGCGCTTGATGCAAAAGACCTTTCTTTCCCAGATAGGGCGTAATCTCAAAGCATATGTAGACGACTTGGTTGTAAAGAGCACCAAAAGATTATCTCATTTGGACGATCTTGCTGAAACCTTCTGTAACTTGAATCGCTTTGGAATAAAATTGAACCCGGAGAAATGTTCTTTCGGGGTTTCTTCAGGGAAGCTTCTTGGTTTCCTTGTGTGTTCCAGGGGCATTGAGGTTAATCCTGAGAAAATCAGAGCTATTGAACAAATGAGGTCGCCCTCGACCATGAAGGATGTTCAACGCCTGGCTGGTCGCATGGCGGCTTTAAGTCGCTTTATATCGCGATTAGGTGAAAGGGGACTACCTTTCTTTAAAGCCTTGCGGAAACATCATAACTTCACGTGGTCCGACGAGGCCGAAAAAGCGTTTCAGGAGGTAAAAACATATCTTTCCAGTCCGCTAGTATTGGTGTCTCCTGAAAAGGAAGAACCATTACTTTTGTATTTGGCGGCCACCCCACACGCGGTCAGCGCAGTTCTGATCGCGGAAAGGGAAGGAGTACACAGACCCGTCTACTATGTGAGTGAAGTACTTCATGGTCCTAAGGAGCGCTACCCTGAGGTCCAGAAGATACTTTATGCGCTACTGATGGCTTCCCGTAAGCTACGACATTACTTTCAAGCACACAAGATCACAGTACCCTCCTCTTTTCCTTTAGGGGATATTGTCCGAAATCCAGAAAAATCTGGTCGAATCGCCAAATGGGCGGTCGAATTCGGTGCCTTCGAGATCCATTTCACCCCTCGCACGGCGGTTAAGTCTCAGGTTTTGGCTGACTTTGTGGTCGAATGGACCAACCCTGAGCCACCCGTGCAGTTGGCAAAGGAACTGGAGTACCCCGATTATTGGACAATGTACTTTGACGGCTCCCGTAGTTTTCAACACTCGGGGGCTGGAGTGGTCTTAGTTACGCCTCAGGGCGAACAGCTTAAGTATGTCATTCAACTACACTTTGTTGCCACCAACAATGCAGCAGAGTATGAAGGTCTTCTTGCAGGGCTCCGGGCAGCAAAATTCCTCGGAGTCCGTCGATTAGTGGTGAGGGGGGACTCACAGCTAGTCGTAAACCAGGTAAACAAGGAGTACAGCACCTCCGATGAGACAATGGCTCATTACCTGGGGGAAGTGAGGAGATTGGAAAAACACTTCAGTCACTTCGAAGTCCAATACGTCCCGCGAAAGGACAATATTCTCGCAGACCAATTATCCAAAATTGGATCCTCACGCTCATCCGCTCCGGCAGGAGTGTTCATTGAACACTTGGACCATCCTTCGATCATGACTTCGGTCGAGGATGATCCAGCAATAGCCTTCGTTGCCAACCTCGGTCAGGAACAAGATTGGACTCATCCATTGAGGGTCTATCTTGAACATGGGACCCTACCCGAGGACGAAACCAAAAGCGATCGATTAATTCGAAAGGCGCGTCTGTACAAACTCATAGATGGGGTTATGTACAGAAAGGGTACTCAAGGAGTATTCATGCGCTGCATATCTCAGGAGGAAGGAAAATCCCTCTTGAAAGAAATACATGACGGTGTATGCGGTGCACACGCGTCATACCGAACACTGGTCGGAAAAGTTTTTCGACAGGGATTCTACTGGCCTTCGGCACTCGATGATGCCAAGTTTATGGTCAAGATGTGTCCACAGTGTCAGTTTCATGCAAGACAGGTTCATCAACCTGCTTATGCATTGCAAACTATTCCTCTCGCATGGCCCTTCGCGATCTGGGGAATGGACATCGTCGGTCCTATGCCACAAGCGGTCAATGGGTACAAGTTTCTGTTCGTAGCCATTGACACGTTCACAAAGTGGATTGAGGCCGAACCAGTACGAAATATTACTGCATCAGCCGCACAAAAGTGCTTTCACAAGAACATTGTGGCACGATTTGGTGTTCCAAACCGTCTCATCATAGACAACGGTTCTCAGTTCACTAGCGGTCTCTTCCTAGACTACTGCGATCAGATTGGGACCAAGGTGTGCTTTGCTTCCGTGGCACATCCACAAAGCAATGGTGCCGTAGAACGGGCCAATGGGCAAGTATTGCAAGGCATCAAAAAACGTGTTTTTGATCGCCTCAAGACCTGCTCGGGGGCTTGGGCAGACGAGCTCTATACTGTTCTATGGGCACTACGGACTACCTCTAGTCGAGGCACCGGTGAGACACCCTTCCATTTGGTCTATGGGGCCGAGGCTGTGTTGCCTATGGAAGTTAGTATTGGATCTGTTCGCACGAATCAATTCGAACAGGTCAATCAATCCGAACAGCGATCGCAAGATCTCATCCTCCTGGAAGAACGGCGTGATCGCGCCCTGATCAAGTCCGCGGTATACTTGCAGGCTCTACGCAAGTATCACATTAAAAAGGTGCGACCACGTGATCTCACCGTTCGCGACTTGGTTTTACGAAAAATTCAAGACCAGTCTAACCGCAATAAATTCTCCCCAAAGTGGGAAGGGCCATACACTATCGTCTCAGTGCCGCGGCCAGGATCTGCGCGGTTAGCCATGGAGGATGGTTGGATTTTGTCCAATACTTGGAACATCGATCAACTTCGCAAGTTTTACGTGTAAGTATTCCAATCACTTTTTCCCTGTTCAATTAGCATCTTTTCATAAAAAGCATGTCTTGTTTTCATACAATGAGTGTTTTCTTTAAGCCCAAATTATACAAATTCGACCTGGGGCTGATCGCCGGCGGTTAGGTTACTACAGCATTTTTTAACCGGATTCGCTGGTCGATCTCATGATCACTTCCAGATAAGTCGCTCCTAAATAAGCCGTTTCTCAACGCACACGGGACTATCTGGCTAGTCTTCGGTCATCTGGGTGGCTACCAGTTTGCAATAAGGTTAAAATGTTACTTTAATCTTGACCATCGGCTTGAAGCGCATATCCCTGGTCATCATACTTATGTTTTCCCCTCTGCTTAAAATACTAAGGCTCCAGTATTCACAAAACAGAGGCGGGGGCTAGAGGAATATACTTATAGTATGAAACTTATGATGTGAATATGCACTTTCTTTTGAAAAAAAAATAGTTTTACATACATTGCATTGTAATTACAATTGTTTGGTTACAAAAATAAGGATCATTCGATCCCCAGCTCAGTCAGGAGTCTATCTACTAGGGGCTGGACTTCCTCTATGACTGCATCGAGCAGCTCTTCACTCTCGACCTCAACCGGACCCACCAATGCGTTCAGATCTGCATCTGGGCCATGGTGAAGTCGAACCCGGCTGAGTACGGCTGCTGCGGCTGATCGAACCCTGGTTTTGATCGCCTCTTCGCGTCGCCGTGTATCTCCAGGGAGATACTCAAGAAGTGAATCCGCCTGGGCAGTAAGCAGCGATGTCCAGTCATTTATACTGAGGTTGTCTTGCCTCAGTTCTACCACATCGGTCTTCAAAAGATCAGCCACGGCCTTTAGTTTTTCGAAGATCCGGAGGCTCAGTTCTTTGATTGCCCGATCGGTGTGGCGAATCGAGGATTCAAGAATCTCCTTGTCTCGACTGAGCTGCGTAATTCGACCTGCTTGGGCTGTACAGAGAGAGAAGATTATTCGCATATTATGGATTCAAGTCTTCCTAGTCAGGAATCGGCTTACCAGCATTCTCTGATCGAAGTCTGTTGAGTTCAGTTTCTTGTTTCTTAAGCATTGAGACTGAACCGGCCACCTCCTTCTTCAAGAATGCAACCTCTCTGCAACAAAATCAAGGCAGTCACAACCAAGATGTACCCATGTTAACCAGAGGGTAATGGTACTCACCTGCGCAAGCTATCGCGTTCTTTTTGAATGGCTTCTGTACTAGCCATCACAACACGCGAATGGCTTGTTAGCCAGGACAATCCCTGTGGTGCCCAAGAAGAAGGTCAAAGGTGTCCTAAGTATAATTCAGGCACGGAAGCAGAGTCTTATTATACCTTCATAAAATTTTGTAAAACGGCATCATTCAGTTCAGCGGGAATCCTCGCTAGAGCCTCTGACGTGCTCAATACAGGGATAGTTGGTGAGAGTGCCGGCCGGACGCCACCCCCAGAGGCCATTGGTTGTGACCCGGTCCCTATACTTGTTTCACCTCCCGCGGTCCGGACGACTTCCTGAACCACGGGAGCAGAGCGCTCTTCATTAGAGGCTCCCTCATCAGCCCTAGTTTCAACCTCCCCAGTGGCGGTTGAAGGGTTAGGCGCTGTCTTCTTTTGCCTAACAGGAAGAATGGGTCAGGCAACTTTTATTTAAGATTACTGTCAAGTAAGAGCTCTTACCTTATTTGAAATCCCATTCGTTCCTGGGACTTCTGGGAAAACTCCCCTTGCGAAGGAGAGCCGTCTCCGGTTCTCGCCTTCCTTATGGTAAACAAGGCAGCACCCCCCTGGAAATGTCATGTTATAGGCATATTCTTAGGGAACAGGTAAAAACACATAAAAAGATCTTTACCTGGGCCACCGGGCTAACTGGTGGGGCTGCATCTGAAGGCCTTGGCGATTCCAGAGTTGCTGGAACCATCATAGCTGGCCTTTGTTCATCCACCTCCTCCTCTGTCCGCAGAGGAGGAGGATTTTCCTCCCTGGAACCCCCAGTGGTCCCAGGGGGAAGCTCTCCTCCCTGTATATACATTAACTTGACAAATGTGCAGAAAGAGTCATAGAAGGAACGGCCGAAAAAGATTCCTTACCTTGGTCGTCCCTTCAACCAGGGAAGCAGAAATAATTGACCCTGAAACCTCGGGGGCTTCAGGAATTGAAGGGTCACCCGCGACCACAAGATTTTTGGTGGTCGCAGGATCTTCCACGACCACCTCTTCGGTAGTAGTGGTCTCTGCGGGGCAGCTTGGGGCATCGCTGGATGGAAGATCCGCGATCTTCCTCCTTCGAAGGATCAGAGGAACGTCATCCTCTTCCTCCTCGCTCCCCTCTCCCTGTACGACGAAGAAGTGATTCCATGTCGCGCCTGAAAAAGTAGCAGGAATGCGATATCTTACCGCAGTCTTTCTTGCGGGACGAGGAATGCTTCGTGAAGACCCCTCCCCAGGGTTCAGCTTGGTCTTCTTAGGGGCAGGACTCTTTGTCCTGAGTCTCTGAGAGACCTTCTTCACATTCTTCGCCGTCGGCTTCTTCGGAGAGCCGACATTTTCACTTGGGAACGTCGCATCAGCAAACTTCCCTAGGAGCTGGTTCGCAGTCCATTACAAGGGATTAGCACTGGACACACACAAGACCTGCAGAGCCAAAGCTGGACAAGGAAATTACCTTTCGGCGCTCCTGTCTGAGGTCATCACCAGCGTGAATCAAGCTCTGCGGGCGAGGTGATCCCTTAGGGCCCTCTACATCGGAATTGTAGGTCCTAAGGAGGGAGTTGGTCCGCCTTTCAATCTCGGATGAAGGCAGGACTGTTCCCAAACACAAGTCAGAATTTGTACAATTCAAAAAAGAGAAAGTTCAGCACCAAAGAAATAAATATCTTGACTGTAGTCCAGGGTGCTATCACCCATGGACCTAATCTCCCACGCCGGATGAGCCCTTTCACGCAGAGGACTCACCCGGTTCTTCACGAAGTCTCGAATGATATCTCGAGCCGTCAATCCTTCATTGACCAAGTGAAGAATCACCTCGGCATGCTTCGAAAGCTCCGAGTTCATCGCCGGGGGAATGTCTAACTCGCTCGACTTCTCCGGTCGCGAGTTTTCAAACCATAAACTGCTTTCGGATGGTGGAGAGCAGTAAAACCACCTTTGGTGCCACCCATGCACAGAATCTCGTAGGGGTGGGGAGGGATACTCCTTTTTATCCCTCAGTCGGAAGTAGATGCATCCGTCGGCGTTGGTACTCTTCGACCACGCCGAAAAGTAAAATCGTCGGAAAAGATCCACGCTGGGATATATTCCGACGAAGGCTTCACAAAGGTGCTGGAATACTGCAAGGATCAGCATCGCGTTGGGGTGGAGGTTGATCAGTTCCCACCCGTAATGTTCAAGGACATCCTTAAGGAACCGACTCTCAGGGAATCGGAACCCGCAACGCAAATACTCCTCAAAAACCACCAACTCGCCTTCTTGGACAGTTGGGGTTTCTTGGTCCTTCTCCGCAGGTCGCCAGTTAATGAGCAGCCGCGGAGAAAGGATCTCCTCCTTCTCTAACGCCATCAGGCTCTCCTCAGAATGGTGAATGGATCTGCTCCAGGACGCCATCTTTGGTGTAGAATCAAAGGGGAAGCTGGCGATTTGGGGAAGATGAAGGCTGAAGAAAATGAGGGTTTTGAGCGGCGGGAATAATGAGGGTTTTTAGCTGTGTGGCTTCTTTGAGAAGACATCTGCTCTTTTTATAGACCCAAGGCGACGCATTAATGAGTAAAAGGCTCATTTCAAACGTTCCATTGAATGCTTTATTCATTTCCCATAATGGATACTGTCTCTGATGGACCCGATAAAGTACTCAGGCGTCGGATCTGAAACAAAAAGACTTCTTTGTTTTGGAAATTGAAAGCGTAAAAGGACTGAAAAATTTTCAGTACTTTTCAGAGGACTGTTTTTCCTTTTTATACTTTGAACATTTTATTCGAAAAAATCATGTAACCCAATTTTTAACGTACTGGAGTGTTTCTAATTGGGTTATGGTTTTATCGAAATCGTGTTTTAGGCTAAAACTTCGATTCTAATCGAAGTGACATCCTGACCGAGTCCCAACTCTGGTCGAACCTTAGTTCTGACCGCGGCTTTGAAACTGATCGCGGAATCAGGGCAGGTCGAGGTGCTTTTTTCTTAAAAGTGATTTTGATCGCAGAACTAAAATTTCCTGTGTATGAATGGTCGCGAACGTAAAGTTCATGGCTATATTTTCGCACAGAAGATGTGGAGAACATTTCATGAGAAATAAAGAACTTTTATTTCTTACATTCTTTACATACAAAAGGGATGCAGTCGATCAAAACATCGACTTGCTCCGAAAGAAGTTTACAAAGTTCCCCAAGGGACATGTTGTTGTCAGTAGGATCTACACTGACAACCCCCAGGGAACTAGCAACTACCCTAAGTCTATCTATATCGTCCCTAACAACAGACGCACTATTGTCCCTAATCAAGTCAGAGAGTTCTCGCTGTTGCTGAGCGAAGTCCCTCTCTTGACGGAAATGGTGCGCCTCTTCTCGGGATCGATCAAAACATTCTGCTAAACGCAGAATCTTCGAGGCCATCTCCTCGGTCTTCTTCTCCAGGGCATTCTTCTCTTCCAGAAGGGTCTGTCCGGAAGGAAGAGATGGAGCAGCAGAAGGCTGATCGCTGGGGCCTCCTACCTCCTGCATTTTGCAAAAGTTAGTCATACTAACTAAAATTATCAGCAAAAAGGGAGAAGAATTGTTACCTGTCCCGGTGCATAACCCGTTGATACACCCATCTTGGGAGGAAGATCATCATATGGTGGAAGAGCAACCTTCCCAGAAGAAGATTGCTTCGCCAACCCAATACGGCAATCATCTGATCGAGGGATAGTCACCGCTTGCCGACCAGGATGTTGATCACCCAAAAGGATGGGAGAGTTGGATGTGAAGGGATCTTTTCCTAAGGATAAAGGCCTAACTTGCCGAGAGGCATGAACGGGGAGGGTCAAAGGAACTGAAGGAAGAAAGAAACTCGCTACGTTCTTCACCTTTGTTCCACTGGAAGATCCTTCGTCAACCTTGGGTTTCTTCCTTAAGGGAGACAGGACTTCATTCGTTTGAGACCCTTGTTCGACAATTTCCCCTTCATCGCTCTCAATCTCGATGATTTCATGATCTGCCATTGGGAGGGGTATGTGAAAAGGAAGGAGGCAGGATAACAAGAAAAAGACTTAGACGTGAGAGGGAAATTGTAGATCTTTACATGTCCAGGGGTCTGGTATTTATAGCCACCAGGGCGACGGTTCGCCTCCCAGACACCTCGGGTTTTGTTAAGACATTTACAATTTTACCTCGAGATAAAAACAATTCTACGGCGCTATCATTGCCCGTCACGTAATGTCAGAACCCGTCTTGAAAAACCAACCGTTTTCACTTAGTGCGCCACTAAGTGGAGAAGTTAAAGGGCCGGGTTAAAAATCCAATGCACGGTTTTTTAAAAATTCGAAATAAACACGTCTCTTCGTTTTCTTCGAATTTGGGGGCTAGCTGACGAGGATTGACACCCGGGTCACTTCTAATAAACTTTTGGTTCAAGACAGGTTCGAACCAGACATGGATTTGGTGATGCGAATTCAAGCTATTCTGAGGGGCATCACCATGAGGTCGCAAGCTTTACGTGATCAGGTCGCAGCTTTACGCGGTCAGACCGTAAGCCTTGCGCGGTCAGAAGTTCGTAGGCTGTACGCGAACTACACATTCGGGATATTGCGCGGTCAGCTAATATCCCGCGGTCAGAACATCTACTGATCAAGATACTTGAGATCTATTTATTCGGTTGCCCATACAACAGGATATTCTAAGTATCCCGAAGATTCCTACACGTGGAGAATCAACCGTCAGAAGGTTAACACATACAGTTATCCATGAATAACACGTGTTTAACCTGCGTGGAGGTTAAGAGCAGTTCCAAAAAACCGCATCCAACCGTCCGTGCAACCGTTTGATGCAGTTTCCTCTACATGGCACCCTTTCAAACAGTACAAAAGGATGGCATGGAGCATCAATCAGGGGGGGGATCATCCGAAACATCAACCGAGAGATCGGAAGATCAAGAAACCCAAAATCATCCAAGTTAGCCAAGTCTACGGCACACCTCATATAGCATTTTAGTAAGCCTTCTTTGGCTTATCCTTGTACACTCTTACAGGGAAAATCCTCGCCTGTGAGGACTTTTCCCTCCATTTGTAAACCTTTTACCACACTTAGTGAAATCTCAACAGGACGTAGGGCTTTTACTCCCACCATCGAGGGCCCGAACCTGTCTAAACTCTTTGTGCTCCTGTTCACTATTGTTCAGCATACCTTCCCGAAGGGTCATCTTGAAAGGTCTCACAATTACAAATTCTGCATAAGTTCGGCTGAGGACTCCGAGTCCGAATCGTCGACAAAGCCGAATCACAATCAATTACATCAAAAGTAACCAATTCTGTTTGGAAGTTATCTGGTTCACCCAGCGTGATCGAGAGCACCACCTGTCCCAATGGCATCATAGAGGGACCAGAAATTATCCCATAAAACGGATGGATGATGGGTTTGATTTTTGAATGAGGAATTTTCATCTCGTCGAGTGCCTTGACCAATAAAATGTCTAAGGAACTACCTCCATCGATCACTCTCGCATTACTGATAATTGGGGTTATGACCAAAGGTAGCCTCAATGGTCGAGTAAGCCCCACAGGGCAATCAAAGCGATCAAACGTCAAAGGGGTATCCGACCAACGGGGGTACTGAGGCTCACCAAGGGAAGTCTCCGTTTGGTTCACCTCTCGATAAAAGACTTTAAATTGCCGTTTAGAAACAAAAGAGGAGGAACCTCTGAAAATAACATTGACATGATTACGAGGTACATGGTAGGACATCTCTTCGTCCCCACTGGCGTCTCTTAGCCTGCAAGTCTGTTCTTTTGGTGGCAAGGTCGGCATAGGTCCGATCCCCTAGTAGAAGTCATCCAACTGCTTCAACCAACTCCAGCAATTCTTGAGGTCGTGACCCGCGGAGTTGTGGAGTGGACACCATCTCTTGCCTTCCTGCGGGTTAGTCGACTTCTCTGGCTGGTCGGCATTACGACCACCAGAAGCAGTTTTATTCTTAAATGAAGGTTTGTTACCTTTGGTCGATGCAGGTTTCTCTGCGACCGCGACCTCTCGGTACTGTCCAGATCGGCTCCTCTTTGATTTCTTCGACTTCTCGCCTGATGAAGATTACGGGTTCTTGTTCGAATCCTCCCTCTTCACGTCCTTGAGACCTGGTTGAGGTGGTAAGTTTCCTTTGTTTACCATCCGATTCCACTCGACGGCCTCAGTAGCATCGGAATATCGATCAGCCATATCGAAAAGATCGGCTACTGATCGAGGAGGGTGGATGAGCAAATCCTCAGTGAATCTTTGATATCGAATGGCGTGCTTAAACGCCCTGATAACGGAATTATCATATATGTTCAGGATGGTATTTCTCACCCCGACAAATCTCGTGATCAACTGACGAAGAGTTTCGGTCGATGTTTGTCATAGTCGATGGAGGTCGTCCTCTTTTCCCGGCTTTTGATAACAATTTTGGAAATTGTTGAGGATGGCGTCGCACAACATTTCCCAATTATATATCAAACCCTCGGGCTGATTGAATAGCCAGGTTCTTGCCGGTCCCTCTAGGATGGTAGGCAAATAGTTGGCCATGACCCGGTCATCGCCACCCACTGCTTGAATAGCAGTTATGTAAATTTGAAGGAACTCGGATGGATTCTGAGTTCCATCAAATCTTTCTATGGCCCCTGGTTTAAACTTGTCTGGCCAAACGACCGCACGAAGGCCGGGCGAGAAAGCTTTACAACCGACATTAGGACCATGAATAGAACTGCGACTCTCGACCTGATCTCGGGCGACCTCACATGGAGGAGAGGTCACTCGTGGTCCCAGGCGAGAGTGGATAGGTATTCGTTCCTGATCGCGAGAATTTCCCGCCCGTCTGGTCTTGTCATGCCGAGACGGCACTGGTGGTCGACGATTCCGTCTACCAGAACCAGAGTTAGAGTATTCTCGGTCATGGGAACGTGTCACTGACCGGGAAGAGGCTGTTGGGGTCGCCTCGGATGCGACCTCGTCCAACCTCTTCGCCAGGATTCTGGTGAAAGCCGGTTTCGGCGCATCTGTGACCGTAGGAGGAAAATTACACAGGACCTCTGCGATGGATCGAAGCCGGCCATGCGTGCTCCTCCTGGGCGCGCCAGGTGTCACTGTCTCTTCATCCGCCGGTAAACGTTCCGGGGGTAAAGATGGTGTCTGGTCGCGTTTGCGACCTTGTGGTCGACATGAGGAACTCGGAGCAGCATCGTAACGAGCTTGCGCATTTTGAAGAGCCTCTAGGGCTGTTCTGCGAAGTTCGTTATCCTGTTGCTCACGATCTTGATCCTCCTTTTGTTTGCGTTCCTGTTCTTCCCTAGCAGCCCACTGATCGGGAGTTTCTTCCAATAAGCCAGCGAATTGCCTAGGGAGCGAGGTCGCCGATGGGGAAAACATCTCTGTTTGTTCCGAGTCGGCTCAAAATCAAAGAGACGATGGAGGTTATCAGGATCAAATCTCCCTGGGCTAAATTCCTGGTCGACATCACCCTTATCCTCAGCAGGGCCGTGCGATGGACCGGATTCAACCTGTAATGCAGTCAGAACCATAGTGGGCTCTGGTTTTGTGTCAGTTGTCTCCTGGTCGATAGACATGACTTGAGTGGTCGAATAGACCTCCGGGACGTCTTCGCCTCCGGTTTCCTCCATTGGAACAGGATCACTAGGTGAAGGTATCTAGATGTGGGCATAATCCTCGAGATCGAACTCATTCTCGGAATCATATGCTCCAGACATGGCTCACCGAACCTCCGGATAGAAATAAGAACACCTTGAGAAAGGCCCCACGGTGGTTGCCAGCTATCGACGATTCGGACTCGGGGTCCTTAGTTGAACTTATGCAGAATTTGTGAGTTATGAGGCCTTTCAGGGTGTCCCTCCAGAAAGGGATGACGAGCAATGTTGGTTGGAACACAGAGAGATTTATACAGGTTCGGGCCCTCAATGGTGGGAGTAATAGCCCTACGTCCTGTTGTGATTTCACTATGTATGGGAAAAAAGTTACAAAGTTGTGGAAAAGATTATCATAGGCGAAGATCTTGTCCTTGAGATTGTCTAGAAAATGAGTAAATTAGCCTATGGAACCTTGTTGGTGCTGATCTCTCAGATCTGTTCGATCTCTGGGACCTGTTCGATCTGTCAGATCTTGATTTCTCTTGAATTCGTTGAGAATCTCTCTTGAATCTGTTCAAGATGATCCCTGTCTGGTGCATTTGCTCACCCATTTATATTGGTTGAAAGGGCGCCAATGCACAACGACTTTGAACGGTTGCTCGGGTGCAGTTTTGATAACCGCACTTAACTCCCACGTAGGCTTAACATGTGCAATTAAGGGATAACCGCACGAGTTAACCTCCTGGTAGTTGTCTTCGTACGTGGAAGAATCTTTGGGATCCTCGGGATATGCTTGTTGTAGAGCTTAAGCAACCCCGAGTTGTCCTGGTCGAGAGTAGTCAATGTCCTTCTGACCGCACACTGTCTTTCTGATAGCGCACTGTCTGTGACCTCCTGTCTGCGCATCGCCTACGGGCTCCTGATCGCGTACTGTCTGCGGCCTCATGATCGCGCAAAGCCTGCGACCATGTGTCCGCGCTTCTCAGGCCATCTGAGATCATATCAACGGACACTTGCTTGGTTTGAATCTGTCTTGAACCAGACGTGCATTTGCTCCGAACTAGCTCGGGTAACAATCCTCGTCACCCTCAACTCCCCGGGAAGGTTCCCAGTCGCTGTCCCCCCTTGCAGGGGAGACGTGCTCGTTATCGGAGTCGGGGAGAGGCTCCAGCGGTCTGCCCGGACGGTGGTAGCGCCTCTTCTCCTCAGGGTTGGAGCTGGCTTCGTGAACCTCCAGATGGCCCCCAGAGGTGGCGGCGTGTCCCCAGCCTGTTCCGAGAGGGAGCTTCGCTAGGTTTCACTGCACGCATGCGCTCCACCTCCTCTCGAGTTAGTCGGGTCTGATCCACCGGGGGAGCCCCCGGTGGTCGCCTCGGCGGAGGAGGGAGTTGATGAGCGTCGGCCACCGGTGGAAACTGCCGGCCCAGGAGACACTCCAGACGCACTGGCAACCATCATGGCGCGGAGCCAAGGAGAGCCACCGGCGCGAGGGAGGCTCCCGGTGCGAGGTAAGGCCTTGGCATGGGGCAAGGCCCCGGCGCGGGGACATCTCCCTGCGCAGAGAAAGTCCCCGACGCGGGGAC
This sequence comes from Pharus latifolius, assembly GCA_019359835.1. NCBI lineage: Eukaryota > Viridiplantae > Streptophyta > Magnoliopsida > Poales > Poaceae > Pharus > Pharus latifolius. The sequence goes on along the minus strand of CM033330.1, from coordinate 42,230,168 downwards.
AGCTCCTTGTACAGGGTAAGTCACCTGCACGGGGACAGCTCCCGGTGCTGGGTAAGTCCCCGGCGCGGGGTAAATCCCCATCGCGGGATAAGGCCCCGACGCTGGGACAGCTCTCGGCGCGGGGAAAGCTCCGGTGCGGGGTAAGTCCCCGGCGAGGGGATGGCTCCCAGTGCGGGCGTGGGGAGATCTCCCGGTGCGGGGTAAGGCCCCAACGCGGGATCAACCCTTGGCGCGGTGAAATGCCCGACGCCAGGAAGGCCGCCGGGTGTCCACAAAAAACGGTGGCGGTGACCCCATAAATGGCAATGAGGGCGGATAGACGGGAGTCGGAGGCCGCGCTAAGGCGCGCAACAACTCCTCCAAGGTGCACTGGACACGGAGTTGGCCTTCGACCAAAGCTTCGAACAAGGTGTCTCGGGGAGCCAGGTGTGCCATCGGGGGAGACTAGTCCCCACCGAGGCGGCCGCGGTCACTGGGGTTGACCCAGAGGTCGACCGACCGAAAGTAATTGGAAAAGTGAGAGGCGGTACCTGGGTCTGGCCGCCTCCGCCGGAAGCGCCGGGGCGGTCATGTCTTGAGGGGGTGGCGCCGGGTCATCGGGACCGGCATCACCGGGTAGGGCGTGAGGTCCCACAATCGCGGTCGCAATCACTGAGCTGGAGACGGGAACACCTCTACCGGAGATTTTGGGAGAAGAAGGTGGCACCTGTCTCCGGGTGTTGCCGGACGGTAGCGTCGCGACGGCGACGTCTTGCTTGGGCAGCGCAGGGTCACTGGGACTGTCACCACCGGAAAGGGAGAGAGCTTGAGCTCTCGTTCTTGGGGAGCCAGGGTGATTCGTCACGAGTCCCCACAGACGGTGCCAACTGTCGTGGTATAAAATATACCACCGGCAGATTTGACGGAAAGACTTGACACGCGACAGCGACGTGAGCTGACCAAGTGACCGGTCACCTCCCGCAGGGCAACGCAGCAATTGACATGGTGATTTTTATATAGGTTCAGGTCCCGGTGGGGGCCCTAGTCCTATCGGCACCCTCCAGACACGAGTCCACTGGGGAGGAGCTCTCTCGGGGAGAGAGGTCTCCAAGGGAGCCTATTGTTTGAGTGTGTTGAAAATGAATTGGAGTCGCCTTACAAATGAGGTACAAGGGGGTATTTATAGGCCCCAAAACACGCAAAAGACCAAAAAGCCCTAGCTATGGCCGTTGGATCGAGGGGCGCTGGCGTCATTTCACCGACTGAAGGGCTTGGATGCTTGACAAGTGTCCTCGCTAGTTCCCAAGGGACCCAGGTCCCAAAGGCCAGGGACCCACCGGGGACCTTCTCCGCACGAAGGGCCGAGACGCTTCGGAGACCCCACGGGACATGGAGCTCGGAGGCCCAGGGACCCACCGGGAGCTTCTCCGCACGAAGGGTCGAGGCGCTCTGGAAGTCCCCCAGGGACCCGCCGGGGACCTTCTCCGCACGAAGGGCCGAGGGGCTCCAAAAGTCCCCAGGGACACAGAGCCCCGAGGCCCCGAGACCCACCGGGGACCTTCTCCGCGCGAAGGCCTGAGGTACTCCGAAGGTCCCCCAGCACCCGAAGTCACGGGACCCAGAGCCCGGAGGTCCAGGGACCTGCCAGGGACCTTTTCCGCATGAAGACTTGAGGTGCTTTGGAAGTTCCCTGGGACATGGGGCCCAGAAGCCCCGGGACCCGCCGGGACCTTCTCCACAAGAAGGGCTGAGGTCCTCCGAAAGTCCCCTGGGACCTGGGGCCCCGAGGCCCTGAGACTCACCGGGGACCTTCTCTGCACGAAGGGCCGAGGAGCTCTGGAGAGCCCACGGGACCCAGGGACCGAAGGTCTGAGGACACACCGGGGAACTTCTCCGCACGAAGGTCCAAGGCACTCCAGAAGTCCCCGGGACCCAGGGCCAGGGCCCAGAGGCCCAGGGACCCGCCAGGGACCTTCGTGCGGAGCAGCTCCGGAGACCCACGGGACCCAAGGCCCGGCGGCTTGGGGACCCGCCGGGACCTCTGCACGAAGGGGTGAGGCTCCAGAATTTGCCTGGGACCTGGGGCCCAGAGGCCCACGGACCCACCGGGGACCTTCTCCGCATGAAGGGCCGAGGGGCTCCTGAAGTCCCTGGGACTCACCGGGACCTTCTCCGCAAGAAGGGCTAAGGCGCTCTGGAACTCCCCTGGGACCCAGGGCCCCGAGGCCCTGAGACCCACCGGGGACCTTCTCTGCTTGAAGCGCCGAGGAGCTCCGGAGAGCCCACGGGACCAAGGGCCCCGATGCCCGGGGACACACCGGGGACCTTCTGCACACGAAGGCCCAAGGCGCTCTGGAAGTCCCCGGGACCCAGGGCCAGGGCCCGGAGGCCCAGGGACCCACCGGGGACCTTCATGCGGAGGCACTCCAGAGACCCACAGGACCCAAGGCCCAGCGGCCCAGGGACCCACCGGGGACCTTCTCCGCGAAGGGCCAAGGCTCCGGAAGTCCCCTGGGACCCGGGGCCCGGAGGACCACGGACCCTCCGGGGACCTTCTCCGCATGAAGGGCCGAGACACTCTGGGACCTTCTCCGCATGAAGGCTCGAGGCGGTCTGGAAGTCCCCCGGGACCAGGGTCCCGAAGTCCTAGGGACCCACTGGAGACCTCAAACAATAGGTTCGGGTCCCGGTGGGGGCCCTAGTCCTGTCGGCACCCTCCGGACATGAGTCCACTGGGGAGGTGCTCTATCGGGGAGAGAGGTCTCCAAGGGAGCCTATTGTTTGAGTGTGTTGAAAATGAATTGGAGTCCCCTTACAAATGAGGTACAAGGGTGTATTTGTAGGCCCCAAAACATGCAAAAGACCAAAAAGCCCTAGTTATGGCCGTTGGATCGAGGGGCGCTGGCGTCATGTCACCGACTGAAGGGCTTGGATGCTTGACAAGTGTCCTCGCTGGTTTCTGTGGGACCCGGGGCCCGGAGGCCCAGGGACTCACCGGGGACCTCCTCCGCACGAAGGGCCGAGACGCTCCGGAGACCCTGCGGGACCCAGAGCTCGAAGGCCCAGGGATCCACCGGGAGCTTCACCGCACGAAGTGCCGAGGCGCTCTGGAAGTCCCCCAAGGACCCGCCGGGGACCTTCTCCGCACGAAGGGCCGAGGGCCTCCGGAAGTCCCCAGGGACCCGGAGAGCCAAGGCCCCAGGACCCGCCGGGGACCTTCTCCGCACGAAGGCCCGAGGCACGCCGGAGGTCCCCCGGCACCCAAGGTCTCAGGACCCAGAGCCTGGAGGCCTAGGGACCCGCCAGGGACTTCATGAAGGCCCGAGGCGCTCTGGAAGTCCCCTGGGACCCAGGGCTCGGAGGCCCAGGGACCTATCAGGGACCTTCTCCACACGAAGTGTGGAGGTGCTCCGGAGACCCCACGAGACCGAAAGCCTGGAGGCCCAGGGACTCGACGGGGATCTTCGTACGAAGGGTTGAGGAGCTCCGGGGACCTCACGGGACCCAGGGCTTGGAGGCCCAGGGACCCATCGGGGACCTCCACACGAAGGACCTATGCGCTCCGGACACCCCGCGGGACGTGGGGCCCAGAGGCCCAGAGACCCACTGGGGACCTTCTCCGCACGAAGGACCGAGGCGCTCCAAAGACCCCGTGGGACCCAGGGCCCAGAGGCCCAAGACCCGTCGGGGACCTTCTCCACACAATGGACTGAGGGCGCTCGGGAGCCCACTTCGAAGACTGCCCGGAGGTACGGGATTTCCCCCAACAGACTGCATGTGCGACTTTCGTAGTCGTAAGACTGTGTGTGCGACCCTCGTGGTCTCATGGCTGCGCCTGTGATTGTCATGGTAGCAGTGACTATGTGTGCGACCGTAGTAGTTGTTGTGTCGGTTCTATGACTAGTGAAGTCTCATTACCTTTGGTCATTGCATCCATAGTTAAATCAAGACTCAGTCACGATCATGTTGTACTAAGCTTGTCATAACAATATTAAAATTGATTGCGGTTGTATCAGTTCAATACTGGCTATGGTCACGCTTGTACTGAGAACTGCGTGTGGTCGTTGATGAATGGTTCCTATCCTATCTTACTGAACTCTGTCATGTTCATACCAGATGGTTCTGGGTATCGTTCAGTTCAGCAAGATTGTGATTAGTGAACATTCTTTTGTACCGACCACAGTTCACTAGAGTTTGTGCCAAGCTTCTTTAGTGTCAGGGGAAATCTCCACCCGATCAGTCCTGGAGATAACGCCTCGGGGACCATGTCCCGAGCGCCGCCATTTGCCTGATGAGGAGTGCCTCGGAGACCATGTCCCAGGCGCGGCCACTGGCCCGGTGAGCAGTGCCCCAGAGATCATGTCCCGGTCGCCGCCATTTGCCTGGAGACCAGGTGCCCCCAGTGACCTGTCCCGGGTGCCGCCATTTGCTCGGTGATAGTCCCGGGCGCCGCCGTTTACCCGGGGACCAGGGCCCCCGGTGACCCATCCCAGGCGCCGCCGTTTGCCCGCGGACCAGGGCCCCTGGTTACCCCTCCCAGGCGCCGCCATTTGCCCGGTGAGGACTGCCCTGGGGACCATGTCCAGAGTGTAGGATCAAGGATGCTGACTAGAGGGGGGTGAATAGGAGGCTTTAAAAAAACTTCAAATAAAAACAAGTTTTTGCAACAAGAAAAACCAAAAGCAATTTAGTATATTAAAGAGAGAAGATAGGGAGAACAGACACAACGATTTTTATTGAGGTCTTGGAGACTCGCTGTCGCGCCCCGTGACTGGGACAACGACTACTCCTGTAGAGACCTAGCTCGCTGCAGCTAGTCTCAACCACAACCCTTTGACTTCCCAGGATGAGTCAAACACAGGAGTATATTACATTGCAACAGAGTACTTACAAAATATTAAGCAGTGTGGCCTGCTGGCCTTAATATTACATAAAGAGGATTACAATGCCTGCAAGGCATTCAGGGTTTAACAAAATATTTAACTACACAGCAGAAGACAGGTGACCCTCCCACAAAAGAAGTTGACGGCAGAACAACACACTTCAGGGTTCTGGCGGAACTGATTCTCCTCCTTCTGAATCCACGTAGTACTCCGTGCCATCATCTTGATCAAGGTAGGCTCCATCTATTGAGTTGAATGTTGCAAGGGTGAGCACTTACGTACTCAGCAAGTCATAGGTAAGAGTAGATACATATAGTAGTGATGATATGAACCTAGACTAGTCAAGAATTATGGATATTTATAAAATAATCCTTTTTCTTTCATACCTCATCTCATGGCAGCACTTTTTATAATATAACATCATCATTCATGTTCACTAGATTATAGCACTACTGCGACACGTCGACACACGACAGCCCACGGTAGCACTCCTTATCATGACAACACATGTCATTTGGGTAATCTTGATTTAAACATATTTTATTTAGAAAATAGTACTTGTGTCACACCCCGTGGATTTAATCCACCGCAGCAGACTCCTATAAAACCCGGGAGCTCGGAGTATTCGAATACATTTTTAACTCTGCAGAGAGGTACCAATTTACCCGCAAGATATTCCACTTTCAAACCTTTCCTATCATAACAAAATGATTGGACCCCTGACTCACTTCATACTGTGAGCGGTAAGGTGGAAATAACAAGAACTTTTGTTATGTATCACTTACAATTCACCCCCGACCCTGTGGCTCTCAGCGAGGCACAGTTGTGGCAGGTTGTATCCAAACCTCCACCCCATTGCTTATTCCCATTACTGGGTCAGCGTGCTTGATCACCTTCAGTGATATGTGTGGGAGCCGCGCTCCGTGTTTATCGTGCATCACAACACATCTCATGCAGGGGTTTCATGTGCGATCCACATAATTACTTGTTCAGGCCTGTCCCATACCAGGCTTGCGGTTAGCACGTTGTTCATGCCACTAGACGCACAACACAAGGTTCTAGTCCTTATATGCCAGTGACCAGACCATCCACAACCCTGCACCTTCAGTGCCTGCATTCCTTTGCAGTCTAGCACCTCCAGTGCTACAGCCATCCATACCATTTTTCTGGTCACGGCTAGGGGTTTTATTTCATGAATATAAATATATAAATACATATAATAGTTCATGGCTCAAAACTTGTTTATTTCACATTTCACCGATAACCAGTCTAGTACTGCCAATTCATAATTCAACCATTCTCAATCTTTCACATGCAATATTGCCTATATTCAAGGTTATGTTTTAGCAACATTTAAAATATAGGTTCAAGATGACCAAGGATATGACTTGCCTTCCGCGTCGTAAAATACAGCAGTCGACGTCGGATCCACAGTGAAGTCCTCGAACTCGGGCTCTTGATCTGCTCTCCAATCAAACAAACAACCAATAATCATAATCTTTTCCATACATTATTATACTATATGCAATGATGCAAAGATGAAGTCTTGATGATTCTGAAATGATTGGGTTTAGAGGCTGATTAGAGTTAAATTAAAGAAACCAATGTTAAGATTAGCTGTCAAAGGTTTACAAGGTTCCAAATGTCTCAAAATATCAGAATGATGTCAAGGTTGCGACTGGTTCGCTCAAAAACAGCGAACGTCTTTAGATCGACACTCGGTTCAAAGCATCGACATAGGGCTGATGAATGGTAGAGGGGTTATTTTAACTTGTGGTAGTAGAATAAAATGTAGATCACAACTCTACAAATTTAGTGGACAAAGTGATTTTCAAATTACACAACCAGAAGTGGGTAAACAAGGTCAATGCCACTGGCTGACAAGCTCTGGCATAGAGCTGACAATGTCAAAAACTAGGGCTTAGCATAACTTTTGATCTGGAGCTCAAAATGATGCACCACTTTGTCTGGGAGGTAGGCATTGATAACAGGAATAAATCATTCAATAGGATCTAGGGCTGAAAATGGCTGGAAAGCAAGAAATTTGATGATGAACAGAGATGAACTGGCTGCACTGGAGCAGTTCTGGACACAAACTTGGCATGGCTATAACTTCCAATCTAGGCCGATCTAGGTGTCGAGCTAGAAGACAAAAATACTCAGGAGGCTAAGGCACATCTAAATGACAAAGTTTCGAGGGCTGAAATGGCCGGGAACACTTTTCCGGTGAACTGTGCCGGAGAAGAACACTGCTATTTGGGGGTTTTTGCTACAGGCCGAGAGAACTTAATTCTTTGCTTGGAGAGCATCTAGGAGGTATAGGGAAGCTTCTGGTAGCATCAAATTGACTGGAGGATCACCGGAGAAGCCTGACGACGATCGCCGGTTTTCTGGTAGAGCTTGAATTTGGGAAAAGCTTCGAAGTGATGATTAATTAAGGATTCTAAGCTTACAGGCTTGCTTGAAATAACCCACTGATCAATTTGCTTCACAGGTTCGAGGGCTAATTCGAATTGATTTGGCCTGCATTGCCGGAACAGGGCAATCTTCGATTTTCAGCCAATTCCGGCGATCACCGGCGACTGGATGCAATATAGCTCAATTAAATGGTACAGCACGATGAGGGAGATGAGATATACCTTCTGGTGCTGTTAAGTCGGTGAGGAGTGCAGCAGGGCGTGCTGGCACCGTGAGGCCTCAATCTGGACTCGCCGGAGAAGAAGACCAGGACAGGAGAATTTTGAGACTTAGCTGATTTCCAGTGAAACAAGAAGTTGCTGGGGGACAGTGGTGTATAAATAGGCCAGGCGAAGCAAGCAAGAAGGAGACAACGAAGTAATTGGCAGCCGGTGACTTGACTGGTTGCGTGCTGGAGCAACAGCGGCGAAGACACAGTGAAGAACGGTGATGCGACGGCGACAAGCTTGCAGTTGATCACAGTGTCGCCTCATCGGGACCTGGCAAAGTTGTAGCAAGCGGTGGCGACAACACTGGCGCGGCAAAGCGACGTGGCGAGGAGTTGCTGACAAAAAGCCGTTGATCGCGCGCGGGAGCAGCACTGGTCGTCGACGTAGCAGCGGCCTTGCCACGGCACTAGCTGGAGTGGGGACACGTGCGCACCGGCATGCATGGTCACAAGCGCGGGCGAAGCCTCACCGGCGATGAGCAATCACGGCGCACAAGCACGGCAGTTCCTGGTCGTGCGCACAGTAGCTAGCCTGGTCGAAATTGGGCTGATTTGCAATATTTGATTTTCACAATTGGACCAATCTGTAATTCTGGAGATTTGGAAGGTTAGAGTTGAATTTGATTTCACTAATCTGGTAGATTATATTCAACAGGTTAATTGGCAATGATAATTGATAAAATATGATACGTTTGAATAGTTTTTGATACAAACTGAAAATAGGGTAATTTAGGGTAATTGAAATCTGAATTTCATTTGGTTTTGAATTCTGGTACTTAGGATGAGATTTTGGAATTTGAACAGAAGAGAAACTTGTGACAAATAGCATTTTGAGAAGATTTGCCGAAGAAATTCTGAATTTGGAGTTAATCTGGAGATTTTAGCCTTTTTGGATTTTCAAATAACAGATAAGGACTATTTTGCGATAATTCTTGGACTGATTTGTGAAAAGAGTCTAAATGGTGAAATATGGCTGTCAACTTTTTATATTAAGGTATTGACATACCCATGATCATATTCCAAGAATAATCTGGTCTGAACTTGGTCAAGATTCGGATTAAATCTGTATTTCTGAAACTTAGGGTATTTAAGTAATAGAAGATATTTCTGTTTCCGAAAACAGAAGGAGCTGATAAATCTGAGAGTTAGGGATAGAATTGGATCTAGGTTCTGAAGGCTTTTAAGTTCAAAGAAACTGATAGATCATATCTGAACAATCTGATCTTCATTTGAGGTCACAGGATAGATTTTGGAGATTTCAGGGCTTGAGATAGAAACTGATCTGGCTATTACTACAGATACATGCATGCATGCTATTTATGAAAAAGGAAATTTTCACCCCTAACTCAGGGCGTTACAGATCTACCCTCCTTAAAGAAATCTCGCCCCGAGATTTACCTAAGACAGGAAAAGATAAGGATAGGTTTGCTTAAGATCCTCTTCCTTCTCCCAAGTAGCCTCTTGCTCTGAATGATTCTTCCATTGAACTTTACACAATTTGATTTTCTTCCTTCGGAGCTGACGTTCATCAGTGGCTAGGATTCTGATTGGGTGCTCAAGATAAGTGAGATTCTTCTGTAATGGCACATCTTGTACATCTATCTGGTCAGTTGGTTCCTTCAAACATTTCCGGAGCTGAGAGACATGAAACACATCATGCACTCCTGCTAATCCCTCAGGTAATTCCAATTTATATGATACTTCTCCCTTTCTCTTGATTATCTTAAATGGTCCAATGTATCTTGGAGATAACTTTCCTTTCACTTGGAATCTTTGTAATCTCTTGAATGGTGTGACCTTGAGATACACAAAATCTCCTGGTTCAAATGATAATTCTCTTCGTCGTTTATCTGCATAACTCTTTTGTCGTGATTGTGCTGTTTTCAACCTTTCTCTGATGAGTCTGACATGAGCTTCTGCTTCTTCTACTATCTCTGGTCCTATAACTTTTCGTTCTCCTGGCTCATTCCAATGCAATGGAGTTCTGCACTTACGTCCATATAAAGCTTCAAATGGTGCCATCTGTATACTAGCTTGATAACTGTTATTATATGTAAATTCTGCAAATGGTAAACATTTGTCCCATGATGTTCCATAATCTAGTATACAAGCTCTTAGAAGATCCTCTAGGATTTGGTTAACTCTTTCTGTCTGTCCTCCCGTCTGTGGATGATATGCAGTACTGAAATCCAACTGGGTTCCTAGAGTTTCATGCAGTCTATTCCAAAATTTGGAGGTAAACTGTGTTCCACGATCTGAGACTATCTTTTTAGGAATACCATGCAATGCCACTATTCTTTGCATGTATAACTCTGCTAATTTACTGCCATCATAAATCTTTTTAACTGGTATGAAATGAGCTACTTTAGTAAGTCTGTCCACAATAACCCATATGGAATCATATCCTCCTTGAGTTTTAGGTAATCCTGTAATAAAATCCATACCAATTTCTTCCCATTTCCATAATGGTATTGGTAGAGATTGTAGCTTTCCTGCTATTTTCTGGTGTTCTGCTTTAACTCGTTGGCATGTATCACAGTTTGCAATGTACTCTGCAATCTCCCTCTTCATATTATCCCACCAGAATCTGGTCTTCAAATCTTGATACATCTTTGTGTTACCAGGGTGTATTGAGTATGGAGTTTTATGTGCTTCATGGAGAATTATTTCCTTAAGATCTGCGTTTTGAGGTACACAGATTCTTTCTCGATACCATACAATCCCTTGGTTATCTTCAATAAAGCCTTGAGCCTTTCCTAACTTGATTCGACTCTTGATCTTACAAATTTCTTCATCTTCCTTCTGGGCATTTCCTATTTGTTCTTCAAGTTGAGATTTTATTGTTAAAGTAGCTACCGTTCCCTGCGGTACTATTTCCACTTGATGTTTCTGCAACTCTTGTTGTAGGTAAGAGTTCTTCAACATAACCATTCCTTGTAGGTTGTAAACTTTTCTGCTTAGGGCATCAGCTACTACATTAGCTTTCCCTGGATGGTACTGAATACTAAGATCATAATCTTTGATCAATTCGAGCCATCGTCGTTGACGCATGTTGAGCTCTGTCTGTGTGAAAATATACTTGAGGCTTTTATGATCTGTAAAGATCTCACACTTACACCCAATGAGATAATGCCGCCATATCTTTAAAGCATGCACTACTGCTGCTAACTCCAAATCATGGGTCGGATAATTTTCCTCATGTGGTCTCCATTGGCGTGAAGCATAAGCCACTACTTGACCTTGTTGCATTAACACACAGCCTATTCCTTGCTTTGAAGCATCACAGTAAACTACAAAATCTTCTTTGCTGTCTGGTAGGGTGAGGACTGGTGTTGTTGTCAATTTCTGCTTCAGTTTCTGAAAACTTTCTTCACACTTGATGGTCCATTCAAATGCAACATCCTTCTTTAGCAGGTTTGTAAGAGGTTTGGCAATTTGGGAAAATCCTTCGATGAATCTCCTATAATACCCTGCTAATCCCAAGAAACTTCTAATCTCTGAAACTGAGGTAGGTTGCTTCCACTCCTTGATTGCAGAGATTTTAGCTGAGTCCACTGAAATTCCTTCCGCTGTCAATACATGTCCAAGAAATGAAATTCTTGACATCCAAAATTCACATTTGTCAAACTTGGCATAAAATTGCCTCTCTCGTAGCCTTTCCAAGACTAGGTGTAAATGTTGCTCATGTTCTTCCGTACTCTTGGAATATATCAGAATGTCATCTATGAATACTATGACAAACTTGTCAAGAAAATCCATAAATGTACTGTTCATGACATTCATGAATGCTGCCGGAGCATTGGTCAAGCCAAAAGGTACTACTGTAAACTCATATAAACCATATCTGGTAGTGAAAGCAGTCTTCGGTATATCTTCCTTCTTGATCTTCAGCTGATGATATCCAGATTTCAAGTCTATCTTGGAAAATACTTTGGCTCCTCGAAGCTGATCGAACAAGTCATCAATTCTTGGTAATGGATACTTGTTTTTAATAGTGACTTCATTCAAAGCTCGGTAGTCTACACACATTCGTAGAGTTCCGTCTTTCTTCCTCACAAACAGAACTGGGGCTCCCCATGGCGAAGCACTGGGTTTGATAAATCCTTTGTTTTCCAAGTCTTCGAGTTGATTCTTGAGCTCCTCCAAATCTGTAACTGGCATCCTATAGGGACGTTTTGCTATAGGTGCTGCTCCTGGTTTAAGTTCAATACTGAATTCTATTTCTCTGTCAGGTGGCATTCCCGGAAGTTCTTCTGGAAACACATCAGAATATTGTTGCACTACAGGCACTTGTTCCAGGCATAATTTTTGCAATGCTTGAACAGATCTTAGCGGTCTCTTGACTGCTGATCTTTCTGCATGGAATAGAACTCTCTCCCCTTGGCTACTGACAAGACTAAGGGTTTTCTCTTCACAATCTACTAGACCTTTATGTTGGGACAACCAATCCATTCCCAAAATAATGTCTAGACCTTGCAGTTCTAGAACTAGTAGATTTGCCTCAAATTCTACTCCTTCTATATTGAAAGTTACATTTGGGCAGATTGAGTAAACAGATAATCTAGCCCCTGGAGTTTGTATAACCATAGAGTACTCTAATGGTACTTGGTCTATATGCATTTCAACTTCAGATGCAAATGCTCTTGACATGAATGAATTTGTAGCACCAGGATCAAACAATATTAAGGCAGATGCAGATTTAATCAGAAATCTACCTAGAAGAATGTCGGTGGCGTTGCCTGCTTCTTGAATTGAAGTATAGTTCAATCTTCCTCCTTGGGTTGCAGCTGGTGCTCTACCTCTTCCTCTTCCTCGATTAGCCATATTTCCTCCTCTTCCTGCTGAATTTCCTCTAAAATTCTGCGATGGTGATGCTCTGGTTACTACTGGCTGTGTTCCTGCCTGAGATCTGGCAATGGACATTGGAAGCTGTATCCAAGGACAGAATTCTTTACGGTGCCCACGCTGTCCACAATGATAACACTCAACACGAGGATGAGGGCAATCCTTCTGAGAATGATTTCCTCGGCAGTTGGGGCACAATGTCGTTGCTGGTCTGGGATTCTGATAAGATGGTCGGAAATTGGGAGTGATAGGAACTCTTCCTCTGATTGGATTTGACTGTGGTCTTGTTTGCTGGAACATCCTCCTCTTTCGGCTTTCTTCTCCCATATTCTTCTTTTCTTCTACCTTTAAAGCCCTGTTCACTAGGGTTTGAAATTCTGTAAGTTCATGAGAAGCAATTTGATACTGTAAATAGTGTTGAAGTCCTTCTGTGAAGCGCTCTATCTTCTTCTCTTCAGTATCCACATCTCCAGGTGCGTATCGAGCCAAATGAGTAAATTGGTGTAGATACTCAGTGACTGACTTCCTTGAGTTAAATTCCGAAATTCCCGTCGCTTAGCTGCCATAACACCAGTAGGTATATGAAATTTCCGAAATTGATCCTTAAATTCCCTCCAAGAAATATTATCTTTATCAGGATAAGCTTCCTGGTAATTCATCCACCAGGCAGCTGCAGCTCCTGATAACTGATGAGATCCAAACAAAACTTTCTCTCGTTCGCTGCATCGGACTGTGTCTAGTTTCCTCTCGATATCCCGTAACCAATCATCGGCAACCATAGGATCGGTCGCACTAGAGAATGTTGGTGGACGGGTCTTTTGGAAATCTGTTAATCTTGCTCCTACAGCAGAAGTAGTTCCTTCTGTTGTTCCAGTAGGCAGTTTCTGAACTATCTGAGCTAATAACTGGGTATGAGCTATCTGAGCTTCTTGTCGACTTTTCTCCATTGACAACAAAATTTCCTGAAGACTGGTTTGTTCATTCTGGGGTGGATTGGAACTCTGAGATCCTTGCTGAAACAAAGGGTCTCTTGTCATAGTTTCTTCTTCCTGCGGAGTCTGATCTATATCTTCTCTTCCACTTTGAGATCTCCTTCTGGTGTCAACCATGGTGGCTCTGAAAAAGTTTAGACGGATCTAACTAACTAAGGCCAACTAAGACAGCAATGCAGAAATTAATGCAACTACTTTTTTTTGCATAAAATACTTAGGCTACTAGCCATAATACACAAATTAACCATTGCAAAAGCAACAGCGAATCACAAAGCTATCAAGAGCATCCACTAGCTCTGTCTACACCAACCTCTAAGACACTCTGAAACAACAGAACGCACTCTCACAATCTTACCGAATTTTAGAAATCCAAATAAAATTTTGAAATGAAGGTTTTTCAAGAGCTACAAAGCTCAATATTTTCACCAAAATAAAATTTCCACAAATAGTTTCTAAATAAATTACGTCTTCCTGGCACGGCCAATTTCCTAAAGGTGTCGTCCTACAGTCAAGTTCTCATGTTGCTCTGATACCAACTTTTCTTGTCGCGCCCCGTGACTGGGACAACGACTACTCCTGTAGAGACCTAGCTCGCTGCAGCTAGTCTCAACCACAACCCTTTGACTTCCCAGGATGAGTCAAACACAGGAGTATATTACATTGCAACAGAGTACTTACAAAATATTAAGCAGTGTGGCCTGCTGGCCTTAATATTACATAAAGAGGATTACAATGCCTGCAAGGCATTCAGGGTTTAACAAAATATTTAACTACACAGCAGAAGACAGGTGACCCTCCCACAAAAGAAGTTGACGGCAGAACAACACACTTCAGGGTTCTGGCGGAACTGATTCTCCTCCTTCTGAATCCACGTAGTACTCCGTGCCATCATCTTGATCAAGGTAGGCTCCATCTATTGAGTTGAATGTTGCAAGGGTGAGCACTTACGTACTCAGCAAGTCATAGGTAAGAGTAGATACATATAGTAGTGATGATATGAACCTAGACTAGTCAAGAATTATGGATATTTATAAAATAATCCTTTTTCTTTCATACCTCATCTCATGGCAGCACTTTTTATAATATAACATCATCATTCATGTTCACTAGATTATAGCACTACTGCGACACGTCGACACACGACAGCCCACGGTAGCACTCCTTATCATGACAACACATGTCATTTGGGTAATCTTGATTTAAACATATTTTATTTAGAAAATAGTACTTGTGTCACACCCCGTGGATTTAATCCACCGCAGCAGACTCCTATAAAACCCGGGAGCTCGGAGTATTCGAATACATTTTTAACTCTGCAGAGAGGTACCAATTTACCCGCAAGATATTCCACTTTCAAACCTTTCCTATCATAACAAAATGATTGGACCCCTGACTCACTTCATACTGTGAGCGGTAAGGTGGAAATAACAAGAACTTTTGTTATGTATCACTTACAATTCACCCCCGACCCTGTGGCTCTCAGCGAGGCACAGTTGTGGCAGGTTGTATCCAAACCTCCACCCCATTGCTTATTCCCATTACTGGGTCAGCGTGCTTGATCACCTTCAGTGATATGTGTGGGAGCCGCGCTCCGTGTTTATCGTGCATCACAACACATCTCATGCAGGGGTTTCATGTGCGATCCACATAATTACTTGTTCAGGCCTGTCCCATACCAGGCTTGCGGTTAGCACGTTG
Source organism: Pharus latifolius (assembly GCA_019359835.1). Taxonomy (NCBI): domain Eukaryota; kingdom Viridiplantae; phylum Streptophyta; class Magnoliopsida; order Poales; family Poaceae; genus Pharus; species Pharus latifolius. Next base: position 42,215,085 of record CM033330.1, on the reverse strand, counting down.
TTCATGCCACTAGACGCACAACACAAGGTTCTAGTCCTTATATGCCAGTGACCAGACCATCCACAACCCTGCACCTTCAGTGCCTGCATTCCTTTGCAGTCTAGCACCTCCAGTGCTACAGCCATCCATACCATTTTTCTGGTCACGGCTAGGGGTTTTATTTCATGAATATAAATATATAAATACATATAATAGTTCATGGCTCAAAACTTGTTTATTTCACATTTCACCGATAACCAGTCTAGTACTGCCAATTCATAATTCAACCATTCTCAATCTTTCACATGCAATATTGCCTATATTCAAGGTTATGTTTTAGCAACATTTAAAATATAGGTTCAAGATGACCAAGGATATGACTTGCCTTCCGCGTCGTAAAATACAGCAGTCGACGTCGGATCCACAGTGAAGTCCTCGAACTCGGGCTCTTGATCTGCTCTCCAATCAAACAAACAACCAATAATCATAATCTTTTCCATACATTATTATACTATATGCAATGATGCAAAGATGAAGTCTTGATGATTCTGAAATGATTGGGTTTAGAGGCTGATTAGAGTTAAATTAAAGAAACCAATGTTAAGATTAGCTGTCAAAGGTTTACAAGGTTCCAAATGTCTCAAAATATCAGAATGATGTCAAGGTTGCGACTGGTTCGCTCAAAAACAGCGAACGTCTTTAGATCGACACTCGGTTCAAAGCATCGACATAGGGCTGATGAATGGTAGAGGGGTTATTTTAACTTGTGGTAGTAGAATAAAATGTAGATCACAACTCTACAAATTTAGTGGACAAAGTGATTTTCAAATTACACAACCAGAAGTGGGTAAACAAGGTCAATGCCACTGGCTGACAAGCTCTGGCATAGAGCTGACAATGTCAAAAACTAGGGCTTAGCATAACTTTTGATCTGGAGCTCCAAATGATGCACCACTTTGTCTGGGAGGTAGGCATTGATAACAGGAATAAATCATTCAATAGGATCTAGGGCTGAAAATGGCTGGAAAGCAAGAAATTTGATGATGAACAGAGATGAACTGGCTGCACTGGAGCAGTTCTGGACACAAACTTGGCATGGCTATAACTTCCAATCTAGGCCGATCTAGGTGTCGAGCTAGAAGACAAAAATACTCAGGAGGCTAAGGCACATCTAAATGACAAAGTTTTGAGGGCTGAAATGGCCGGGAACACTTTTCCGGTGAACTGTGCCGGAGAAGAACACTGCTATTTGGGGGTTTTTGCTACAGGCCGAGAGAACTTAATTCTTTGCTTGGAGAGCATCTAGGAGGTATAGGGAAGCTTCTGGTAGCATCAAATTGACTGGAGGATCACCGGAGAAGCCTGACGACGATCGCCGGTTTTCCGGTAGAGCTTGAATTTGGGAAAAGCTTCGAATGATGATTAATTAAGGATTCTAAGCTTACAGGCTTGCTTGAAATAACCCACTGATCAATTTGCTTCACAGGTTCGAGGGCTAATTCGAATTGATTTGGCCTGCATTGCCGGAACAGGGCAATCTTCGATTTTCAGCCAATTCCGGCGATCACCGGCGACTGGATGCAATATAGCTCAATTAAATGGTATAGCACGATGAGGGAGATGAGATATACCTTCTGGTGCTGTTAAGTCGGTGAGGAGTGCAGCAGGGCGTGCTGGCACCGTGAGGCCTCAATCTGGACTCGCCGGAGAAGAAGACCAGGACAGGAGAATTTTGAGACTTAGCTGATTTCCAGTGAAACAAGAAGTTGCTGGGGGACAGTGGTGTATAAATAGGCCAGGCGAAGCAAGCAAGAAGGAGACAACGAAGTAATTGGCAGCCGGTGACTTGACTGGTTGCGTGCTGGAGCAACAGCGGCGAAGACACAGCGAAGAACGGTGATGCGACGGCGACAAGCTTGCAGTTGATCACAGTGTCGCCTCATCGGGACCTGGCAAAGTTGTAGCAAGCGGTGGCGACAACACTGGCGCGGCAAAGCGACGTGGCGAGGAGTTGCTGACAAAAAGCCGTTGATCGCGCGCGGGAGCAGCACTGGTCGTCGACGTAGCAGCGGCCTTGCCACGGCACTAGCTGGAGTGGGGACACGTGCGCACCGGCATGCATGGTCACAAGCGCGGGCGAAGCCTCACCGGCGATGAGCAATCACGGCGCACAAGCACGGCAGTTCCTGGTCGTGCGCACAGTAGCTAGCCTGGTCGAAATTGGGCTGATTTGCAATATTTGATTTTCACAATTGGACCAATCTGTAATTCTGGAGATTTGGAAGGTTAGAGTTGAATTTGATTTCACTAATCTGGTAGATTATATTCAACAGGTTAATTGGCAATGATAATTGATAAAATATGATACGTTTGAATAGTTTTTGATACAAACTGAAAATAGGGTAATTTAGGGTAATTGAAATCTGAATTTCATTTGGTTTTGAATTCTGGTACTTAGGATGAGATTTTGGAATTTGAACAGAAGAGAAACTTGTGACAAATAGCATTTTGAGAAGATTTGCCGAAGAAATTCTGAATTTGGAGTTAATCTGGAGATTTTAGCCTTTTTGGATTTTCAAATAACAGATAAGGACTATTTTGCGATAATTCTTGGACTGATTTGTGAAAAGAGTCTAAATGGTGAAATATGGCTGTCAACTTTTTATATTAAGGTATTGACATACCCATGATAATATTCCAAGAATAATCTGGTCTGAACTTGGTCAAGATTCGGATTAAATCTGTATTTCTGAAACTTAGGGTATTTAAGTAATAGAAGATATTTCTGTTTCCGAAAACAGAAGGAGCTGATAAATCTGAGAGTTAGGGATAGAATTGGATCTAGGTTCTGAAGGCTTTTAAGTTCAAAGAAACTGATAGATCATATCTGAACAATCTGATCTTCATTTGAGGTCACAGGATAGATTTTGGAGATTTCAGGGCTTGAGATAGAAACTGATCTGGCTATTACTACAGATACATGCATGCATGCTATTTATGAAAAAGGAAATTTTCACCCCTAACTCAGGGCGTTACACTCGCCCAGTCTCCCTTAATCCTCGTTGAAGCACTCAAGTAAATTGAGTCTTGCTGCAATATCCACAAAGGATATTATCCACTAATGGTTGCTCCTTGTCCACTCCGAAAAGGCGAGCACCGATGCCTTTTACAACCTTGCGGAGTCTCTCCAACAATCTTCGAACGGAGAGATCAATGGCCACGCCCCCAAACTGTCTAGGTGATGGCGCTCACCAAGAGTAATAGGCAGTAAGGTCTTCTCTAGACCTCTATCAATCACCGAGAAACTAATAGGATGATAATGATGCGAACAGAAAGCACTCGGTGGATCTGAAAATCACTCGACTTGATCAAAAGATCAAGATATTGTATAAGAAACTAAAGCTCAAGACTGTATAAGGTTGTGAGGCTGCTTGTTGTATCAAACCAATGCTCAAAGCCCCTATTTATAGCCTCAACAATCAAAAGAACCGTTGGAGCTCGAGTTGAAAATCAGCAGCTCAAACTGACAGTCAGTTATACAAACTGAAAGTTAGTTTGGGTCACGACCAGAAAGAAGTAAAATCCGGAGAAAACTAAGCTAGCCGTTTGAGGTCGAAAATGGAAACAAATCAGTGCAAACTGACAGTCAGTATGAGGAACTAACAGTCAGTTCCAAACTCAACTGCTTACAAAATTTACGGATAAAAAATAGCTAGTCGTTTGTGGTCGTATATGGAAACTGATAATACAAACTGACAGTCAGTTCGACCACAAAACGTCCAGATCAAATAGAAACACAAGCAAATTAGTTTGAGGTCGAAATACAAGCTGACAGTCAGCATGGGCATATTAACAGTCAGTTTAGTACAAAAAATTTTGGTCCAAAAAACACACTCTCTGGACAATTGTCAGTTAACACAAACTGACATTCAAACTGACAGTAAGCATAGCAAACTGACAGTCAACATGAACAAAAACAGTTATAACTTTAAATTCAGAAGTCTAAATTGAGACTTTAATAGCTCGTTTGAAAGATAATTTTAAGGGCTACATTTTTGTCAGCAGAAGTAAAAGCCAGATCTGCCTAGATATTTTTAGAAATTTGAAAAACTCTTTTGCTGTCAAAAACTCAACTGAAAATCCAAATCTTTCAAAACAAATCAAATCAAATCCAACCAAAAAGATGCTATGCAATGACCTAGCAATTTCTCGGTTCATGTTGAAAATGCATAGAGGACTTTGCAACCCCTCTTTATAGTACGGTTAAATCTAAAAACAAAATCCTTAACCGATCAACCTCCAAACACCGAGATCGGTAAAAATAAAATCTCAGATTACCTTAGGTCCTTTGCATCTTCATGTTTGCGTCTCGTCTTTGCTCTTTTGCACCTTGTGCTTCTATTTAATGTCGGGTTCACCTTGATCATCTTGTGTGTTTTCCTGAACAAGCTCTGTATCAAAAATCTCAGAAGCACAGTTAGTCTAAAACACTTTGTTGTCATTAATCATCAAAATTAGGGTTAGGCATAAATACCTAGATGCAACAATCTCCCCCTTTTTGATGATTGATGACAACAAGTGTTTAATAAAAGATAATAAAAGAAATACTCCCCCTGAGTGTATGGATAGGTGCGTAAACAATACACACACACCTATCACATCATATCAAAATGTATCAGAGCACAAACCATCACATATATATCAGAGCATAGATAGATGTCACATATACACATCAGAGCATCACATAACATCATGAACATCATGTAAGAAACTCAACTCATCCATATCATCAATCATAAAAAGTCATATTCTAAAACATAACCATATCTCCATGACATTAAAAAAAGTCATACATCCAGAATCAAATATATAAAAAAAAAAGTCATACATCTAGAATCAAATATAGAAAATACTTCTCCCCCTTTGGCATCAAGCACAAAAAGGGAGCCAAGATACAAATCAGAGCCTAAGGCTCATCATCTGAAGAAAGCCCTAAGATGGCTGTATCTCGGAAGCTTGCAGGAGATCCAGTCGCATCAACAACAGGTGATAACGGAGGAGTGGCAGCCGGAGAGGGAGAAGCTGGAGCCAGAGCTGGTGCCACAGGAGCTGGAGCAGCTGGACCTGAAGCTGAGCTCGGAGACAATGACACTGGGCGGGCCCTCTTGCGAGGGACTGGGGAAGCTGAAGAAGCTAGGCATCGCAGAATCTCCTCCTGCTGAGCAAGCAGGAGAAGCAGCATCTGATGGTGCTTTGCATGGGTGCTGAGGATCTGCTGGTGCACCTGAATCACCTGATCGAGCCGAGTAGCTGAAGCGGAGGAAAATCCGGTGCCTGTATCTGCAGCCGGTACTGGATCAGACTCCTGAACTAGAGTCTCGTCCTCTGACTCCCCCGCAGCATCATCATCAGATGCGGGAGAATCAGGGTCAGCAGCAGCCGCAGGCCGGGCACCAAGGTGACAGTCGGTCTGGCCTGGAGGATAGAAGAGAAGGGGATGATGGGGCCGCGGGAGCTCAGTATCGACAGCCCTAATATGCAGAAGCACCGCCATGATATACAGAGCGTATATCAGCTGACGGTGCGGAGAGAGAAGAACGTGCTGAATCTCATTGATGATGAGATCAGCAACGTCGAAAGGCTCCTCCTGAAAGATGGAGATCAACACATGGAGGGCCAGATAAGTGACCCTGGCCCTTTCTCCGCTCATGGGGACCAATGTGAGACGGAGGATCCGCAGAGCCAGGTCAACATCGCGGCGCAAGCCAGCGATGTGATGGAGATGGAAGGGGCCGGAGTAAAGCATGGCCACCTCCCGATGCTCAAGGTCTGGAAGGGTGTGGAGCTAACGTCCAGAAATAGGACGAATCAGTCGAAGCACAGACTCAATCTGCTCCTTCGTGACAGTGTGAACCTGGATGCCTGTCATGAAGGTGGTGAAGTCGCATTGGGGAGAAACGAAGATGGTGGAATAAAACTGACGAATGGGCTCATTGGCCCAGTGGAGAGAGGAATCAGCGACAAGGTCACGGATCCCGACAGAAGCAAAGGAATCTGCCAGGGAGATGATGCTTGTGCGAGAGGCAATCATCGTCTGCCAGGACAGAGAGCAGTGGGCGAAAATGGGGATGCGACTATACACGCTGGTGAAAAGATCCAGCTGCAAGTTTGTGTAGAAGGTAAGGACGTCGCACGCATTGTGACCAGTGGGACGCTGCGAGAGATAGGGGTTGGTGGAGCGGAGCGTGCGGAGGTGACTCGCGTGCCACCGGGAGTAATCCACGGGCACGCGCTCAGCTGGAGGTGAAGGTCGGGTGTCAGACGTCTGACCCATTGAACGACTGCTGTTTGCAGCGTTCTTTCGACGGGCCACACGACAAGAAGACGACGGCTGATCAGACATAGCGAAACAGAGATTGAAAAACAGAGCGGGAAAAGAGACGCCCTGAACAGAGCCGAACAGGGGAAGGTGAACAGAGGAACCGACGATATGGTGAGCTAGGGCACGGCACGAGGTGCGGCTCAACGGTGACGAAGAGGTGAACCACGGTGAGACATGGCGCGGTGCTGCACGGCGGCGCGGTGAAGCTAATCCTCGGCACGGCGTAGCTAAAACGTCGGCGAGGAGTAGCTAAAGGGTGGAGGCGAGATGCAGTGGCGGTGCAACAAAAGGCGGCGGAGCATGGTGAGGACTCACCGGCAGCAAGGAGTAGGGGCACGGGGCACAAAAGAGCGGTGAGGAGGTGCACGAGGAGGCAACGGCGGCGAGGAGGAGGCGAAGAGACAAAACAGAGACGAGGGTTTTAGGGTTCGGGGGACCCCTACTGACAGTCAGTATGATATACTGATAGTCAGTTCCAAACCCAGAGGCCTAGAACTGACAATCAGTGTAAAACACTGACAGTCAGTTCTCAGAACTGAGTTTTGAAACTGACAGTCAGTTTATGAAACTGATAGTCAGTTTGAGTCTAAAAAACGACCAGAATCTACGACCTAAGAAAATTGCACATAACTGACAGTCAATTTATGAAACTGACTGTCAGCATGGTCAATGACTTCGACCAGAGGCTAAAACAAGCTCCTAAGTACTAAACTGACTGTCAGTTTGGTCAATTTCGACCAGTGGCAGAATTTGACCACAGAGGGAATAAAATTATATTATAATACAGATAGCACATCAACTAGCATTAGATATATCAATAATGTTCTGTTCACCTCTTAGAAAGCAAAATCTTGAATCATCTAATGGTTTGGTGAAAATATCTGCTAGTTGCAAGTCTATTTTAACATAGTTCACATCAATATCCCCTTTTGCCACATGATCTCTAATAAAATGGTGCCGTATTTCAATATGCTTAGTTCTAGAATGCTGAACAGGATTATTTGTAATTTTAATGGCACTTTCATTATCACATAAGAGTGGCACTTTATCAAATTTAATTCCATAATCCAAAAATGTCTGCTTCATCCATAATAATTGAGCACAACAGCTTCCTGCAGACACATATTCAGCTTCAGCGGTGGAGAGAGCTACAGAATTTTGTTTCCTAGATGACCATGATACTAATGATCTCCCCAAAAGCTGACAGCTACTAGATGTACTTTTTCTCTCAATCTTGCAACCAGCATAATCTGAATCCGAATATCCAATTAACTCAAAATTTGCATCTTTCGGATACCAAAGACCTAAACTGGGATAGCATTTTAAATACCTAAGGATTCTTTTAAGAGTAATTAAATCACATTCCTTAGGATCTGACTGAAATCTAGCACATAAGCACACACTAAACATGATATCAGGCCTAGATGCAGTGAGATACAACAAGCTACCAATCATAGACCTATAGAGTTTAGAATCGACCGATTTGCCGCTTTTGTCCATATCCAGATGTCCATTTATCGCCATGGGGGTTTTGATTGCCTTAGAGTCTTCCATCCCAAAGCTCTTGAGCAAGTCCTTCACGTACTTCGTTTGACTCATGAACATACCGTTCTTGAGTTGCTTGATTTGAAGTCCAAGGAAGAAGCTCAGCTCACCGATCATGGACATCTCGAATTCCCTAGACATAAAAAAGGAAAGAGTGTTGAACTCTCTCCTGTCACACCACCATGCAAGCCCCCCCAACCAGTGACGAGCTGAATCCCCTCAAGAGAAAGCAAGATCTCTGCCCTTGACATTTCTTGATCCTTTTTGTCTCATTCCCTTGTCCAGCATCTACTAGCAGTCTATAAGAGCCCATCACATAGCCTTTCTTTTTCCTTCTTGCCTGTTCATTCTTTGTTTCTTGCCTAAGTCCTGATAATGTATGAACTTGATAGATTTTTCTTATGTGTTTAGTTTTCTTGATCAACATTAAGAGAAATCATTCATATATCCATCCTTCATTTGTTCTTGTATAGAAATCTCACCAAAAACCTAAAAGGATCACTGTTTTTCCAAGTCTTCTTCTTCGACGACGCTGAGTATCACTCTATTTTTGGTTCTTGAGCAGCTTCCTTTTAAACTTCAAATTCGTGCTCGTTACTGCACCATTTTCTCTGATTCTTATTATTGTGTGTTCGCAACTGTCTTAACTTCGCTTTGGGCATCTTTAATCGTTATATTGATCTGTAGAACTCTGGCAATCGACGAAACAATTCAGCCCAGCTGCTTTTCTATTTTTGCAAAATCGGATCCCAAAGATGGCCTCAAAACTGTTCGAACCTATCGAAAGAATTGTAGATCAGCTCATTTCCTATAACTTTTCTGTTGTTGACTTTCTGAAATAATCATTGTCTCAGCCCAATTTTTGTGTTTTACAAATCTTAGTCATTTCATTCAAGAGTCTGTCGAACTGGAGTTAAGCCAATCCTTGATTAATCCCCTATTTGTACTCGATCTCACCAAACTCAAGTCCTACGGGATTGGTTCAGACCAACCCGAGCCCAAATTTTGCCAAACCAGGCACTTGTGGGCAAACCTAGAGCGTTTTCTCACTTCCAGGATCATCTTCAACCAGAATACCTTGCATGCATGCATATTTATACTTTACATTTAATTTTGTAAGATAAATAATTCCTGTATGCTTATATGTTTTATTATTATTTGTGCGAGAGTAGAACTAGGAGTGGAAGGAGCAGAAGAAGTGTTCGAAGACCCTTTAGTGCAGTTAGACCCCCGCTTTGCAAGGCAAGTCTCTCTCATTGATCATGTCACTCCCAGTATTTTAAGTAAATTAGGTTATTTATTGTTTTAAGTATATGCATGCTTTATTTTTCAAATGCTATGTGGATGAATATGAGTAGATATGACATAACATTTGAAGGCCCTTCATGTTCATATATCCTATGCACTCATTTGTCACCCTAGGATGTTGTGCTTAAGTTATGCTCACGCTTGAATATATGTGCTAAATGCTAAATGATCATCTATATGAAAAGTGTGTTTAAAACCTTGTTTGTAAAAGTGTAAGTTAGAATCAATAGTGAGGATGGTTTATGTGGTTGGTGCTGTGTGCACAATGGGAATTTGGTTCGCTTCTCACTAACAGTTCATAAGGACGAGACCTTTGTGTTGTACTTCCAAGTGGCATGAAAAACGTACTAACCATGTGCCCGGTATGGGACGGGTGCGGCAAAGTAGTTCTCTAGGTATTAGCGTTTCTCTGCAATTGTTGTCAGTCTGGTTTCTTTGAGAAACTGGTGGGCCACAGAAGGCCGTGAGTTGTGAGAGTGAGTAAGTGAATCAGGAGTTCTGATGGAAGGCGCCCTAGACCTGGATACCGAGTTGTGCGCGACTGGATCCACAGGTTATGAGTCTCACAAGACCATGTGCCAAGGCTAGGTAGATTTGGCTATGGGGTGCGCTCCACAACGGTAATATGGACTGAGTCGTCTATTTACCTAGTAGGGAATTGTTAATGCTAGGACTACAAACTGTCGTGTGATCTCAGCGTAAAAGTCGCATGAAGAGGTACCGACATGAAAGCTGGGTGATCAAGTGGATTAAAGTGGTACACCTTTACAAAGTTACAAAAAGTATCAGATACTCTGAGCTCTCAGGTTATGGAGTCTGCGCGCGGTGGATTCTATCCACGTCGATGCAGCACAAGTAGGATTTGGATGATTTTTGTGATATTGGTTAAAAGTGGTGACTCATGGAAGATTGCCACACATAACATTTTCTAAAACCTAGTTTAAGATTTTAAAGTCTCACTTTTGAAATCAAAACATTTCTTCAGGACTTTAGAGTGAAAAATCTATTCTAATATTACCTATAAACCAAAGAGACTATGTCTTGGAATTCCCCATCATTTATATACCTGCATTCATTAATCGAGACTTGTTGAGCACTGTGAGGACAATGTGCTCACCCTTACTTTTCCGCATAAAATTTAGAGGAAGGACTCGTTGATCCCGACTCCTATGGCTCCAAACCCGTTGATGAATGTCGTGTCTGCCACGACTGTGACATCACCTGTGAGGAGTCCAGCTCGGTACAGCTGGTCCCATAAACCACTTGACTTCCCAGATTGAGTCAAACACAGGAATATATTGAAGCAGCAAAATATTACAGTAGTCATAATTGTATGGCCATCAGGCCTTAGTACAATACGGGGTACAGTGCCTTACAAGGCACAAAGGTACAACAAAATAAAACATCTAGTCGGCGGAAGCTAGGGCCGAAAGCAATCCAAAGGAATCAGAGGTTGACAGCAAGACAGCACCACATCAGGGTATAGGAGGAAACTGCTCGACTTCTTCTGGATCTGCAGCATCTTCAGGATAATCACCAAGGTCGTAGAGCGCTCCATCTATTGATGAGTTGTTGCAAGGGTGAGTACTTACGTACTCCGCAAGTCATATGGGAGGTAGAGATACATATAGTATAAATGACATGAACCTATGCTATTGGAGGAAAGAGTGAAGGGTTTTTCAAAATACATTTCTTTCTCATTCATTATTCAACTTCTGATCATACTCATGGCAGTATATAAATCATACCGAAGGCAATATATATCCCATATCTAAGGCGATATATCCTCATATCACGTTACTTTTCTTCAATCTTTTCAATCTTATACTCATGACAGTATTTCATATACTTAGGGCAAAATCCACTTGCCTCTTAGTTATCATATGCTTAAGGCGAAATCCACATGCCTCTTAGTTATCATATGCTTAAGGCAAAATCCAAATGCCTCTTAGTTATCATATGCTTAAGGCAAAATCCACATGCCTCTTAGCAATCATATGTTCACTACATTATGGTATTACCGCGACACGTCAACACATGACAGTCCACGGCAACACCCCTTATCGTGACAACACATGTCACTTGGGTAATCTTGAACTAACAAATTTTAGTTTATAAAACAATACTTGTGTCACACCCCGTGGATTTAATCCACCGCAGCATACTCCTAAAACTCGGGAGCACAAAGTATTCGAATACATTTTTAACTCTGCAGAGGTGTACCTCTTTTTAAATCCACTTCTTCACTCGACTTTCAAGTCGGGCCAGCTTCATGCGACTTATACGCATGTGACAAGGCCGAGCTCACACAATTCTTTCGCAGTCTAGTATTAACAATATCCCTGCCCGGTAAATGGACAATAACCATTTACTGTAGACACGTGGTAGGAGATAAGTGGGTGATGTACTGTAGCAGATGGTCGAGGCTACAAGCACAGTAGGTCGCATGAACAGTGTTGAAGCCTGTGATCGCATGTGATATCGAACAGGAAATGGGGTTGGTGCTCGTGGTCGATTCAATGTGAACAGTAGAAGTGGTCTTTGGTTGATTTGGTCACAAGTGTTGTGGTCGAGTTCGCTAGCAGCTGAAGAGGTCGAAAGCTGCAGCTCTGGTCGACTAGTGCAGACCTGGTCGATTTGGCTGAGGTGGTCGTGAACAGAAGGTGTGGTCGAAACAACAAAGGTGGTCTTGGTCGAAATTGAATGATCTGGTCGTGAACAGGGGTTCTGGTCAGATCAGGGGCCTGATTGCGATGATTTTTTATTAGCTTTGGACTGAATTGTAAATCTGGTCTTAAAGATGATTAATTTGGGATTTGATTGAATGGTCGAGTATAATATTTCTATTGATACTCATTTAGCTCAAATTTGGAGAAAGTTTGATAAGTTTTGAGGGATTTCACCTATTTTTGAAAATAGGGTAGAATTAGGGTAGAATAGATCTGGATTTTGTCGATCTCGAATTCTGGTAATTGGAGTGAGATTTTGAAGTTTGATCAGAAGGGAAATCTGTATCAAATAGCATTTGGGAGGTGTTCCCTGAAGAAATTCTGGAATTGGAGTTGATTTGTGGATTTTAGCCTTTTCAGGCTTCCAGATAAATAGAAAGGACTTATTCGCAGTAAAATTTGGACTAATCTGCGAAAAGTGCTTAGATGAGACAATCTGGCTCCCAACCTTTTGGGGTAAATTAAGGATGTATCATGGAACATATTCCAAGAGATACTTGAGTCTGGATAGGGTTAAATCAAGATAACTCAGTTATCTGGAAATTGGGGTACTTAGGGTAAATCTGAATTTCCTGTTTTCGAAAACAGAAAGAATCTTAGATACTGGGAGTTAGGGTTAGAATTCAATCTGGCTCCTGAAGACTTTTATCTTCAGGGTAACTGGTAGGTTAAATCTGGATGGGAAGATCTTAATCTGGATCTAGAGGATAGATTTGGAGATTTTTAGGGTTTGAGAGAGAGATTAGAGTTCAGCTGATCTGGCTACTACTACAGAGATACATGCATGCAGGATTTTTATGCAAAAACTTTTCACCCCCAAAACTAGGGTGTTACAATGAAGAAGGAATTGTCCCCGACAATTCAGCTTACTAGAGGGTCATTTGCCTAATGGAGCCCGATGTGTGGGAGCCCATGCTGTGCTATTGCTATTGAAGACGATGAAAACATTGAAGGTTGTCATAATTGTTTTGTTTATCTCTGTGTGTGTTCTGTTCTTTTGTGCCGACTTTCATGTCAATGAAACTTCTTAATTTGTATCAACACTAAATTGTGGCATTCTTGACGCTATGGTATTGTAATATTGGTCCTTGTGACTTTGTACTCGTCTAAATTATCTGTGTTGCAGTATAATGTATTGTGTTGTGTTGTGAGCTTGTGATGTATCATTCTGTGTGCAACCTAATCTGGGTAGTTGCCGCTGGATTCTTCATATGAGGGTACCCACAGACATGGTATCAGAGCAAAGGCTTGACTGTAGGTTGTGACCCTTAGATAGATCTTGGCGTCCCTAGAAACAGAAAAATCGCTAGTTAATTTGACTAAGTTTAGTTGTGAAAATCTAATTTGGCTAAGAAAAGTATATTGTGTAAGTTATTCTTTTTTATTATTTGAAAAAGTTTTAAATCTCATTTTAACTTTTAGGTGCTTTTGCGTTCTATCTCCCTAGATGGCTTTCGGCAAGAGGTTCATTCATGGCGATGAGCTTGGTTCATGGGCACTGCTCCTTTAGATGATGCTTCAGTTCCTTGGTGCACCAGATAGCCAAAGGCCAGTTTACTGCGTTCGACAGGATGAGGTTGATGGATGACCATATGGTTACTGTGCTTCAGTACACACCTCTGAGCATAGGTAGGGTTCTGTGAGGCATGAGGCCCACAGAGCAGAGGAGGAGGATGCCATTCTAGATGCTGCCCGTCGTGCCGTAGGTACCATTCGGCAGATGTATAGTGATTACCTCTTGGATTCCCCCTTTCGCTTCATGCCATACCAGGTTCCTAGGTTGGAGCATCGAGTTGTTCCTCCATCCAACGACCAGGTAGATGCCATCTTGACAAAGACTCGAGATATTGTTCACACACTGGAGACCGGCTACACCTGCTTGCTTCGTGAGCATGAGCATGGTCGTGATGACTGTCATTATCTTGAGGGCATGCTTGCAAAGACTCGTGCCAATCTTTAGGAGAAGGAAAAGCAAATTCAGGAGTTAGTTGGACCAAGTGGAGAACGAGATCCCAATGCTTCTAATCACAAGGTTCCAAAGTCTGCTATCAAGAGAAGCCGCCCAAGACTGAGGATCACTGCCCACAAGATCGTGGGAAAGTTGAAGGACTACCATGGAAATTTCACACCTTCGTAGCGTGCTCTTGTCATCGATTGTCATGTACCCAAGTTGCCCAACATTGAGGAGAAGGAGATCCCCGCCGGCAAGGGAAAGGAGATCGCTGAGAGTAACAGTGACACCTCATTTGATGATGATGATGATGACTTGGGTTGGACCCGATAGAAGCAGATGATGACCAGGAGGAGGATCCTGAGGAGATAGAGCCTTGTTGGAGCGCTCACACGTGAGCCTTGCTTCTATATCCACAAAGGATATTTCACTCGGGTTGCTCCTTCTCCACACCGGATAGGCGAGCACTGAACCTTTCAGACGTCGTTTGTCGGCCTCTCCAACAAACTTCAACCGAAGAGATCGCGACTCTTCTCCAACACCGTCTAGGCAACGGCGATCGCCAAGAGTAACAAGTCGGACCCTTTCACTTGAACAAATCAAGTGCTCAAAGCTCACATGATGCAAGTGCATGCACACACACTAGCACTAGCTTGCAAATAGTGGATTAAGTGCACTAAGCACTCTTACCCTCACATAAAGGCTCTCTCTCAAATCCACCCAAGATTTTGGCTCAAATCTAGCCTCTATATGCAATAGAACACATGCAATGGACGTGGCTAGCTTATACACAGTGGTATTAACTTCTTGAGCAACCTCAAATGAAGGTAAACATGAGAGATATATATAGCCCCTCAAAAAACTAGCTGTTTGCAACCTGCTGACACATTTTTGTACAGGCCGGACATTGCCCAGCCATTCTGGACACTGTCAGGCCAGTACACCAAAATGCGACCGTTGCAAACGTGTCAGTGACCGTTGGGAGGCTATTTGTAAAGGCCGGACAATGTCCAGCCATCTCAAATAAAAGCCCCCGGACATATATATCTGTCTCTGTTTCACTCTAAAAAATGAGGCTCAAACAATTTGTATAGGCCAAACAATGTCTGGCCATATCGAACAAAAGCCCCCGGATGGAAGCAAAAGTCTCTGGTTCACATTTGGCAATACGCTTAAAGATTTTGTACAGGTCGGACATTGTCCGGCCAATGCACGTTGACAATAAAATAAGCATAACTGTTGATCTAGAGATCTGATTGAGGTGGTTTTTTGCTTGTTGGAAAGATAACTCAAAGGGTTATAATTTTGTCAACAGGATAGAGACCTAGATAAGCCTAGATATTTCTAGGAAATTCAAAAACCTTCCTACTGCCAAAATGTCTAACACAAATATCATTTCTAATGTAGTTTGTCTGTTTTCTTGTGGATATGTCTGCTGACACTTAGCATGGACCACGACCAAATTGATTTACAGCCACAGGTCGAATATCCGGTTGAAAACAGGTGGTCGAGTCGATTTGGTCGAGCGTACGCAATGAAGCTGAAAACTGGCACGACCAGCTTGAACTCCTACGACCACGACCAAACTCCAAACAAGGATACAGCCAATCCGGCGAACACGACCATGACCATCTAGCTGGCAATCACGACTAAGTGCAGTTTTCAAAACATTTTCACTAATGCAACACAAACTACACTTAGACTTTCTAGCAATGCAAGAGGTGATTAAACACTAGTGCAAGATGATATGAATGCATTTGAGCTTCCACACTAGATAGACTCAAGCTACTAGTTTCCAATCCCTCTTAATAGTACGGTCAAACTAGTAAAAAGAAGTCCTATCAAATCAGTCTATCTCCAAACACCAAGATCGGTAAAATCCTAAGAAAACAATCCTTAATCTTGGATCTTACCTTCGGTGAAGCTCGACCTCATGAAGCTCGACCCCTCGCAGCTTGTCCTTATAGAACTCGACCTCACTAAGCTTGACCTCGCTTGAGATGACTCATATCGGCATCATCCTCTTCGCGCCCTTTCTTGCTTTCATCTCGCAACCATTCTGAGATTACAACACATACACTCAACGCACCACATTAGTCTCGTATATAGGTCATCATTAATCACCCCTAGAGAAATTACTCCACGTAGGAGTTAACTCAACAATTTCTCTTTCTAGTGAAAAGACAAAACCATATTCAACAGATAGTAAGAGATGAATCATACACTCATAAAGATAAGCAATCAGCATAGATGACTAATATGATGAGCTCCCCTCAACATGTGCATCGATATTAAAGCATACAAGGGAAGTCATCAACCTCTAGGGTTTAACAAACAACATTTCAATTTACTTGTTCTAAACCAAGATTTATCCATGTTGTCATTTAATCATCAAAGCTGTCATTACTCATATTAACATAAATCATCAGGGGTTTATCCAAATCGTCATTAATCATCAAAACCTAGAAATCTAGATCGACCTAGATCCAACAATCTCCCCTTTTCTGATGATTGATGACAACAATCTCTATAAATCCAAAATAGATTCTTCAACTCCCCCTCAATATACACAATAATATTTCGGAACTGAGCAAAGCATTTAATCATTTGAGTGAAGAGATATAAATGACAATTGAGCACATTTCAATCAAGTGATCTTCCAAAATATCAACTATCTCAATTTTCTCTAACTCAATTATTTCTCCCAAATATCAATACCAATGATCTCAAATAATATCTCTTATCATCCAAATATCAAATGATATCTATCTCTCCCCCTTCGTCAACTACCTTGACTATCTCTCCCAAACTTTCCTAAACTATCTCCCCCTAAATCTCTCAAATATCTCTCCCCCTTTGTCATCAAGCACAAAAAGGAGGGTTAGAAACTTAAATTTTGACAAGCAAAATTTTTTGGGAGCATGGACTCATTCTCAAGTTTGGTAAGACAAGTTGTAAGAGATTTCCAAGAAAAAACTGATTTTTACTCGATGATCCGGGAGGATCTTCAAGTCCTGATCGCATACGGCTTCAATACCTTAATCGTGTTTGGAAATGTTTTGCGACAATGGATGGGTCCGCGACCATGGATTGGTTCGCGATGAATTCGTTCCCTGTTCGGAATTGTAATCAGATCCGAATATATAACTAAGCTTATCTGTTGTCGTGGTATTGCGAATACCCCGGCAGGTTTTGAGAGTGATCCTAGCGAAGATTACACGGCGCGGGTTGACCGGATGACCGGTCCTCCCCCGCCGGACAAGCACAAAGAATGACACACGGGTTTATACAGGTTCGGGTCCCGGTGGGGGCCCTAGTCCTGTCGACGCGCTCCCGACCGGAGTCGGCTGGGGAGGCTCTCTCCGGGGGAGAGGCTTCCGGAGCACGTCTGTGAGTTTAGCTATTCCAATAAAAGAACCGATCCTTTACAACAGAGGGGTACAAGGGCTATTTATAGCCCCAAAAAGCAGCAAAAAACCTAAACTACCCCGGAAGCCACCGTCGGATTGAAGGGCAGGACCGTCCTTCTCCTGGTCAAACGTCTTGGATGCTTGACAGGTGGTCGCTAGTTCCCGAGGCGCTCCTCGCGTGACCTGCACGTGATAAACAGTTCGAGACTTTACCTTTAGGAGGGCGATGAGGCCTGGGACGGCACCGGAGGCCAGGTCCCGGGAGCCAAAAGGCGGCGCCCGGGGATGCCCCGGAGGCCGCGTCCCGGGAGCCAAAAGGCGGCGCCCGGGGAGGCCCCGGAGGCCCCGTCCCCGGGCAGATGGCGGCGCCCAGGAGGCCCCGGAGGCCGCATCCCGGGAGCCAAAAGGCGGCGCCCGGGGAAGCCCCGGAGGCCGCGTCCCCGGGCAAATGGCGGCGCCCAGGAGGGCACCGGAGGCCGCGTCCCGGGAGCCAAAAGGCGGCGCCCGGGGAGGCCACCGGAGGCCGCGTCCCGGGAGCCAAAAGGCGGCGCCCGGGGAGGCCCCGGAGGCCCCGTCCCCGGGCAAATGGCGGCGCCCGGGAGGGCACCGGAGGCGGCGTCCCGGGAGCCAAAAGGCGGCGCCCGGGGAGGGGCCGGAGGCCAGGTCCCCGGGCAATCGTGACACATCTTACCTGGACTTAGTCCCGTTGAGATTTCCCCCGACATCTGTTTAGGATTAGTTAGTTAGTTATATGAGTCTAATACGTTTAGGTTATTGAATCTGAGACGTACTCATACGATTGGACTATAAATACCTTGTAATAGGTCTAGTTTAGATCAACGAAGAGTCATATAACTTATTTGAGTTTTAGACACTTATAATTCCTTCGACGTAGGCAAGTGTGTCTAACATTCGACGTATAAAGCCCTCTTTGAAATAAAGAGTTGTGCAATTACTTTGGGTTTCGGTATTTCCGAATAAGATCTCGTTATTCCGCATATTATAATCTGGGCGACCCTAGTGCGAAAACCAAGGCTAGGTCTCAAACGGATCAATTTGGTATCAGAGAAACTTTCCTATCCTGTGGATGGTGAAGACTCGCCAGGGTTACAAAACCTCCGGCAAAACTCCAGGTGATCAATTGACGGTTCCTACAGCCGCGTCTCTGACAATGTCTGACGATACCTCCGTGCAAGCTAACCTAGCAGAACAAGTGGCTAAGTTCTCCACCGACATGGAAACCGTGCTTGCTTGGATCAAGCAGCAGGACATGATTGTACCTCCTGAAGTAGGGAAGGTTATGGGTGTGAAGACTGGTGAAGACTGGCGCAGGACAGACGAAAATGAAGACGAAGGCGACCACAAGACCGACGACCTCGCCAACACCTCCTTAGCTGTTGGATCTTTCAAGGTCAACGCTAAGATTGAAATACCCATATATGATAGGGAGATCGATGCCTAGAAGTTAGATTCATGGACAAGCCTAATTTCCACATCTCCAGTTTGATCGAGAGGTCGCAACAGGGGTTGGCTCCTTCTCAACAAGCGAGTCATAATCCGGGAGGATTTTCAAGCCCTGATAGCATACGGCTTCCCGACCTTAACCGTGTTCGAAAAGGTTTTGCGACCATGGATGGGTCCGCGACCATGGATTGGTTCGCGACCACGAAAAGGAATTTGTTCCCTGTTCGGAATTGTAATCCGATCCGAATATATAACTAAGCTTATCTGTTTAGGATTAGTTAGTTAGTTATATGAGTCTAATACGTTTAGGTTATTGAGTCTGATACGTACTCATAGATTGGACTATAAATACCTTGTAATAGGTCGATTAGATCATCGAAGAGTCATAGAACTTAGTTGAGTTTTAGACACTTATAATTCCTTCGACGTAGGCAAGTGTGTCTAACGTTCGACGTATAAAGCCCTCTTTGAAATAAAGAGTTGTGCAATTACTTTGGGTTTTGGTATTTCCGAATAAGACCCCTTTATTCCGCATATTAGAATCTAGACGACCCTAGTGTGAAAACCAAGGCTAGGTCTCAAACAGATCAAGTTGGTATCAGAGCAACTTTCCTATCCTGTGGATGGTGAACACTCACCAGGGTTACAAAACCTCTGGCAAAACTCTAGGCGATCAATTGACGGTTCCTACAGCCGCGTCTCTGACAATGTCATACGATACCTCCGTGCAAGCTAACCTAGCCGAACAAGTGGCTAAGATCTCCAACGACAAGGAAACCGTGCTTGATTGGATCAAGCAGCAGGCCATGAATGTACCTCCTGAAGTAGCGAAGGTTATGGGTGTGAAGACTCGTGAAGACTTGCGCAGGACAGACGAAAATGAAGACGAAGGCGACCACAAGACAGACGACCTCGCCAACACCTCCTTAGCTGTCGGATCTTTGAAAGGCGACGCTAAGATTGAAATACCCATATATGATGGGGAGGTCGATGCCGAGAAGTTAGATTCGTGGACAAGCCGAATTTCCACATCTCCAGTTTGATCGAGAGGTCACAACAGGGTTGGCTCCTTCTCAACAAGCGAGTCATGATCCGGGAGGATCTTCAAGTCCTGATCGCATACGGCTTCGCAACCTTAACCATGTTCAGAAAGGTTTCGCGACCATGGATGGGTCCGCGACCATGGATTGGTTTACGACCATGAAAAGGAATTCGTTCCCTGTTTGGAATTATAATCCGATCCGAATATATAACTAAGCTTATTTGTTTAGGATTAGTTAGTTAGTTATATGAGTCTAATACATTTAGGACATTGAGACTGATACGTACTCATACGATTGGACTATAAATACCTTGTAATAGGTCTACTTTAGATCATCGAAGAGTCATAGAACTTATTTGAGTTTTAGACACTTATAATTCCTTCGACGTAGGCAAGTGTGTCTAACACTCGATGTATAAAGCCTTCTTTGAAATAACGAGTTGTGCAATTACTTTGGGTTTCGGTATTTCCGAATAAGATCACGTTATTCCCCATATTAGAATCTGAGCGAGCCTAGTGTGAAAACCAAGGCTAGGTCTCAAACGGATCAATTTGGTATCAGAGCAACTTTCCTATCCTGTGGATGGTGAAGACTCGCCAGGGTTACAAAACCTTCGGCAAAACTCCAAGCGATCAATTGACGGTTCGTACAGCCGCGTCTCTGACAATGTCTGACGATACCTACGTTCAAGCTAACCTAGCCGAACAAGTGGATAAGCTCTCCACCAACATGGAAACCGTGCTTGCTTGGATCAAGCAGCAGGCCATGATTGTACCTCCTGAAGTAGGGAAGGTTATGGGTGTGAAGACTGTGAAGACTTGCACAGGACATAAGAAAATGAAGATGAAGGCGACGACAAGATTGACGACCTCGCCAAAACCTCCTTAGCTGTCGGATCTTTCAAGGTTGACGCTAAGATTGAAATACCCATATATGATGGGGAGATCGATGCCGAGAAGTTAGATTCATGGTCAAGCCTAATTTCCACATCTCCAGTTTGATCGAGAGGTCGCAACAGGGGTTGGCTCCTTCTCAACAAGCGAGTCATGATTTGGGAGGATCTTCAAGTCCTGATCGCATACGGCTTTGCGACCAAGACCTGATCGCATACGGCTTCCCGATCTTAACCGTGTTCGGAAAGGTTTCGCGACCATGGATGGGTCTGCCACCATGGATTGGTTCGCGTCCATGAAAAGGAATTTGTTCCCTGATTGGAATTTTAATCCGGTTCGAATATATAACTAAGCTTATCTGTTTAGGATTAGTTAGTTAGTTATCTGAGTCTAATACATTTAGGTTATTGAGTGTGATACGTACTCATGCGATTGGACTATAAATACCTTGTAATAAGTCGAGTTTAGATCATCGAAGAGTCATATAACTTAGTTGAGTGTTAGACACTTATAATTCCTTCGACGTAGGCAAGTGTATCAAACGTTCGACGTATAAATCCCTCTTTGAAATAAAGAGTTGTGCAATTACTTTGGGTTTCGGTATTTCTGAATAAGATCCCGTTATTCCGCATATTAGAATCTGGGCGAGCCTAGTGTGAAAACCTAGGCTAGGTCTCAAAGGGATCAAGTTGGTATCAGAACAACTTTCCTATCCTGTGGATGGTGAAGACTCAACAGGGTTACAAAACCTCTGGCAAAACTCCAGTCGATCAATTGACGGTTCCTATAGCTGTCTCTGACAATGTCTGACAATACCTCCGTGCAAACTAACCTAGCCGAACAAGTGGCTAAGCTCTCCACCGACATGGAAACCGTGCTTGCTTGGATCAAGCAGCAGGCCATGATTGTACCTCCTGAAGTAGGGAAGGTTATGGGTGCGAAGACTGGAGAAGACTTGAGCAGGACAGACGAAAATGAAGATGAAGGCGACCACAAGACCGACGACCTCGCCAACACCTCCTTAGCTATCGGATCTTTCAAGGTCGACACTAAGATTGAAATACCCATATATGATGGGGAGATCGATGCCGAGAAGTTAGATTCATGGACAAGCCAAATTTCCACATCTCCAGTTTGATCGAGAGGTCGCAACAGGGTAGGCTTCTTCTCAACAAGTGAGTCATTATGTGGGAGGATCATCAAGTCCTGATCGCGTACGGCTCCGCGACCTTAACCGTGTTCAGAAAGGTTTCGCGACCATGGATGGGTCCATGACCATGGATTGGTTGACAACCATGAAAAGGAATTCGTTCCCTGTTTGGAATTGTAATCCGATCCGAATATATAACTAAGCTTATCTGTTTAGGATTAGTTAGTTAGTTATATGAGTCTAAAACGTTTAGGTCATTCAGAGTGATACGTACTCATATGATTGGACTATAAATACCTTGTAATAGGTCTTGTTTAGATTATCGAAGAGTCATAGAACTTATTTGATTTTTATACACTTATAATTCCTTCGACGTAGGCAAGTGTGTCTAACGCTCGACGTATAAAGCCCACTTTGGAATAAAGAGTTGTGCAATTACTTTGGGTTTCGGTATTTCCGAATAAGATCCCGTTATTCCGCATATTAGAATCTGAGTGAGCCTAGTGTGAAAACCAAGGCTAGGTCTGAAACGGACCAATTTGGTATCAGAGCAACTTTCCTATCCCATGGATGGTGAAGACTCGCCAGGGTTACAAAACCTCTGGTACCACTCCAGACGATCAATTGACGGTTCCTACTGCCGCGTCTCTGACAATGTCTGACGATACCTCCGTTCAAGCTAACCTAGCCGAACAAGTGGCTAAGCTCTCCACCGACATGGAAACCGTGCTTGCTTGGATCAAGCAGCAGGCCATGATTGTACCTCTTGAAGTAGGGAAGGTTATGGGTGTGAAGACAGTGAAGACTTGTGCAGGACAGACGCAAATGAAGATGAAGGCGACCACAAGATCAACGACCTCGCCAAAACCTCCTTAGCTGTCAGATCTTTCAAGTTTGACGCTAAGATTGAAATACACATATATGATGGGGAGATCGATGCCGAGAAGTTAGATTCATGGACAAGCCTAATTTCCACATCTCCAGTTTGATCGAGGGGTCGCAACAGGGGTTGGCTCCTTCTCAACAAGCGAGTGATGATCCGGGAGGATCTTCAAGTCCTGATCGCATAAGGCTTTGCGACCAAGATCTGATCGCATACGGCTTCCCGATCTTAACCGTGTTCGGAAAGGTTTCGCGACCATGGATGGGTTCGCGACCATGGATTGGTTCACGACCATGAAAAGGAATTTGTTCCCTGTTCGGAATTTTAATCCTATCCGAATATATAACTAAGCTAATCTGTTTAGGATTAGTTAGTTAGTTATATGAGTATGATACATACTCATACGATTGGACTATAAATACCTTGTAATTGGTCGAGTTTAGATCATCAAAGAGTCATATAACTTAGTTGAGTTTTAGACACTTATAATTCCTTCGATGTAGGCAAGTGTGTCTAACGTTCAACGTATAAAGCCTTTTCTGAAATAAAGAGTTGTGCAATTAATTTGGGTTTCGGTATTTCCGAATAAGATTCCGTTAGTCCGCATATTAGAATTTCGGCGAGCTTAGTGCGAAAACCAAGGCTAGGTCTCAAATAGATCAAGTTGGTATCAGAGCAACTTTCCTATCCAATGGATGGTGAAGACTCACCAGGGTTACAAAACCTTTGGCAAAACTCCAGGCGATCAATTGACGGTTCCTACAGCCGTGTCTCTGACAATGTCTGATGATACCTCCGTGCAAGCTAACCTAGCCGAACAAGTGGCTAAGCTCTCCACCGACATGGAAATCGTGCTTGCTTGGATCAAGCAGCAGGCCATGATTGTACCTCCTGAAGTAGGGAGGTTATGGGTGTGAAGACTGGTGAAGACTTGCGCAGGACAGACGAAAATGAAGACGAAGGCGACTATAAGACCGACGACCTCGCCAACATCTCCTTAGCTATCGGATCTTTCAAGGTCGACGCTAAGATTGAAATACCCATATATGATGGGGAGATCGGTGCCGAGAAGTTAGATTCATGGACAAGACTAATTTCCACATCTCCAGTTTGATCAAGAGGTCGCAACAGGGTTGGCTCCTTCTCAACAAGCGAGTCATTATCTGGGAGGATCTTCAAGTCCTGATCGCACACGGCTTCCCGACCTTAACCGTGTTCAGAAAGGTTTCGCGACCATGGATGGGTCCACGACCATGGATTGGTTCACGACCATGAAAACGAATTCGTTCCCTGTTCAGAATTGTAATCCGATCTGAATATATAACTAATCTTATCTGTTTAGGATTAGCTAGTTAGTTATATGAGTCTAATACGTTTAGGTCATTGAGTCTGATACGTACTCATACGATTGGACTATAAATACCTTGTAATAGGTCTAGTTTAGATCATCAAAGATTCATAGAACTTATTTGAGTTTTAGACACTTATAATTCCTTCGACGTAGACAAGTGTGTCTAACGTTCGATGTATAAAGCCCTCTTTGAAATAAAGAGTTGTGCAATTACTTTGGGTTACGGTATTTCTGAATAAGATCCCGTTATTCCGCATATTAGAATCTAGACGAGCCTAGTGTGAAAACCAAGGCTAGGTCTCAAACGGATCAAGTTGGTATCAGAGCAACTTTCCTATCTTGTGGATGGTGAAGACTCGCCAGGGTTACAAAACCTCCGGCAAAACTCCAGGCGATCAATTGACGGTTCCTACAGCCGCGTCTCTGAGAATGTCTAACGATACCTCCGTTCAAGCTAACCTAGCCGAACAAGTGGCTAAGCTCTCCACCAACATGGAAACCATGCTTGCTTGGATCAAGCAGCAAGCAATGATTGTACCTCCTAAAGTAGGGAAGATTATGGGTGTGAAGACTAGTGAAGACTTGCGCTGGACAGATGAAAATGAAGATGAAGGCGACCACAAGACAGACGACATCGCCAACACCTCCTTAGCTGTCGGATCTTTCAAGGTTGACGCTAAGATTGAAATACCCATATATGATTGGGAGATCGATGCCGAGAAGTTAGATTCATGGACAAGCCTAATTTCCACATCTCCAGTTTGATCGAGAGGTTGCAACAGGGGTTGGCTCCTTCTCAACAGGCGAGTCATGATCCGGGAGGATCTTCAAGTCCTGATCGCATATGGCTTCGCGACCTTAACCGTGTTCAGAAAGGTTTCGCGACCATGGATGGGTCCACGACCATGGATTGGTTCACGACCATGAAAAGGAATTTGTTCCCTTTTCGGAATTGTAATCCGATCGGAATATATAACTAAGCTTATCTGTTTAGGATTAGTTACTTAGTTATATGAGTCTAATACGTTTAGGTCATTGAGTCTGATGCGTACTCATACGATTGGACTGTAAATATCTTGTAATAGGTCTAGTTGAGGTCATCGAAGAGTCATAGAACTTATTTGAGTTTTAGACACTTATAATTCCTTCGACGTAGACAAGTGTGTCTAACGTTCGACGTATAAAGCCCTCTTTGAAATAAAGAGTTGTGCAATTACTTTGGGTTTCGGTATTTCTGAATAAGATCCCGTTATTTCGCATATTAGAATCTGGCGAGCCTAGTGCGAAAATCAAGGCTAGGTCTCAAACGGATCAAGTTGGCATCAGAGCAACTTTCTTATCTTGTGGATGGTGAAGAGTCGCCAGGGTTACAAAACCTCTGGCAAAACTCCAGGCGATCAATTGACGGTTCCTACAACCGCGTCTCTGACAATGTCTGACGATGCCTCCGTTCAAGCTAACCTATCCGAACAACTGGCTAAGCTCTCCACCGACATGGAAACCGTGCTTGCTTGGATCTAGCAGCAGGCCATGATTGTACCTCCTGAAGTAGGGAAGGTTATGGGTGTGAAGATTGGTGAAGACTTGCACAGGACAGACGAAAATGAAGACGAATGCGACCACAAGACCGACGACCTCGTCAACACCTCCTTAGCTGTCGGATCTTTCAAGGTCGATGTTAGGATTGAAATACCCATATATGATGGGGAGATCGATGCCGAGAAGTTAGATTCAGGGACAAGCCTAATTTCCACATCTCCAGTTTGATCGAGAGGTCGCAACAGGGGGTTGGCTCCTTCTCAACAAGCGAGTGATCATCCGGGAGGATCTTTAAGTCCTGATCGCATACGGCTTCCCGACCTTAACCGTGTTCAGAAAGGTTTCGCGACCATGGATTGGTCCGCGACCATGGATTGGTTCACGACCATGAAAAGGAATTCGTTCCCTGTTCGGAATTGTAATCCGATCTGAATATATAACTAAGCTTATCTGTTTAGGATTAGTTAGTTAGTAATATGAGTCTAATACATTTAGGTCATTCAGTCTGATACGTACTCATACAATTGGACTATAAATACCATGTAATAGGTCTAGTTTAGATCATCGAAGAGTCATAGAACTTATTTGAGTTTTAGACACTTATAATTCCTTCGACGTAACCAAGTGTGTCTAACGTTCGACGTATAAATCCCTCTTTGAAATAAAGAGTTGTGCAATTACTTTGGGTTTCGGTATTTCCGAATAAGATCCCGTTATTCCGCATATTAGAATTTGGGCTAGCCTTGTGTAGCTTCTAGGCTCCTAAAGAGTGTTTTGGTAATTAATGACAATTATAAATGTTGAACTAACGTTACCTGTTAAGTTGTGTCAAGAACAAACTCAAAAGACAGGATAATGAAAAGGCAAAGAAAGAGCTACATGATGAAGAAAGGACATTGAGCAAAGAGGCAAAAGTACGGAATAGGGTCTTTTTTCTTTTACCGGTCTAAGGTGATTAAAGAAGAATTTTGACGGGATTATAGGATAGTCGCCGTACTATTAAGAGGAGCATGTGGTGTATCACTAAATAGTTCATCTATGTGCCACAAGTCATAAAAACAACTTGCATTGCATACTAGAAGGTCATATCCTTTGAAAATGCTTTTATCCATTCACAACAGCCAAGTTCAGTCTCTGTCGGTCTGACCGATTGTTAGCCGGTCTGACCGCAGAAACAGTCTGACCAATTGTTGTTTCAGACTGACCGACAGTAGTGTTGTAGTGTATTTATTTTCTTAAACATGTCGGTCTGTTCGTGGCTAAACCTCAAGTCAGACTCTTGGAGCTTCATGATCACTTTTTAAGGAACTTAGTGTGTTAAGTCGGTTTGACCGATTGTTGATCCGGTCTGACCGCTAGAACGGTCTGACCGAGATTTTATACTACGGTCTGACCGTGTGGCCGGTGTGTCCGAAGTTTTCAGCCTGACCGTAAATCGTGTCCAGAAACAATGTCGTCTCTGGAAGGTTTCACGGTCTGACCGCCATTGGCTCCGGTCTGACCGTGACAGTGCCCGACAAGGGCAGGTGAGCATTTATTGCACCTGTTTAATGCCGTTGCAATTGCGGTGGTCTGACCGGGATTATACCTGCGGTCTGACGCCAAGTGATCTTTTTCTTCCCACGGCTTGTAACGACTATATTTATTGTGGGGGGTATATATACTCCCATGTGTTGGATCAAGGATGCCGACTAGAGGGGGGGTGAATAGGAGGCTTTTAAAACTTTAAAACTTAAAGCAAATAAAGAACAAATAATATAAGCAAAGGGAAAAGAGAACGAACACGATGATTTTTACCGAGGTATCGGAGACTCACCCAGTCTCCACTAATCCTCGTTGAAACACTCAAATCACTTGAGTCTCGCTTCAATATCCACCAAGGATATTATCACTAATGGTTGCTCCTTGTCCACTCCGGAAAGGCGAGCACAGATGCCTTGTACACACTTGCCGAGCCTCTCCAACAATCTCCGAATGGAGAGATCAACGGCCACGCCTCCGAACCGTCTAGGTGAGGGCGCTCACCAAGAGTAACAGGCAGCGAGGTCTTCTCTAGACCTCCAAACACGCACCGAGAAGCTAAATATATGCAAATGCAAAAGAAACGAAACTCTCGGTGGATCGAAAAGCACTCGACTTGATCAAAAGATCAAGATTTTATATAAGAAACTAATGCTCAAGAGTGTATATGAAATGCTGTTGCTTGTTGTGAGAAACACATGCCCAAAGCCCCTATTTATAGCCTCAAGAAGCAAATGAACCGTTGGAGCTAGGGCTGAAATTCAGCAACCCAAACTGACAGTCAGTTTGCCTAACTGACAGTCAGTTTGCCTAACTGACAGTCAGTTTAGTGCACAACAGCCGACAAAATTTACAGACGAAAACTTTGCTAGCCGTTCGTGATCGAAAAAGGAAAGCTGGAACCCACAACTGACAGTCAGTTACACAAATTGACAGTCAGTTCGACCACAATCACGACCAAAATCAAATAGAAACTCAGTTAAAAACTCTCTGGTCGAAACCCCAACTGACAGTCAGTATGGGCAAACTGACAGTCAGTTTAGTACAAAAATTTTGAGCACAAAATACACCCTCTCTGGACAATTGTCAGTTACACGAACTGACATTCAAACTGACAGTCAGTTTAGCAAACTGACAGTCAGCATGAACAAAAACAGAGATAACTTTAAAACCAGAAATCCAAAAGAGGTGTTTAATAGCTCGTTGGAAAGATAATTTCAAGGGCTACATTTTTGTCAACAGAAACAAAAACCAGATCTGTCTAGATCTTTCTTAAAAATGCAAATACTCTTCTGCTGTCAAAAACTGAACTGAAAATCCAGATTTTCAAATAAGTTCAAAACCAAATCCATCCAGAAATGATGCAATGCAATGACCTAGTTTTCTCGGTTTGCGTTGGAGATAAAGAGAGGACTTTCGCCACCCCTCTTTATAGTACGGTTAAAGCTAGAAAAGAATTTTCCTAACCGATCATCTCCAAACGCCAAGATCAGTAAAAATAAAAACTCTCAATACCTAAGGTCTCTCGCATCTTCATGATTTGCGACTTGTCTTTTGCTCTTTGCTACTTGTGCTTTTATTTTACGTCAGGTTCTTCTTGTATTCTGTGCATATCTTCCCAACGCAACTCTGTATCAAATAAACTCAATAGTACAATTAGTCCGGAACACTTTGTTTTCATTAATCATCAAAATTAGGGTTAGGCATAAAGGCCTAGATGCAACACCATGCATGGTCCTGTTTAGCACTCTTGGATTATTTGTGATCATTGCCATCATTCTTAAGAGCAAAAGAAGTTTCATACACTCTAGTGTTCAATTTCTTGAATTTGAGAGAGTGTGCATTTGAGATCTTCTAGTGCATTGCATTTAGATCACTAAATCAACCTTGTGGCACTAGAAGAGCGTTAAGTGATCATCACCAGCTTGTTACTCTTGGAACTTGCTCGCTCCTAGACGGCTAGGAGGAAGGTTTTGGAGAGCTCTTCAAGGAAGATTGTGAAGAAGCCTCAAAACATCTTCTGAAAGGGTCGAGCACGCCTTGCCGGAGCGGTAAAGTGCATCAATAGTGGAATCGAGGTTTGGATAACTCATCATACTAATCCGGCTTGAGATCTAATTCACTTCTTGGGAGGAAGTCGACTAGATAGAGGAGTGGTTAGAGATTTGAGTTTGCCTCAACGTGGATTAGGGGTGATCGGCAAATCACCGAGACCACGGGATATATGCTTGTGTTAAATTACTTGTTCTTCATCTTGCTTTAGCTACTTGCTCTCATTTATTGTTAATTGCTTGATTAGTTGTTAAATTGTCAAAATCGCCTATTCACCCCCCTCTAGTCGATATCCTAGATCCCTTTCAATTGGTATCAGAGCTTGGACTCCATATTTAGAGGATTTAACCATCCCGGAGTAGGGTAAAGATGGCTAGTGAGGGTCATATTAATATTGGCAAACCACCACTCTTTGATGGATCAAACTATACCTATTGGAAAACTAGAATGATGGTCTATCTTAAAGCCATGGGTGGAAAGATTTGGAAAGTGGTGGATGAGGGCTTCACAATTCTAGATGATGAAGACATGACTACCCTAGATAGAGAAAATGCCTTAGCAAATGCTCAAGCCATGAATGTTCTTTATAGTGCTCTAAATCAAGGTGAATTTAATAGAATTATTAAACTTGAAATGGCTCATGACATTTGGAGAAATCTTATGGATATGCATGAAGGAACCTCAATAGTCAAGGATGCTAAATTATTTATCCATAAGGGACAATTTGAAAAGTTTGCTATGTTGCCCAATGAGGATGTCTCGGAGATGTTCAATCGATTAAATAACATAGTAAATGAGCTAAAAGGGCTTGGTATGGATGTCACAAATGTGGAGTTTTGTCATAAATTTCTTAGAGCTTTACCTTCAAAATATGACACTATTGTAACCTTACTTGTGCGATCCAATTTGAAGAGTGTGACTCCTTTGGAGGTCTTGAGTGAAATTCTCACTCATGACATATTTAAGAAATCACAAGAAGAGGTGCAAGATGAGGCTTCCGACTCCAAGAAGAAGAATATAGCACTCAAAGCTCAAGCCTCCAAAAGGGAAGATATTGAAGAAGAAAGCGATGAGAGAGACACCGATGAGGAAATGGCTCTCTTCTTGAGAAGGTTCAAGCGGTTCATGAAAAAGAGATATCAAGGAAAGTCCTTCAAGAAAGGACAATCATCAAAAAGGAACCCATTTGAAGAAAGAAGATGTTTTGATTGCGGTGAAAAGGGCCATATCTCTTCACAATGCAAAAACAAGGAAGAAGAAAAATCGGTGAAAAAGAAGAAGTACGAAAAGGAAGGAGAAAGCAAGAAGAAGGTTCTCAAGAAGTATTACAAGAAGAAGAAGGACGGACAAGCTTGCTTCATTGAATGGGATTCGGATGCTTCAAGTTCTGATTCTGAAGATGAAGATGAAGCATCACCTAAAGGACTCGCCGGAGTAGCTATCAAGGAAGCTCCATCTCTATTCTCCACTCCTCATTGCCTCATGGCTAAAGGAGAATCTAAGGTATGATGTGATGAAGATGAATGCTCTTATGATGACTTAGTTGAGATGATCACCGGTTTTGATGACTATATGAGTAAAGAAAAAGAAAAGTTCAAGGAATTGAAGAAGAGATACACAACTCTTCAAAATTCCTATGAGGAGCTAAAAACATCTCATGAGAGTCTCAAAGAAACTCATGAGATGCTTAAGGAAGCTCATGACTCATTAATTACTCATAAAGCCAACAAAACGGGTAATGATATAGGCATCACTTGCAATATTCTAAATGACTTGTCCATGATATCTACTTCTAGCATATCTACATCTTGTGAAGATTTAATTGAATTACCATCTAGTCCTAAATATGATGACCATGTGCTTAGTCTTGAAAACAATGAACTTAAGGACAAAATTGAAAAACTAACAAATGATCTAGCTAAATGCTATGTAGGGGAATCAAAATTAAGACATCTACTAGATAGTCAAAGGTTCTCCTTAAGAAAAGAAGGACTAGGTTACATTCCTAAAAAGGGCAAACATGCATTTCTCCCATCTAAAACCGTATTTGTAAAAGAAAATGGATATTGCAACAAATGTAAAAGTTTAGGTCATATTGTGAAAAATTGCCATGCTAGCAAAACTAATTCATCTCTTATATTCAACTCTTGCTATGTTTTGAAGAAAATGAACAATGGCGATGTTAAAGCCAAATTTGTTCGAACCCCTATAATTGGTGCCAAAATCCTTGGTAACTAACCTCCAAGGACCCAAAAAGATTTGGGTACCTAAAAGGAACTAAGTTTGTTTTGTAGGTAAATTACAAGGCCGGAGGACAACATTAGGTGCTCGATAGTGGATGCACTCAACATATGACCGGTAATCACAATATGTTCTCCTCTCTCAATAACGAAGGTGTGGAATATGACAAGATCACATTTGGAGATAATAGCAAAGGAAAGGTAAAAGGTTAGGTAAAATTGCCATCTCAAACGACCTCTCCATCTCTAATGTATTGCTTGTCGAATCTCTTAACTTCAATCTCTTATCTGTAGCTCAACTTTGTGATCTTGGATTTATATGTGCTTTTTATCCAAAAGATGTGATTATCACTAGTATTGATGATAATAGGTTGATCTTCAAAGGTTTTAGACATGGCAACCTCTATTTAGTTGATTTCAATTCTAATGATGCAAATCTTGGTACATGCTTGTTCTCTAAATCATCTAAAGGTTGGCTATGGCATAGAAGGCTTGGACATGTTGGAATGAAACAACTAAATAGATTAGTTAAACATGATTTAGTTGTTTCCTTAAAAGATGTAAAGTTTGAAAAAGATAAATTATGTAGTGCTTGCCAAGCCGGAAAACAAGTTGCAAATTCACATCCAACTAAAAGCACAATGTCAACTTCTAGTCCACTTGAGTTATTGCACATGGATTTCATTGGTCCAACTACCTATGTTAGCATTGGTGGCAATAGTTATTGTCTTGTCATTGTAGATGATTTTTCAAGATATACATGGATATTCTTTTTACATGACAAGTCAATTGTATTTAACACTTTCAAAAGTTTTGCACAAAGGGCCGAAAATGAATTTAGTTTCAAGATTAAGAAAGTGAGAAGTGACAATGGCTCCAAATTCAAGAATAACAAGGTTGAAAAGTGGTGTGATGATAAGGGCATCAAACACGAGTTTTCGGCTAAGTATACACCGGAGCAAATGGAGTAGTCGAACGAAAGAACCAGACATTGATAGATATGGCAAGATCCATGCTTTCGGAGTACAATGTTTTAGACACCTTTTGGGCCGAAGCAATCAACACCGCAAGCCATGCATCGAATCGACTTTATTGTCATCGGCTACTGAAGAAAACTCCTTACAAGCTTCTCATCGGAAGGAAACCAAACATTTCCTACTTCCGAGTGTTTGGATGTAAGTGCTACATTTTATGAAAAGGTACACGCTTATCTAAATTTCAAACTAAATGTGATGTAGGATTTTATTAGGATACTCATCAAATAGCAAAGCATATCGTGTCTACAACCAAAACTCCGGTTTGGTTGAAGAGACGCATGACGTAGACTAACGGCTCTCAAGAGGAGCAAGACAACTTGGATGATGTAGGTAATGAAGGGTTAAGGGTGGCGATGAAGAACATGACCATTGGAGATATCAAGCCGAAAGAAGATAGTGATCAAGATGAAGATCCATCCACTCAAGCTATCCCCTCTTCATCAACACCTCAACATGAAGATCAAATAGTTGAAGTGGTCAATGTGGAAGATTCGCCTCAACGACAACCGGAAGTAACGTCTACCTCTACTTCACAAAACCCGGTTCATCATCCAAGAATTCATCACTCAATTTCTAAGGATCACCCCGTCGATCAAATTGTTGGTGACTTGCGTAAGGGTGTTCAAACTCATTCTCGTCTTGCTTCATTTTGTGAAAATTTCTCTTTTGTTTCCTCTTTTGAGCCCACACATGTAGATGAAGCTTTAAAAGATCCAGATTGGGTGAATGCTATGCATGAAGAATTAAACAACTTCACCCGCAACAATGTTTGGGAATTGGTCGAAGAACCAAATCCGGATGAACACAACATCATCGGAACCAAATGGATTTTTAAGAACAAACAAGATGCAAACAGAGTGGTAGTAAGGAACAAAGCAAGATTGGTGGCTCAAGGATATACTCAAGTTGAAGGTTTGGACTTCGGTGAAACCTTTGCTCCCGTAGCTAGACTTGAAGCTATTAGAATCTTGCTTGGCTTTGCTTCCTCTCATAATATTAGACTTTATCAAATGGATGTCAAAAGTGCATTTTTAAATGGTAAAAGTAATGAATTAGTGTTTGTCAAACAACCACCAGGTTTTGAAGATCCTACAAAACCAAATCATGTTTATAAACTCTCCAAGGCTCTTTATGGTCTTAAACAAGCACCTCGTGCTTGGTATGAAAGACTTAGAGACTTCTTAATTTAAAAGGCTTTAAAATTGGGAAAGTTGATAATACCTTATTTACTAAGAAAATTGGAAATGATTTCTTTGTATGTCAAATTTATGTTGATGACATCATATTTGGATCTACTAACCAAGACTTTTGCGAGGAATTTGGTAACATGATGTCCAGGGAATTTGAGATGTCCTTGATAGGTGAACTAAGTTTCTTCCTCGGACTACAAGTTAAACAACTCAAGGAAGGAACTTTCATCAGTCAAAGCAAATATGTGAAGGACCTGCTCAAGAAGTTCGGATTTGAAGAAGCAAAGCCAATCAAGACACCAATGGCCACAAACGGTCACCTAGTTTCTGACGAAGGAGGTAAACCAGTAGACTTAAAGCTTTATAGATCTATGTTGGTAGTTTACTGTATCTTACTGCTTCTAGGCCCGATATCATGTTTAGTGTTTTTATGTGTGCAATATTTCAAGCCTCTCCTAAAGAAAGTCATTTAATGGCTGTTAAGCGCATTTTGAGGTATCTAAAATATTCATCTAGTATAGGGTTGTGATATCCAAAAGGTGCTAAATTTGAATTAATTGGATATTCTGATTCTGACTATGTGGGATGTAAAGTGGATAGAAAAAGCACCTCAGGCAGTTGTCAACTATTAGGAAGATCTTTAGTCTCTTGGTCCTCCAAGAAACAAAACTCAGTAGCTCTATCAACCGCCGAAGCGGAATATGTTTCCGTGGGTAGTTGTTGTGCACAATTGCTTTGGATGAGGCAAACTTTGTTGGATTATGGGATAAAATTTGAAAAAGTGCATCTTTTGTGTGATAATGCGAGTGCGGTGAAGATAGCCACAAATCCAGTTCAACACTCTCAGACCAAGCATACAGACATCCGACACCACTTCCTTAGAGATCATGTTAGTAAAGGTGATGTGTTGCTGGAAAATGTAAGGACTGAAGATCAATTAGCTGATATATTCACTAAGCCCTTAGATGAAAACTCCGAAATGAGCTTAACGTCACTGATATATCAAATGTGGCTTGAAATGTTGAACTCATATTGATTGTGCTTAAAATTGTTACTTGATTGCATGAACTTCTCATTTTAAGAGTATTTTAGGCTTTTTATCGGCAATTGAGTAAAATTAACCAAAAACATGTTGATTTGTAATATGGTTACTTCCCCTTCGGCGATATTGTCTATATCTTACTTATAGTTATCCTATATATATCTCTTACCTTATATCTGAATCTCATATGAGCATCAATCAAACAAATCCCCCAAGTTTTTCAGTCCTTACAGCAGTCTGACCGAATAACAATTGCGGTCTGACCGAATGCATCTCCAGAGAGCATTTCAAAATCTCTTCTTCCAGCGGTCTGACCGGTCTCTTGCCTACGGTCTGACCGAATTTACTCAACCAGAGACTTTTTCTCCCGAATCCCTGTCCTTTTCACTCTCTCCCTCACTTTTGTCTCTTTCACGTGCGCCCCAAATCTTTTGGAGTTCTCTTCTCCGGTCAAACCCAAGCGAAGCACAGACAAACCGTTGGTCAAGATCTCATCCAAACCATGTCTTCTAGGTACTCTTCTTGGATTCATCTCCATTTTATCAAATAGTTTCCTCTTTATTTTGGGATTTAGGGCAAATTTGATGAATCTAGTATAAATCTATTCAAAACCTCAAATTGATACTTTCTCTTGATGCACTGATTGTTTACCCTTGTTTATCTATCAACATTGCGCTCTAAAATCAAGTGAATCCCAGAAATCTCCTCAAACCCTAACTCTACGGTTGCGCCGGTCTCACTGACCCCAGTTTCAGTTTGACCGACAACAACAGCAAAGCCAGGGCTTGCTGATCTATTGTCATCCCGATTCAATTCATACGTTCTTATCTATTTTATATCTTGCCAATCTCCTAGCGGTCGAGGTCCTCAAGGGAATGTCTCCGTCCGAACCAATAACAAGAAATTGGCGAAGTGGCCAAAAAGAGCTCAACCTTCGAGCAGTAGCGACACTCAAGATGTTGATTGGGTGCCCTCGCCCAGAGACTCAGAAATGGAAAAATCCTCTCACCGTGGCGGCTCCGAGCACATGGCTATGGATATTGAGAGTGAGGACGATGAGATAAACGTCCATGCATATCAAGGACCTAAGAAGAACTGGACTTCAAATGATTATACAAAGGCTAGGACCACCTACGCCTATAACCATGAGAATGACGCCACTACTCCTCACTTCCACATGATGACATAGCAGGATGCGTTCTATGGTCATCTGGTTCACAAGAATATCTTCGAACACAAATGAATTGAATGGGCTTATGTTGTGAATCAGCCCATCATGGCTCCTCTAGTTCAGATTTTCAAGGAGATTGGGCTGTATGACTTTGAGGAGCAAAAGTGCCCATGGAACGCCATTGCCATCCGTCAGTTCTATGCTACCATCGAGATCATTTGGGCGGAAC
Organism: Pharus latifolius; assembly: GCA_019359835.1. NCBI lineage: Eukaryota > Viridiplantae > Streptophyta > Magnoliopsida > Poales > Poaceae > Pharus > Pharus latifolius. The sequence continues at coordinate 42,178,976 of CM033330.1, read as the reverse complement.
AAAAGATAATGTGGATGACTGGCACTAGGAGATATGAGGCTTCATTTGAGGAGTTTGCTGTGGCAAATAAGATAAATTATGAAGAAATGAAGGAGGGCATAAATATGGAGGATGAGGATTATCTTCATGAGGATGACTGGCTCCAGTTCTATGAGCAACCGGGAGGTGCACAGAGGATCGTTCCTGGCACTGTTACAGGCCTTAAAGTCCTCCCAGCTGTGGTCAACAAGATTATCCGAGCCACGATCCATCCAAAGAGTGGAAATCAAGAGGCTATCCGCTACTACTACTGGAACTTCATCGACCACATCCTCAAACGACATCGGATCAACATTGTTACTTTCATCTTGAAGACGATTGAGGACGTCTCGGTAACCACTCTTCCAAATCTATACTTTGCTCCATACATTATGACTTTGCTGCTCCAGAAGACGAAGTTTCCTCGCGGATCTTGCGATATCAGGCACCTCGGCTACAAGCCGTTCAGTGTCAATCCGTGCATCTTGGCTCAAGGCCATGGAGCACAGCCCCATCAGTAGCAGCAGCAGCAGGCTCAGGATATGTCTCCTCCACCTCAGCCGCAGGCTCAGTAGCCAGCACAGCAGAGCCAAGCCTCCGCCTGGTTTACTCAGTTCTAGCAACAGTTCCATCAGCCGATGATGGATCAGGTTGCTACTCTTCTATAGGGGCTTGAGCTCACACGATCGGACTTGGCGGCTCTCAATGATCAATTCCAGACCTTTTCGTCGCGCCAAGATCAGTTCGAGCAGCGCTTCGATGCCTTCTCTGCTCACTTCTACTCGAGATTCCCTCAGACTCCTCCTTTCAACCCTCCAGATGATGATGCTCCCGCCGATTCCTAGCTTTTCTGGCAATTGATGCCAAAGGGGGAGAAGAGCTTTAGATGAATGACTTTTGATTGACTTTGGTTGACTTTTGCTGAGAACTTTAGACTCTATATGAATGGATAACTTATGTGGATGCTACTTTGAAATGGATAACTTATGTGGATGTTGCTTTGAAATGGATAACTTATGTGGATGTTGCTTCGAATGTCTTATTTTTGACTTATGTGATGTGATGTTGTGACTATCTTACTACTCTTGTGATACTTCATGTTATATTGAGAATGAATTGACATATCCTCTTATATACATGATGAATTCATATGCTCTTATATACATGCTTGAACTCAACCAAAAGGCCAAAATTTTCATAATCATCTATTTAGGGGGAGTATGTTTTTTAATGCTCAAAATTCAATCATCTACTCTTAAGGTTGTCGTCAATTACCAAAAAGGGGGAGATTGTAGCTTCTAGGCCCCTAAAGAGTGTTTTGGTAATTAATGACAATTACAAATGTTGAACTAATGTTACCTGTTAAGTTGTGTCAAGAACAAACTCAAAAGACAGGATAATGAAAAGGCAAAGAAAGAGCTATATGATGAAGAAAGGACATTGAGCAAAGAGGCAAAGGTATGGACTAAGGTCTTTTTCTTTTTACCGGTCTAAGGTGATTAAAGAAGAATTTTGACCGGATTATAGGATAGTCGCCGTACTATTAAGAGGAGAATGTGGTGTATCACTAAATAGTTCATCTATGTGCCACAAGTCATAAAAACAACTTGCATTGCATACTAGAAGGTCATATCCTTTGAAAATGCTTTTATCCGTTCACAACAGACAAGTTCAGTCTCTGTCGGTCTGACCGCAGAAACGGTCTGACCGAATGTTGTTTCGGACTGACCGACAGTAGTGTTGTAGTGTGTTTATTTTCTTAAACATGTCGGTCTGTCCGTGGCTAAACCTCAAGTCAGACTCCTGGAGCTTCATGATCACTTTTTAAGGAACTTAGTGTGTTAAGTCGGTCTGACCGATTGTTGGTCCGGTCTGACCGCTAGAACGGTCTGACCGAGATTTTATACTACGGTCTGACCGTGTGGCCGGTCTGTCCGAAGTTTTCGGCCTGACCGTAAATCATGTCTAGAAACAATGTCGTCTTTGGAAAGTTTCACAGTCTGACCGCCATTGGCTTCGGTCTGACCATGAGAGTGCCCAACAAGGGCAGGTGAGCATTTATTGCACCTGTTTAATGCCGTTGTAATTGCGGCGGTCCGACCGGGCTTATACCTGCGGTCTGACCGCCAAGTGATCTTTTTCTTCCAACGGCTTGTAACGGCTATATTTATTGTGGGGGGTATATATACTCCCATGCATGGTCCTGTTTAGCACTCTTGGATTATTTGTGATCATTGCCATCATTCTTAAGAGCAAAAACAAGTTTCATACACTCTAGTGTTCAATTTCTTGAATTTGAGAGAGTGTGCATTTGAGATCTTCTAGTGCATTGCATTTAGATCACTAAATCAACCTTGTGGCACTAGAAGAGCGTTAAGTGATCATCACTGGCTTGTTAATCTTGGAGCTTGCCGGCTCCTAGACGGCTAGGAGGAAGGTTTTGGAGAGCTCTTCAAGGAAGATTGTGAAGAAGCCTCAAAACATCTTGTGAAAGGGTTGAACACGCATTGCCGGAGCAGTAAAGTGCATTAATAGTGGAATCGAGGTTTGGATAACTCATCATACTAAGTCACTTCGTGAGAGGAAGTCGACTAGATAGAGGAGCGGTTAGAGATTTGAGTTTGCCTCAACGTGGATTAGGGGTGATCGGCAAATCACTGAGACCACGGGATATATCCTTGTGTTAAATTGCTTGTTGTTCATCTTGCTTTAGCTACTTGCTCTCATTTATTATTAATTGCTTGATTAGTTGTTAAATTGTCAAAATCGCCTATTCACCCCCTCTAGTCGATATCCTTCACCTTGTGCGAAAACCAAGGCTAGGTCTCGAACGGATCAAGTTGGTATCAGAGCAACTTTCCTATCCTGTGGATGGTGAAGACTCTCCAGGGTTACAAAACGTCTAGCAAAACTCCAAGGGATCAATTGACGGTTCCTACAGCCGCGTCTCTGACAATGTATGACGATACCTCCGCTCAAGCTAACCTAGCCGAACAAGTGGCTAAGATCTCCACCGACATAGAAACCTTGCTTGTTTGGATCAAGTAGCAGGCCATGATTGTACCTCGTGAAGTAGGGAAGGTTATGGGTGTGAAGACTGGTGACGACTTGCGCAAGACCGAGGAAAATGAAGACGAAGGCGACCACAAGACCGACGACCTCGCCAACACCTCCTTAGCTGTTGGATCTTTCAAGGTCGACGCTAAGATTGAAATACCCATATATGATGGGGAGATCGATGCCGAGAAGTTAGATTCATGGACAAGCCTAATTTCCACATCTCCAGTTTGATCGAGAGGTCGCAACAGGGGGTTGGCTGCTTCTCAACAAGCGAGTCATGATCCAGGAAGATTTTCAAGTCCTGATCGCATACGGCTTCGCGACCTTAACCGTGTTCGGAAAGATTTCACGACCATGGATGGGTCCTCGACCATAGATTGGTTCGCGACCATGAAAAGGAATTCATTCCCTGTTCGGAATTGTAATCCGATCCGAATATATAACTAAGCTTATCTGTTTAGGATTAGTTAGTTAGTTATATGAGTCTAATACATTTAGGTTATTGAGTCTGATACGTACTCATACGATTGGACTATAAATACCTTATAATAGGTGTAGTTTAGATCATCGAAGAGTCATAGAACTTATTTGAGTTTTAGACACTTATAATTCCTTCGACGTAGGCAAGTGTGTCCGATGTTCGACGTATAAAGCCCTCTTTGAAATAAAGAGTTTTGCAATTACTTTGGGTTTCGGTATTTCCGAATAAGATCCCGTTATTCCGCATATTAGAATCTGGGCGAGCCTAGTGCGAAAACCAAGGCTAGGTCTCAAACGGATCACTCTAAATGGTTTTCATTCAAACACAAGATGACAAGAAGAATGTTGCAAGTATTTTTGAAAAAATTTTCAAGATATGGGGAGGAAATCAAGACAATCAACATACAGTAGATATATCGATGACATTTAATCCATTTCTAATCATTCAAAAACTAGATGCATCTAATAGTTCGATTTGAAGATATCTGCTAGATGCATGTTTGTCATATTATGATTGATCTCTAAATCTCTTTACGCCACAAAGTCTCTTATATAATGATGTCATATATCAATATAACCTAATCGAGAGTTTTGAATTTAAATTGTTCACTATCTTTACGGCACTTTCAAAATTTTATAAGAGTGGCATTTATTCGAAAGAAATTCTATAATCCAATATTTTGTTTCATTCATAAGAATTTAAGCACAATAACCACGGGATGTACTCTTTTGATTTTTCTTGCAAATCATAAGATCCGAATCCAAATAATCAAGTAATTCAAGATTTGTATTTTTCGAACATCAAGGATCTATCTAGGATTGCATTTCAAATACCTAAGAATGCATTTAATGGCAATCATATGACATTCCTTAGGAAATGGTCAAAATCTAGTATATATGCAATCACTAAATATGATGACTGGTCAAAATGCGGAGAAGTAAAGCAAACTATCAATCAAAGATTGATAGGGTTTAGAATTGACCGCTTTTTCATGTTCATCCATGTCGAGATGTTCGTTTGTAGCCATGAGAGTTGTGATATCTTCATTATCTTCCATCTCGAGGCTCTTGAGCGATTGCTTTCGATCGCACCTAAAACGGTGTGATTTTGTAATACCACAAGTGGACAGTGAAATGTTGAGCATTTGAGGGTCGAATTCCACGAGAAAGAAACGTATTCGTCTTTATAGCTTAATGGATCACTGATTAAGTCTAAACGAGTTTTGGGGTTATTTTTCTATAACTAATTCTACTACTAAAGCTATTAATCTAGGGTTTTAAAGCAGTAAATTGCAGTATGAAATATGAATTTATAAAGCAGGAATTAAAATCTAGGGCTTGGGAATTCCATAACTATCTAGCGTAATTCTATCCAAGATCCGAGGATTGTGAGTTAATTTCCATTGTTTTCCAAGACAAATTAAGTTTCCAATTCGGGGCGCTGGATCAACAGTCGGAGAATCGCTTCCACTGTCACGTTTGGCGAGAGCCTCTCTCCTGTTCAGGGTCCCGCGTCAAAGCGCTAAGGACTCAAGAACTCTCCTAAATTCTAGCTAAGACTCAACAGTTACGTCTGTTGCCGAAACGAGAATTTAGGGTTTAGAGGAAGAAAACATTAGAAATAACTCTAAAACTTGAGATCAAAACTAAGAAAGAATCACGCCTTCCGGATTAGGTCATCCCTAACCCTAGAAGGGATCTACTCGCAAAAAGTCATAAGAATGCAGAAATAATAATACGAAATAAATAAAAATTTACTTGATTGCTTGAGAATTGAAGTTGTCATTCTTGCTGGCTTACAAAAGCAATAAAATAGAGAATGTGGCTCCTCTAAGAAAATTAGACTAAAAACTAAGCCCTAACGGCTTCTAAACCTAAGAATAAGCATGTCTAATTGAGCCAAAAACTTCTCTATTTATAGTACATAAGTCCTAGAATTAACCAATTACAATTCAAGACTTATTTAGGAAGGAAATTGCCTCAGATTCGGACTTTAAACCGACTAACGGGTTTGTTTTGGACTCAGAATTCGGGTTTCGGGTCATATTCTTGTTTTTCAGATTTTCAGCATCTTCTTTCTCGACTACATTTCCTATCCAAACGATGTCAAAATAACTCCAAATTTGGTACGTTTGTTCCCAGAAACATGAAGAACACACTCGTGAAAGAGGATTGTAAAATGTTACAAAAAGTCACATAAAATGACATGTCAAAGGAATTTTAAGCATCATTTTTGCACATTTTCAATACTAAACCTAGGATAAAATTCTACCAAATTAAGACTTATCAAATCCCCCCAAGCTAGCATTTTGCTTGTCCTCAAGCAAACAATGTGAATAATTTTTCCAAAAATTGAGATGCTTTGGTAAATCAGATTCTCTATAAGCAATCTTTCGAAAACTCTCATCACATCTATGCATATTAGGCAATTGATCTAAGCAATTTAAACTCTCCAATTGCAAATATTCAGATTATCAAATTTCAACATTAGAAAAGAGAGAGCTTAATCAATTAAATCATCTTGACAACTTCTTTCATATAGAATTTAGAACAAACCATAGCTAAAGAAAACACTCATTATACTACAATTTATACAAAGTTTGCTAGATTGCCCTTTAGAAAAATTAAAACACTTATATTTCTGTCTTTTTATTCACTTTTTTCTTTTATTTATTTATTTATTATTTTTTCTTCTTCAACTTTTTCGTGCTCTTGGCTAGAATGTTTTTTACTAGATCATTCCGTTGCGGTTAGACGAGACACAGCTGAAGACGCTTACTTAAGTGCACTTACAGAAAGGCAGCTTTGCCGGTTTCTCAAGCCCCTATAAGCAACCTCAATGCTCTGTATACCTTCGCTTCACCAGCTGGTCGACGATTCACCACCGCCTCCCCCCAGCGGGTCGCATATACGTTACACGAGAATAGACAAAGCCGCATCTTAAGCAACCATTTTATTGAAAATATAACTTTTTTGTGTGCATAGGTTAAGTAAATCTTCCCTTCCCCAGCTGATCGATGATTCACCACCGCCTCCCCCCAGTGGGTCGATTATAGTTCACTCTTACACTTTTTTTTAAAGAGAAGAGCAATTAGCAATCTAGGCATAAAAAGTGACATAAGAGAGTTAATTTTAGATAATAGTTTATTAGAAACTTTTAATTTGGAAGAAGTCAATGATAATTTAAAAGACAAGTTCAATCTTTAATGGTCAATTTAAGATAAAAACTAAACATAAGCAAATGAAATGTTTAAAAGAGCTATGTTCAATGGATCATATGCAAAGATGTGATAGAATAGTCATCTAATTGATTAAAGATCATCTTCAAAACTAAGCATTCCAAGTGATAAATCTCTCTTTTTTTCAGTTTATGATGGAATGTGGTGGAATGATGATTCGATAAAGACTAAGAAAATGGTTAAGTGAACACCCCCCTTCCCCCAAGCTAAATCAGACATTGTCCTCAATGTATGGAAAGAGATACAGATTACCGTTTGCGGTTGTGGTGGAAGATGACATAGTGAAAGAGGATGTTGTGGTCCACGTAGCTTCAATGGTGCAGTCCAAGGCGTCGCAAGTGAAAACCTTGGAGATCACACATCGGATTTGCGATTTTTTTTTGAACATGCTGTGATGTGGACTTGAATGTCGTAATCTGAATTTGGTTGGACCTGAAAAAGAAAAAGGAAAAGAAAAGGAAAAAGAAAGAGAAAGAAGAAAGGAAAAATAAAAGAAAGAAAAAAAGGAAAAATAAAAGAAAGAAAAAGCATCGGGTTGCCTCCCGATAAGCGCTTGATCATCCTTTTTATTGCTTGTCTCTGTGTTGTCATCTAGAGCATCATTTCCAATTTGTTTACCCTGCAATATAGTCTCAAGAGGGTCTATCCTGTATGTGGTGTCCTCATACATAGGGCAGTTAGCAATTTCAGGCAATTTAAACAATATTTTCTCATTCCCCATATGAAAAGCAATTGTACCCTCACAAATATCAATTTGAGCTGTTTCTAAATCATCGAAATTCCTTTTATTTGTAAGAATTTCTTTTAAGAATTTTCCATATCAAGGAATTTCAGTGATAAGATCAGCAAAAGGCATAGTCACATTCAGTTTTTTCAGGGTATCAAAGGATTTGTCATTAGAACTAGACTGGAGGTAACAACTTGGAAAAGATGGAGTCTGTTTGGAAACATGTGTTACCTCATTATTATCTGATTTTGTTTCTTTTGATTGTTCATCCTTTTCAAGGTCATTTGCCGGCGCAGGTGGATCATCATACTTAAGTTCGGTCATCGGTGTCAAATCCTCGGTAGGCATCTTCGTTGGTTCTGATTGCACCTTCTCTTTTTGGAAAGTTCCTGCACCTTTCAAATCAACAGTATCAACACAAGATATAACATTAATATGTTTAGAATTGCGAGGGTTGATAGGTTGAGAAGGAAGAGAGTTAGAAATCATTGGTGCGTGATTGGCCATTCGCGCGAATTGAGTCTCAAGCATGTGAACATGTGTAGAGATGGAGTCGATCTTCTGGTTCAGTGCAACTTTTTCCTTCTCTTGATTTGCTAGAAAAGATTCTAGCTTGCGCTCGATGTTGGATTATTCAGGTTGATTTTGTTGTTGATGTGGTGGCCGGTACGGTGGTTGTTGTTGTTGCTGCTGAAACGATGGCCATGGTGCTTGGTACGATTGTTGTTGTTGAGGGAGTTGGTGCTGCGGTTGGATTGACCTTGATGCAGTGTGTTTATTCCCCCATTGCATGTAGTTTTGTGTCATACCTTCAATTAGATCATACGCTTTGTCAACGCTTTTGTTCATGAGTGCACCGCCAGCTGCGGTGTCAACATTCATCTGTGCCGTGTAATTCAAAGCGTTATAAAACGTTTGAACTACAAGCCACTTTTCCAGGCCGTGGTGTGGACACGACCTCAAAATTTCCTTGCACCGATCCCATGCTTGGTAGAGTGATTCTCCTCCCTGTTGAGTACAACAAACAATCTGGTTTTGAATATATGCAGTTTTAGATGGAGGAAAAAATTTATTGAGAAAAATTCGTGAGAGTTCATCCCACGTCGCTATTGAAGCGGGTGGTAGAGTGTACAACCATGCTCTCGCCTTATCTCGAAGAGAGAGGAAAGAGACACAGTAGTAGCACATACTGCAAAAATCCATTAATTTTAAAAGTATCAGATTGTTCAAGAAAAATATGGAGATGCAACGAAGGATCTTCTATGGCAAAACCACTGAATTGATTTTGTTATATCAGATTTAATAGTGCAGGATTAATTTCAAAATTATTTGTTTCGATTGCTAGCCTAAGAATACCTGACGGAAACCCCATGCTGAACGAGATTCCAAAATCCTTCAATTTATTTGTTCACCCATCTTTGTGATTCGCCTTTCTCCGGTGTTTGATTGTCCAATTTGGCTCGTTCTTTGATCATATCAGATGCACTTCCAACCTGCAGGGATTAGTCGCGCAAATAAAGAAGAAAAAAATAAAAATAGAAGCAAGATTGAGAAGTGAGATTGACTTATATCAGCAAAAATTAATCTAAAAAGATGAATTATCATTGATTTTGTAATACCACAAGTGGACGGTTGAACGTTGAGCACTTGTGGGTCGAATTCCACGAGGAACAAGCATATTCGTCTTTTTAGCTTAATGGATCACTGATTAAGTCTAAATGAGTTTTGGGGTTGTTTTTCTACACCTAATTCTACTACTAAAGCTATCAATATAGGATTTTAAAGCAGTACATTGCAGGTATGAAATCTGAATTTATAAAGCAGGAATTAAAACCTAGGGTTTGGGAATTCCATAACCATCCGGCGTAATTCTATCCAAGGTCGGAGGATTATGAGTTAATTTCTATTGTTTTCCAAGACAAATTAATTTTCTAGTTCGGGGCGCTGGGTCAACAGTCAGAGGATGGCTTCCACTGTCATGTTTGGCGAGAGCCTCTCTCCTGTTCAGGGTCTTGCGTCAAAGCGCTAAGGACTCAAGTACTCCCCTAAATTCTAGCTAAGACTCAACTGTTACGTCTGTTGTCGAAACGAGAATTTAGGGTTTAGAGGAAAGAAAATTAGAAAATAACTCCAAAACTTATGATCAAAACCAAGGAAAAATCACGCTTTCCTGATTAGGTCATCCCTAACCCTAGAAGGGATCTACTCGCAAAAAGCCATAAGAATGCAAAAATAATAATAATAAATAAATAAAAACTTACTTGATTGCTTGAGAATTGAAGTTGCCGTCCTTGTTGACTTACAAAAGCAATAAAATAGAGAAAGAGGCTCTTCTAAGAAAATTAGGCTAAAAACTAAGAAAAAGCATGTCTAATTGAGCCCAAAACTTCTCTATTTATAGTACATAAGTCCTAGGATTAATCAATTACAACTCGAGACTTATTTAGGAAGGAAATTGTCTCAGATTTGGACTTTAAACTGACTAACAGGTCTGTTTTGGACTCAGAATTCGGGTTTTGGGTCGGTTTTCGGGTCGGATTCCTGTTTTTCATATTTTCAGCATCTTCTTTCTCTACTTCGTTTCCTACCCAAACAATGTCGAAATAACTCCAAATTTGGTACGTTTGTTCCCAGAAACATGATGAACACACTCGTGAAAGAGGATTGTAAAAATGTTACAAAAAGTCACATAAAATGACATGTCAAAGGAATTTTAAGCATCATTTTTGTACATTTTCAATACTAAACCTAGGGTAAATTTCTACCAAATTAAGACTTATCAGCTTCACATGCTTGAATTTACTCTCGAACATTCCGTTCTTGAGTTGATTGTTTCGTCGTGCATGGAAGTAACTTTGCCTTTCAATCATGTGCATCTCGATATCCCTAAGCATCATCTCACAAAAATCTTGATAGAAGGATTCATTAGTATATATAATCAAAAGTCATGTCAGCAATATGTAGTTGACACACAAAAAAATAATGTCACGATTAAGTATTTGATGATGATTGTGTCAACCTTCCAATTTTGAAAACCATTAGTTATAAGAAAACTTTTTCAAGCTTTTAAACCAAAAGCAATTGGAAACAATATTTTCAATCCTCAAAAAATTTCACTTCTTTTGGCATTAAACACAAAAAGAACATACAAATAAAGAATATGCCAAAAGGTGGTTTGTCGAAATATTTTTAGGTCAAAAGGCTAAGAGAAAAGCATATGACCTAGTGAGGAGTTCAAATTTCCAAAAATAAACTCAAATCTCAACTTCATTTGAATATCCTCCAAATTCAAGAAAATAATCTTTACTTGATATTTAAAAACATAATCAAAAAGCATTTCAAATATCAGCACATGAATCATGGGGAAATGCAAAATGTGAGAAAAATTGGAAGCAAGGCTCTGACAAAATAAGGAGTAAAAAGAAAAAATAGTAGAAAAATTCAGAAACTATCCAGTTGCACAGGGCCAGACGAAGTCTGCCAGGGCCGGACAAAATCCGGTTAGGGTGGACAAAGTCCGGCTCTGGGCGGACAATGTCCGGACGATTCAGTTAAATGCTTGAAAACTTATGAAATTTGTAATTTTTGTAATTTTGCTTCAAAAATTAAATCAAGTTCCATAATAGATTTCAATGGCAAGTCAAGAACTTAGTTGGATACCATTTGGATGACTTTGATTTGAATAAAGATCTTGAATTTGATCCTCAAAAGAGATTTTGGGGTAAAATGGGTAAAGCAAAAGTGATTTTCACGAAAACTTCAATTCTTGATGAAACATGGATGTTTCTCAAATCTTTGGACTTGGATGAGTTTGAAATACTATTTCAAACTAAGACATGGAAGAAAGTCCGGTCCAAATAGCCAAATTCACAAAAATGTACTTTTCGGAATTTTTGGGTCGATAGTCGTCTTCGGGCGACCTAGGATATGTGATAACCTGAAAACTATAGGTCTTTTGAGAAAACGTTCAATACGAACTATCTTCAGGTGAGTGAGTTCTAAAAGTTTCATGTAGAAATTTTTGATCAAATCTCAACTCATCTTGTTTTATGAAAATGAATTGTTTTGGGCCAAAACAAGATCCCGAAAACTTCAATTTTTTTGAAATTTTGGATTTTAGCTCGAAACTCTTTTGTTTCACTTTCAAAACCTTTGAAAACATATTTGAAATGAATTTGTAAAGATTTTGTGGTAATTTTGAATATTTTAAAAGTTTTGAGCTCTTTTTCACCTTTTTGCTTGAAAATGACCATTTTTACAAAACATATGCATAATTTGATATGTGTGCACAATTAGGGTATACAAGGATTCAATGACTTTGAAATTGCTCCCCCTAAATGTGTCATCCAAGTTTTGTCATGAATTTGTGCAAGAGATGAAAATGATCTAAAGATAAGCAAAAAGATCCAAATGAACTCAATTCGAGAAACCATCCAAATAAACATCAAAACTCATGAAAAGTTTCATAAAGATAAAACACATCAACATAAACACTTTTCATGAATATCCAAGATTCAAATATTTTAGTCATTTTAAAGAATCAAGAGATTAGCATCCAATTTGACTAAAAATTTGTTAAACACTGTGGCTTCATTTTAATCATTGAAACATATGCAAACAAGTTCCAACAATTCCAAAATAAGTTTTGGAGATTAATGATGCAATGAGGAACTAGATTGCCTTTTATGATGAGGCCAAGATTGGATCAACAATGTGATATGAAAAAGACAAATATTGATCAGATTTGAAAGTTTCAGATTTCAGGTTTGAGAAAAGTATTTTACACTTGTAAAAGCACTTGAAAATCTACGCAAAAGACATCCAATAATTTTGAAATAAATTAGCAAAAAAGACCAATCATAGAGAATAAACTATCGTATAGAAACTTTCCTCAAATAACCAATCAACTTAAAGATATAAAAATGACAAATCAGCCCAAAACCATGAGAATTCTGAATTTTTCAAGTTTCGTATTCGATTTGTGAAAAGAGTTAATTATGCTCAAATCAAATCCAATTGAAATTAAAATTTTTAGAAATGATTCTCAATGCATCAAATACATTTTCCAAAAAGAATTTTCCAAAAAGGATTTTTCAACTAGGAGTTATGGTCAAATGAACTTTGTGTTAAGCAAGAAGGTTGAAATTTGACAAACTTTTGTAACCTGAGTTCAAATTTTATTTTCATTGGATTTTTGACATGAAAGGGCTTACATGAGTTGTTCAAGTCAATTTGAGCCGAAGCTCACAAATAAAGACCATTCAAAACCTAAACTCATGTTTTGCATATTTAGGGTATTTCGTGTCAATTCAAGTTTTTCGGTGAGATTCAAATACCCATAACATTCAAATGAGAACTCTTTTGAGAAAGTTTTTAATTTCAAATTTCTTCGGATTAAGAGTATCTAGGAGTTTTGTAAAGAAAGTTTTGGCAAAAACCAAATAGATTTTGATTTGTGTTTGAAAACGATTTTGTTGAAAAATAAGATACCCAAAGATCATTTTGAGGCTAGTTTTTTTATGAAAGGAATTTTTTGACATTATGTTTCATCCAAAGCCTCTAAAAATTGTTTAAATACATTTTGAAGACCATTTTGATAGGAATTGATGATTTTTGGCCTTTTGCATAAAAATTTGACATTTTGACCAATAAGTTCATTTTAAAATCTTATGCTTGCAATTTTGAAATATCTGACATATAGCGGTGCAATAGACAACGGAAGCATTTAAAAACTATTACCCCTAAAGATGCAACAACATAAGTTTTAAATTTCACTCTTTTGCAAAATTTGCTAAAATGATTTAAAACAATAAAGAATGAAAGACAAAAATGCAATGCAATTTTCTCTTTTAAAATAGGATTTCTTTTTATGACAATTTCAAAAAGAGTTAAGCTCTTTTTGGTACCCAAACCATATGAAACCCTCTAGTTTTGTCGCATAAGTCTTTTGTTACCAAAAATGCTTTATCTTTAGGTTTTTGAAAATGACAATGAATAGGTTTTGCAATTAAACCCTTTTTAGAGCAAGAAATCAAATAAGAGCCAAAAGAACCAATTTTAAAAATATTAGATGCACACTTATACGAATGTTGCCCTTTTAAGTGATATGATAAACATGAAGTATGAGAGGGCTTTTTGAATGAATTTATATGAGTGTGATAAAGTATATTATGCCTCTTACTAGATGAGTGTGCATGATTTAATTTTTCCTTTTTAAATGAATATTTATGTTCTAAAGGGGGTTTAACCAGTATAACATTACCCACATGACATCTAGTAAGATTTTTGCTCAATCTATTTACTTTACTCCTAAGTTCATCATTTTTGACTTTAGGTCCTTGAGATGATTCCGTGTTAACACATGAATTACGAAAAGAACATGACGGCATCTCATCACAAGTAGATGAACTAGAAGGCATAGCACAAAAATCACTAGATGAGCTAGTCATATCAAAAGTAGAACAACTAGTACTATCACCATGGCAAAAAGATGAATCACTAGATGAATCATGGTATGAGTTACTAGTATCGTTTGTACAAGCATGTGAATCTATAAATGAATCATTTGACAACTTATGACATGTAGTACTAGTGTTCACAAAGCTAGCATTAGAATCTAACCACGAATCAACAATTGAATTATTGCTAGCATGTGAAGTAGAAGTGTGTGACTCTAAAGATGGATCAATAGGGGAGTCACAAGCAACTCTAACATCTAAAATACATGTATAGCTAATAATATCCTTGGCAAGCAAAGAATCCTGAGAATTTTTCAATTTTGATATTGCACTTTCAAGGATGAGTAATTATTCTTTAAAGTGCACAAGCTCTTAGTCATATTGCCAAGCAAGTCATTTAACTCTACAATCATATCCATATGCTCATTATTAGAGAGGTTAAAATTTGATACCATCGAGTCACATGCCATAAGGCATATAGATTTGTCTTGAGATGAAGACTTTGACTTCGATGAATGAGAAACATTGCTCTGATACCAATTGTAGGATTAAGGATGTCAACTAGAGGGGGGTGAATAGGAGGCTTTTAAAAATTCTTTCCCTACTAAGCAATTTTTCAAACATGTTTAGGATAACCTAGGGTTGCAATGGTTTAACAATCAAACATCTAGTTGCATTCAATCATATGAAATATTCAATATAACATGCAACAATAGTAATCAAGCAATTGTGTCAATATAAATACGAATTATAGAAAAGAGAGACAATTGACACAATGATTTTTACCGAGGTGTTGGAGACTCGCCCGTTCTCCCCTACTCCTCGTTGAAGCGCTCACGCATGAGCCTCGCTTCTATATCCACAAAAGATATTTCACTCGGGTTGCTCCTTATCCACACCGGATAGGTGAGCACCAAACCTTTCACATGTCGTTTGTCAGTCTCTCCAACAAACTTCAACCGGAGAGATCACGACTCTCCTCCGACACCACTAGGTGAAGGCGATCCCCAAGAGTAACAAGTTGGACCCTTTTACTTGAACAAATTAAGTGCTCGAAGCTCAAATGATGCAAGTGCATGCACACACACTAGCACTAGCTTGCAAATGGTGGATTAAGCGCACTAAGAACCCTTAGCCTCACACAAAGGCTCTCTCTCAAATCCACCCAAGATTTTGGCACAAATCTGGCCTCTATATGTAATAGAACACATGCAATGGACTTGGCTAGCTTATACACAGTGATATAAACTTCTTGAGCAGCCTCAAATGAAGCAAACACGAGATATATATAGCCCCTCAAAGAAACTAGCAGTTTGCAACCTATTGACATATTTTTGTACAGGTCGGACATTGTCCGGCCATTCCGGACACTGTTCGACCAGCACACCAAACTGCGACCATTACCAATGTGTCAGTGACCGTTGGGAGGCTTTTTGTAAAGGTCAGACAAAAGCCCCTGGACATATTAAGATCGAGGATGCCGACTAGAGGGGGGTGATTAGGAGGCTTTTAAATTTTCTTCCCCGGTAAGCAATTTTAATCACGATAATTGTTTGAGCTAAATTATACAATGAGGCTTAAAGGCAATTAAACAATTTGTTGCATTCAACTAAATGAACTATTCAATATGACAAGCAAGAATGGTGAATTTAGCAATTGTGTCAAGATGAATATAAAGCAAGTATGAAATACGCAATTGACGCAATATTTTTACCGAGGTCACGGAGACTCGCCCGGTCTCCCCTACTCCTCGTTGAAGCGCTCTCTCGGAGCCTCGCTTCTATATCCACGAAGGATATCTAATTAGGGTTGCTCCTTCTCCACATCGGATAGGCGAGCACCACACCTTTCACAATCTTTTGCCGGCCTCTCCGACAAACTTCAATTGGAGAGATCTCGGCTCTCCTCCGGCACCGTCTAGGCGAAGGCGATCGCCAAGAGTAATAAGCCGGATGCGCTTTCACTTGAATCAACCATGTGCTAGAAGCTCAATGATGCAAATAATATGCTCAACACTCTAGCACTACCAATCTAATGGAGATGAAGTGCACTAAACACTCACACAATCTCCCTCAAGCTCTCTCTCAAATCTACTCAAGATTTGGGCTCAATTCTAGCCTCTAAATGCAATAACACATATGCAACTCAATTGGCTAGGTTTTTAGCTGAAGAATGAAGTCTTTGAGCCCCCAAAAATAAATCCAAACACGAAGTATTTATAGCCTCAACGAAAAACTAGCTGTTTGCAAGAAACCGGGCCAAAAGTTGTACAGGCCGGACATTGTCCGTTCACTTCAGACACTGTCCGGCCAGTACAAAAATTTCAGCCGTTGCAAACGTGTCAGTGACCGTTGGACGAAATTTGTGAAGGCCGGACGGATAACATGTGCCCGGACAAAACGTCCGGACAAATGGATATGTCTCTGTTAACTCTCGGCTCAAAAAAACTTGTATAGGCCGGACATTGTCCGGTCACTTCAGACACTGTCCGGCCACATCGGACAAATAGCTCCGGACGGATGCATTTGTCCGTTTCATTTTTCGGTTCAAAAAATATGTACTGGCCGGACATTGTTCAGTCACTTCAGACACTGTCCGGCCACTTCGGACAAATAGCTCCGGACGGATGCATTTGTCCGGCCACTGCACACTGACAGTAAAACAAGCATAACTTTTGATCCAAAGATCCGATTGAGGTGATTTTTGGCTTTTTAGAAAGATAACTCAGAGCTCTACAATTTTGTCAACATGAGAAAGACCTAGAAAGGTCGAGAAACTTCTATAAAATTCAGAAACTTTCCTGCTGTCAAAATATTCAATCCAAAAATCATCTCAAATGCAATTTTAGAGTATTTGTACATGCGGATTTGCAGTTTTCTCGCGGATGTGATTTGTGTCACTTAGCAATGACCACGACCACACAGGTCTTCACATCCGATCGAAAACAGGTGGTCGATAGGGTTTGGTCGAGCGTATGCAAGCGAGTCGAAGACTGGTACGACTAGTTCGAACTCCTACGACCACGCCCAAACCCTAAACAGAAAGCCGCCAAACAAGCGACACGACCACGACCACATATCAACACTGATACGATCAGAATATGCAAATACGACCACGACTAGCTTTAGACAAATAAACCACTTTAAACTGCTGGCGATCACGACTAAGTGCAGTTTTCAAAACATTTAATCTAATGCACATGAACTACACTTAGACTCACTAGTAATGCAAGACACTAGTGCAACATGATATGAATGCATCTGAGCTTCCGCACTAGATAGATTCAAGCTACTAGTTTCCGACCACTCTTAATAGTACGGTCAAACTAGTAAAAACAAACCTATCAACCTGGTCTGTCTCCAAACACCGAGACTGGTAAAATCCTAAGAAAACAATCCTTAATCTTGGATTTTACCTTAGGTGAAGTTCAACCACGTGAAGTTCGACCGCTGGACACTTGTCCCCGCAAGGCTCGACCTCGCTAAGCTTGACCTCGCGAAGCTCAACCGCTTGACACTTGTCCTCGCAAAGCTCAACCTTGCTAAGCTCGACCTCGCTCGAGATGTCTCATATCGACTTCATCCTCTTCACACCGTTGCTCGTTTTTATCCTGCAATCAAACTGAGACTACAATACGTACACTCAAGGCACAACATGAGTCTCATATATAAGTCGTCATTAATCACCTACAGAGAAGCTACTCCACACAGGAGTTAGCTCAACGGTTGCTCTTTCAAATGACATGACAAACTATATTCAACGAGTAGCAAATGAGTATAAGATAAAATACAATCATATAGATCGTAGATGATAAACACATACGCACACGATCTATACTACTCATATCATGATATCAATCAACCTAGATGACCAAAGTGATGAGCTCCTCCTCAACATGTGCATCGATATAAAATCCACAACTGGAGTCATCAGTCTCAGATTTAACGTATTACATTTTGATCAATCAATCAGCACAAGCTTGATGTAACCACCGAGCTCCTCCTCTACATATGCATCAATATCAAACCCGCAACTGAGGAAACATCCAATTCAAGGTTTACCGATAATCTATTCAATTCACTTGTGCTAAATCAGGATTTATCTAATTTGTCATTTGACCATCAAAACTGACATCTTCAGATTAACTTTAATCACAATGGATTTATCCAAATCGTCATTAATCATCAAAAGGTAAATATTAAGATCTACCTAGATCCAACAATCTCCCCCTTTTTGATGATTGATGACAACACCTTTTATAATCTTAATAAATCCAAAACAGATTATTCAGCTCCCCCTCAATATATGCAATAGTATATTGGAACTGAACACAATATCTAATTATATGAGTTGAGAGATATAAATGACAATTGAGCACAAGTTCAATCAAGTCATCTTCCAAAATATCAACTATCTCAATTTTCTCTAACTCAAATATCTCTCCCAAATAATGATGTTAATGATATCAAATAGTATCTCTTCCCAAATATCATTATTAATCTCAATTTTCTCGTATCATCTTTCTCAGATATCAATATCAAATCACCAATTTGTACCATTTGATATCTATCTCTCCCCCTTTGTCAATTAACTCAACTGACTCCAAATTCTCTCTAAATCTCTTCCCTAAAGGCTTTCTCTAAAGCTTATGTCTTTCTCTAAAGTTTATCTCTAAAACATTCTCTCTCAATTACTATCATTCTTTCTCAAATACTATCTCTCCCCCTTTGTCATCAAGCACAAAAAGGAAGTATTGAGAACTTAAATTTGGAGAAACGATATTTTCTAGGGCATGAGATTTTATATGAAATGGTTTTTATGCAAAAGCATGATTTCAAGAAGGTTTGTTTCAAGGGATTTTGAAAATCACATTTAAAATATGGAGAAGATATAAAAACAAATAACATATAGTGAATCCATTTTGAACATTCAAAATCTAGATGCATCTAATTTGATGTGAACATATTCGCTAGATGCATATGGGCCATATCAAGATCCAACTCTAAACCTCTTCATGCCACAAACTCTTGTATACAATGGTGTCGTATATCAATATACTTTAACCGAGAGTTTTGAATCAAATTTACTCAACATTTTAACGACACTTGCAATATTTCATGTAACGCCCTGAGTTAGGGGTGAAAATTTCCTTTTTCATAAATAGCATGCATGCATGTATCTGTAGTATTAGCCAGATCAGTATCTATCTCAAGCCCTAAAATCTCCAAAATCTATCCTGTGACCTCAAATCAAGATCAGATTGTTCAGATGTGATCTATTAGTTATCCTGAATCTAAAAGCCTTCAGAACCTAGATCCAATTCTATCTCTAACTCCCAGAATTATCAACTCCTTCTGTTTTCGAAAACAGAAATACCTTATATTACCCAAATACTCTAAGTTTCAGAAATACAGATTTAATCAAAATCTTGACCAAGTTCAGACCAGATTATTTCTGGAATATGATCATGGGTATGTCAATACCTTAATCTAAAAAGTTGACAGCCAGATTTTATCATCTAAACCTTTTTCACAAATCAGTCCAAAACTTATCGCAAATTAGTCCTTATCTGATATCTGAAAACCCAAAAAGGCAAAAATCTCCAGATTAACTCCAAACTCAAAATCTCTTTGGCAAATCTTCTCAAAATGCTATTTGCCACAAGTTTCTCTTCTGTTCAAATTCCAAAATCTCATCCTAAGTGCCAGAATTCGAAATCGACAAAACTCAAATCTAATTTTACCCTAAATTATTGTATTTTCAGTTTGTATCAAAAGCTATCCAAATGTGCCAAGTTTTATTTTCAATCCTTGCCAAATCATCTGTGGAATAAAGATTGCCAAAATAGCAGAATCAAATTCAGAACAAACCTTCCAAATCATTAGATTTACAATTCAGTCCAAAACTCAAAGAATTGAAACTGCAGTTCAGTCCAAATTTCGACCAGGCCAATTACTGTGCGCACGACCAGGAACCGCCGTGCTTGTGCGCCGTGGTTGCTCATCGCCGGTGAGGCTTCGCCCGCGCTCGTGACCATGCATGCCGGTGCGCACGTGTCCCCACTCCAGCTAGTGCCGTGGCAAGGCCGCTGCTACGTCGACGACCAGCGCTGCTCCCGCGCGCGATCAACGGCTTTTTGTCAGCAACTCCTCGCCACGTCGCTTTGCCGCGCCAGTGTTGTCGCCACCGCTTGCTACAACTTTGCCAGGTCCCGATGAGGCGACACTGTGATCAACTGCGAGCTTGTCGCCGTCGCATCACCGTTCTTCGCTGTGTCTTCGCCGCTGTTGCTCCAGCACGCAACCAATCGCATCACCAGCTGCCAAATCAATTCACTGCTCCCTCCTTGCAAGCCTCACCTGGCCTATTTATACACCACTGTACCCCA
Source organism: Pharus latifolius (assembly GCA_019359835.1). Classification (NCBI taxonomy): domain Eukaryota; kingdom Viridiplantae; phylum Streptophyta; class Magnoliopsida; order Poales; family Poaceae; genus Pharus; species Pharus latifolius. The sequence continues at coordinate 42,158,606 of CM033330.1, read as the reverse complement.
GCAACTTCTTGTTTCACTGGAAATCAGCTAAGTCTCAAAATTCTCCTGTCTTGGTCTTCTTCTCCGGCGAGTCCAGATTGAGGCCTCACGGTGCCAGCACGCCCTGCTGCACTCCTCACCGACTTAACAGCACCAGAAGGTATATCTCATCTCCCTCATCGTGCTGTACCATTTAATTAAGCTATATTGCATCCAGTCGCCGGTGATCGCCGGAAATGGCTGAAAATCAAAGATTGCCCTGTTCCGGCAATGCTGGCCAATCTACCTCGAATTAGCCCTCGATCCTGTAAACAAAATTGATCAGTGAGTCAAATCAAGCAAGCCTGTGAAGTTGGATTTCAAAATTTAGCAAGAATCGAACCTTTTCCCTAAACCGAGCTTCACCAGAAAACCGGCGATCGTCGCCAGGCTTCCCCAGTGATCCTCCGGTCAATTTGATGTTACCAGAAGCTTTCTTTTACCTCCTACATACTCTCCAAGCAAGGAATTAAGTTCTCTCGGCCTGTAGCAAAAATGCCCAAATCCAGTGATTCTTCTCCGGCGCCGATGACCGGGAAAGTTTGTTCCGGCCATTTCAGCCCTCGAAACTTTGTCTAGTATGTGTGCTTTGATCTCCTGAACACTTTTGTCTTCTAGCCCGACACATAGATCGGCCTAGATTGGAAGTTACAGCCATGCCAAGATCTTGTCCAGAACTGCTCCAGTGCAACCAGTTCATCTCTGTTCACCATCAAATTTCTTGCTTTCCAGCCATTTCTTGCCCTAGATCCTGTTGACTTAATTGTTCCTGTTACTTAAGCCTACCTCCCAGACAAAGTGGTGCATCATTTGGAGCTCCAGATCAAAAATTATGCTAAGCCCTAGTTTTTGGCATTGTCAGCTCTATGCCAGAGCTTGTCAGCCAGTGGCATTGGCCTTGTTTACCCACTTCTGGTTGTGTAAATTGAAAACCACTTTGTCCACTAAATTGGTAGAGTTGTGATCTACATTTTATTCTACTACCACAAGTTGAGATAACCCCTCTATCATTCATCGACCCTATGTCGATGCTTTGAACCGAATGTCGACCTAAAGACGTTCGCTGTTTTTGAGCGAACCAGTCGCAACCTTGATATCATTCTGATACCTTGAGACATTGGGAACCTTGTAAACCTTTGACAGCTAATCTTAACATTGGTTTCCTTAACTTAACCCTAATCAGCCTCTAAACCCAATCATTTCAGAATCATCAAGACTTCATCTTTGCATCATTGCATATAATATAATAATGTATGGAAAAGATTATGATTATTGGTTGTTTGTTTCATTGGAGAGCAGATCAAGAACCCGAGTTCGGGGACTTCACTGCGGATCCGACGTCGACTGCCGTATTTTACGACGCGGAAGGCAAGTCATATCCTTGGTCATCTTGAACCTATATTTTAAATGTTGCTAAAACATAACCTTGAATATAGGCAATATTGCATGTGAAAGATTGAGAATGGTTGATTTATGAATTGGCAGTACTAGACTGGTTATCTGTGAAATGTGAAATAAACAAGTTTTGAGCCATGAACTATTATATGTATTTACATACTTATATTCATGAAATAAAACCCCTAGCCGTGACTAGAAAAATGGTATGGATGGCTGTAGCACTGGAGGTGCTAGACTGCAAAGGAATGCAGGCGCTGAAGGTGCAGGGTTGTGGATGGTCTGGTCATTGGCATATAAGGACTAGAACCTTGTGTTGTGCGTCTAGTGGCATGAACAACGTGCTAACCGCAAGCCTGGTATGGGACAGGCCTGAACAAGTAATTATGTGGATCGCACATGAAACCCCTGCATGAGATGTGTAGTGATGCACGATAAACACGGAGCGCGGCTCCCACACATATCACTGAAGGTGATCAAGCACGCTGACCCAGTAATGGGAATAAGCAAAGGGGTAGAGGTTTGGATACAACATGCCACAACTGTGCCTCGCTGAGAGCCACAGGGTCGGGGGTGAATTGTGAGTAAAACATAACAAAAGTTCTTGTTATTTCCACCTTGCCGCTCACAGTATGAAGTGAGTCAGGGGTCCAATCATTTTGTTATGATAGGAAAGGTTTGAAAGTGGAATATCTTGCGGGTAAATTGGTACCTCTCTGCAGAGTTAAAAACGTATTCGAATACTCCGAGCTCCCGGGTTTATAGGAGTCTGCTGCGGTGGATTAAATCCACGGGGTGTGACACAAGTACTATTTTATAAATAAAATATGTTTAAATCAAGATTACCCAAATGACATGTGTTGTCATGATAAGGAGTGCTGCCGTGGGCTGTCGTGTGTCGACGTGTCGCGGTAGTGCTATAATCTAGTGAACATGATTGATGATGTTATATTATGAAAAGTGCTGCCATAAGATGAGAAAGAAAAGATTATTTTACAAATATCCATAATTCTTGACTAGTCTAGTTTCATGTCATCACTACTATATGTATCTACTCTTACCTATGACTTGCTGAGTACGTAAGTGCTCACCCTTGCAACATTCAACTCAATAGATGGAGTCTACTTTGATCAAGATGATGGCACGGAATACTACGTGGATCCAGAAGGAGGAGATTCAGTTCCGCCAGAACCCTGAAGTGTGTTGTTCTGCCGTCAACTTCTTTTGTGGGAGGGTCACCTATCTTCTGCTGCGTAGTTAAATATTTTGCTAAACCCTGAATGCCTTGTAGGCATTGTAATCCTCTTTATGTAATATTAAGGCCAGCAGGCCACACTGCTTAATATTTTGTGAGTACTCTGTTGCAATGTAATATACTCCTGTGTTTGACTCATCCTGGGAAGTCAAAGGTTTGTGGTTTGGGACTAGCTGCAGCGAGCTAGGTCTCTACAGGAGTAGTCGTTGTCCCAGTTTCGGGGCGCGACATTTCATAAGAGTGGCATCTATTCGAAAGCAATTAGATAATCCAATGTTTTGTTTTCATCCATAAGAATTTAAGTACAACAACCATTGGATGTATTCTTTCGATCTATCCTTCAAATCGTAAGATCCAAATCCAAATAATCAAGTAATTCAAAATTTGTATTTTGGATATCAAAGATCTATCTAGGATTGCATTTCAATTACCTAAGAATGCATTTAATGGAAATGATATGACATTTCTTAGGAGATAATCGAATTCTAGCATATTTGCGATCAATAAATATGATGACGAGTCTAAATGCTGTAAAAGAAAGCAAAACTATCAATCAAGGATCGATAGAGTTTAGATTTGACCGCTTTTTTCGTGTTCGTCCATGTCGAGATGTTCATTTGTAGGTTTGAGAGTTGTAATAGCTTCATCATCTTGCATCTCGAAGCTTTTGAGCGGTTGCTTCACATGCTTGAATTTACTCTTGAACATCGCGTTCTTGAGTTGCTTGTTTTGTCGTGCATGGAAGTGACGTAGCTCTTGAATTATCTCGCTTTCCCTAAACATCATCTCACAAAAATTCTTGATAGAGGGATTCATTAGTATAATCAAAAGTCATGTCATCAATATGTATTTGACACACAAGAATATAATGTCTCAATTGAATGATTGATTATGATTGTGTCAAACTTCTCATTTTGAAAATCATTTGATATAAGAAAAGATTTTGAGCTTTTAAACCAACTCAATTGGAAACAATAGATTCAATCATCAAAAATTCACTTCTTTTGGCATTTAACTCAAAAAGAACATACAAATGAAGGATATGCCAAACTAAGGTTTGTCGAAACATTTTTAGGTCACAAGGTGAGAGAAATGCATATGACCTCTTGAAATATTCAAATTTTCAAAAGAAACTCAAGTTTCAAATTTATACGAATCATGCTCCAAAATCATGAAGATAATATATGTTTTATGACCAAAAAGCATATTAATTTTGTGATTTTTGCAATTTCACTTCAAACATTGATTTAAGTTCCATAATAGATTTGAATAACATGACATGAACTTAGTTGAATACCAATTGAATGAATTTTATTTGAAGGAGATCATGAAATCAATTTTCGAAAAGTGAGTTTTGGGTAAAAGAGTAAAACAAAAATGATTTTCATGAAAAGCTTCAATTCTTGAAGAAACTCGAATTTTTCTGAAGTATTGGACTTAGATGAGTTTGAAATACCATTTCAAACCAAGACATGGAAGAAAGTTTAGTCCAAATAGCCAAAATCACAAAAATGCACTTTTGGGTATTTTCGGGTCGATAGCCGTTTTCGGGCGACTTAGGATATGTAATAATTTGAAAATCATAGGCCTTTTGAGAACAAGTTCAATATGAACTATCTTCGGGTGAGTGAGTTCTAAATGTTTCATGTAGAATGTTTTGATCAAATCTCAACCCATCTTATTTTATGAAAATAAATCGTTTTGGGCCAAAACAAGATTCCGAAGACTTCAATTTTGTCGAAATTTTGTATTTTAGCTCGAAACTCTTTTGTTTCACTTTCAAAACCTTTGAAAACATATTTGAAACATATTTATGAAGGTTTTGTGTTAATTTTAAACATTTTGAAAGTTTTGAGCTTTTTTTACCTTTTTGCTAGAAAATGACCCTTATTACCGAAATGTATGCAAAATGTGATATATGTCCACAATTAGGGTATACAGGACTTCAATGACTTTGAAGTTGCTCTCCCTAAATGTGTCATCCAAGTTTTGTCATGAAAAATATGCAAGATACGAAAATGATCCATTTGAAAATCAAAAGCTTAAGAAAATCCGAATGAACTCAAATTGAGAAAACATCCAAATAAACATCAAAACTCATGGAAAGTTTCATAGAAGTAGAACACATCAACACAAGAACTTTCCAAGAAGATTCAAGATTCAAATATTTTAGTCATTTGAAAGAAATGAGAGATTGACATCCAAATAGACTGAAATTTTCTTAAACATGTTGGCTTCTTTATAAGCATCAAAACATATGCAAACAAGTTCCAAAAATACCAAAATAAATTTTGGAGATAGATAATGCAATGAGAACAATATTTCCTTTTATAGTGAAGCCAAATTCTGATCCAACAAAGAGATATGAAAAAGACAAATTTTGATCAAATTAAAGATTCAGATTTCAGGTTTCAGAAATTTATTTTACACTTTTAAACACACCTGAAAATCTATGAAAATGACTTCCAATAATTTTAAAATAAATTGTCAAGAAATACCAATCATAGAGGATAAAATTTCATATAGAAACATTCTTCAAATAGTCAACCAATAAAGAGATATGAAAAAGACAAATGTTGGTCAGGTTTAAAGTTTCAGATTTCAGGTTTTCAGAGATTCATTTTACACTTTTAAACGCACCTGGAAATCTATGCAAATGACTTCCAATAATTTTGAAATAAATAATCAAGAAGGACCAATCATAGAGGATAAAATTTCATATAGAAACATTCTTCAAATAGTCAACCAATAAAGAGATATGAAAAAGACAAATGTTGGTCAGGTTTAAAGTTTCAGATTTCAGGTTTTCAGAGATTCATTTTACACTTTTAAACGCACCTGGAAATCTATGCAAATGACTTCCAATAATTTTGAAATAAATAATCAAGAAGGACTAATCATAGAGGATAAAATTTCATATAGAAATTTTCTTCAAATAGTCAACCAATAAAGAGATATGAAAATGACAATTCAGCCCAAAACCACGAGAAAACTGAATTTTGCAGATTTCTTTTTCAATTTGTGAAAGGTGTCAATTTTGCTCAAATCAAGTCCAATTGAGATCAAAATTCGCAGGAATGAATTTCAATGCATCAAATATATTTTCCAAAAAGAATTTTCCAAAAAGGATTTTTCAATTGAGAGTTATGGTCAAATGAACCTTGTGTTAAGCAAAAAGGTTGAAAATCGATAAACTTTTGCAAATTGAGTTCAAATTTGATTTTCATTGGATTTTTGACATGAAAGGGCTTACATGAGTTGTTCAAGTCATTTTGAGCCGAAATTCACAAATAAAGACCATAGAAATGGTCAAACCCATGTTTTGCATGTTTAGGATATTTCGGGTCAAAGCGAGTTTTTCGGTGAGATTCAAATACCCATAACATTCAAATGAGAACTCTTTTGAGAAAGTTTTCAATATAAAATTTATTCAGATTAAGAGTATCTAGGTGTTTTGTAAAGCAAGTTTTTGCAAATTCCAAATAGATTGTAATTTGAGTTTGAAAACGATTTTGTTGAAAAACAAGATACTCGAAGATCCTTTTTAGGCTAATTTTCAATAGAAATACTTTTTAACATCATTTCTTCATCCAAAGCCTCTAAAAACCTTTTAAATACGTTTTGAAGACCATTTAGATAGAAAATGACGATTTTGGGCCTTTTGAATGGAAATTTGCCATTTTGACCAAATGAGCTCATTTTAAAACTTATAATTGTAATTTTGAGTCATTTCACATAAAGGGTTGTGATGAGTAACGGAAGCATTTTAAATTACAACCCTAATGATGCAACAACATAGGATTTAAATTTTTCTTCTTTTGCAAAATTTGCCATATGAATTTAAAGCAACAAAGGACAAAAAGAGAAGATGCAATGCAAATGTTTTTATAAAGTCACATCAAAAGATTTAAGCTCTTTTTGGTACCCAAACCATACGAGGCCCTCTAGCCTTGTCGCATAAGTCTTTTGGTACCCAAATTGCTTTATCTTTAGGTTTTTGAAAATGGCAATTTATTGGTTTTGCAACTAAACCCCTTTTAGAGTATGAAATCAAATAAGAGTCAAAAGAACCAACTCTAAAAGGATTAGATACACACTCATACAAATATTGCCCTTTTAGATGACATGAGGTACGTGAAGGCTTTTTGAATGAAATGGCATTAATGTAATGAGAAATATGATGCCTCTTACTAGATGAGTGTGCAATTTTTAATTTTTCCTTTTTAAATGAATTTTTATGATCTAAAAGAGGTTTAGCAAGCGTAGCACAACTCAAGTGACATCTAGTAGAATTTTTGCTCAATCTACTTACTTTACTCCTAAGTTCATCATTTTGAATTTTAGATGTTTGAGATTATTCCGCATTAATACAAGAATAGGAGCAAGACGGCATATCATCATAAGTAGATGAACTAGAAGGTATAGCACTAAAATGACTAGATGAGCTAGACATATCAAATGAAGATTTACTAGAACTAATACCAGGGCATAGAGATGAGTCACTAGATGAATCATGGCATGAGTTACTAGTATCATCCATACAAACATGTGAATCTATAATTAAATCATTTGACAAGTTTTCACATGAAGTACTAATGTCCACAAGTCTAGCATTTGAATCTAACCATGAATCAACAATTGAATTATTGCTAGCATGTGGAGTAGAAATGAGTGACTCTAAAGATGGATCAATAGGGGAGTCACAAGCAACTCTAACATCTAATACACATGTTGAGTCAATAGAATTCTTGGCAAGCAAAGAGTAATAAGAATTTTTCAATTCTTGATGCTTCACTTTCAAAGATGAGTAATCATTCTTTAAAGTGCTAAGATTTTTAGTCATATTGCCAAGCAAACCTTTTAACTCTATAATTATATCCATGAGCTCATTATTAGAGAGGTTAGAATTTGATACCATCGAGTCGGATGCCGAAGGGCATATAGAATCGTCTTGAGATGAAGATTCCAACTTTGACCCTTTCTTTCTACCTTTTCTTGAGCTCTTCTTGCTTGGTTTCGCCTTTGTCTTGCTAGGGCAAACCTCATCGTTTATGTCCTTGAGCTCGCTCGAAGATTCTTGATCCTCCACATTTAAATCATTGTCCTCAATATGCTTGGAGGTGGAACACATGTCCTTTTCTTTGGACATTGCCTCATTTGACATAAGCATGTCAATGAGCTCGCTCGGTGAAGTGTTGGAAAGGTCACCATTTTCAAGATTGGTGATGAAGTCTCCATAGCAACCCTCCGGCAACACTTGGAGCAATTTTCTGCAAATCTCTAGATCGGAAATATTAGCACCAAGGGCTTTGTGCTCATTTGTGATGTTGATCAAGCGATCATATATGGTGGAGATTGCGTCATGCTCCAACATCACAAATGCCTCATAGTCCCGCAATAATATACGCATCTTAGCGTGCTCATAGCTAGATGTGCCGATAAATAATGACTCAAGAGTCAACCAAACTTCGTGAGCGGTCGAACAATCACTCACTAGTTCTAGCACATCATGGCTAAGAGAATCAAGAAACACACTTTTAGCTTTTGTATATAAAAGAAGAGTATGGTTATCCGAAGATAATGAGCTATCAATACCCTTTTGCACTAATTTCCATAATTTCAAATTCAATGCCTCAAGATGAGTACTCCTCATAATTTTCCAACGTGTATAATTTGAGCCATCAAATTGAGGAGCAATCAATCCAAATTTCTCTAGCGAATTCATCCTTTCTCTCTAGCGGTTAAGTCGATAAATGAGAGACTTCGCTCTGATACCAATTGTAAGATCGAGGATGTCGACTAGAGGGGGGGTGATTAGGAGGCTTTTAAATTTTCTTCCCCGCTAAGCAATTTTAATCACGATAATTGTTTGAGCTAAATTATACAATGAGGCTTAAAGGCAATTTAAACAATTTGTTGCATTCAACTAAATGAACTATTCAATATGACAAGCAAGAATGGTGAATTTAGCAATTGTGTCAAGATGAATATAAAGCAAGTATGAAATACGCAATTGACACAATATTTTTACTGAGGTCTGGGAGACACGCCGGGTCTCCCCTACTCCTCGTTGAAGCGCTCTCTCGGAGCCTCGCTTCTATATCCACGAAGGATATCTCACTAGGGTTGCTCCTTCTCCACACCGGATAGGCGAGTACCACACCTTTCACAATCTTTTGCCGGCCTTTCCGACAAACTTCAATTGGAGAGATCTCGGCTCTCCTCCGGCACCGTCTAGGCGAAGGCGATCGCCAAGAGTAACAAGCCGGATGCGCTTTCACTTGAATCAACCACGTGCTAGAAGCTCAATGATGCAAATGATATGCTCAACACTCTAGCACTACCAATCTAATGGAGATGAAGTGCACTAAACACTCACACAATCTCCCTCAAGCTCTCTCTCAAATCTACTCAAGATTTGGGCTCAATTCTAGCCTCTAAATGCAATAACACATATGCAACTCAATTGGCTAGGTTTTCAGCTGAAGAATGAAGTCTTTGAGCCCCCAAAAATGAAGCCAAACACGAAGTATTTATAGCCTCAACGAAAAATTAGCCGTTTGGAAGAAACCGGGCCAAAAGTTGTACAGGCCGGACATTGTCCGGTCACTTCAGACACTGTCTGGCCAGTACAAAAATTTCAGCCGTTGCAAACGTGTCAGTGACCGTTGGGCGAAATTTGTGAAGGCCGGACGGATACCATTTGTCCAGACAAAACGTCCGGTCAAATGGATATGTCTCTGTTAACTCTCGGCTCAAAAAAACTTGTACAGGCCGGACATTGTCTGGTCACTTCAGACACTGTCCGGCCACTTCGGACAAATAGCTCCGAACGGATGCATTTGTCCGTTTCATTTTTCGGCTCAAAAAATTTGTACTGGCCGGACATTGTCAGGTCACTTCAGACATTGTCCGGCCACTTCGGACAAATAGCTTCGGACGGATGCATTTGTCCGGCTACTGCACACTGACAGTAAAACAAGCATAACTTTTGATCCATAGATCCGATTGAGGTGATTTTTAGCTTGTTAGAAAGATAACTCAGAGCTCTATAATTTGGTCAACAGAAGAAAGACCTAGAAAGGTCTAGAAACTTCTAGAAAATTCAGAAAATTTCCTGCTGTCAAAATGTTCAATCCATAAATCATCTCAAATGCAATTTTAGAGTATTTGCACATACGGATTTGCTGTTTTCTCGCGGATGTGATTTGTGTCACTTAGCAAGGACCACGACCAGATAGGTCTTGACATCCGATCGAAAACAGGTGGTCGATAGGGTTTGGTCGAGTGTACGCAAGCGAGTCGAAGACTGGTACGACCAGTCCGAACTCCTACGACCACGTCCAAACCCTAAACAGAAAGCCGCCAAACAAGCGACACGACCATGACCACGTATCAACACTGATACGATCAGAATATGCAAATACGACCACCACCAGCTCTAGACAAATAAACCAATTTAAACAGCTGGCGATCACGACTAAGTGCAGTTTTTACAACATTTAATCTAATGCACATGAACTACACTTAGACTCACTAGTAATGCAAGACACTAGTGCAACATGATATGAATGCATCTGAGCTTCCGCACTAGATAGATTCAAGCTACTAGTTTTCGACCCCTCTTAATAGTACGGTCAAACTAGTAAAAACAAACCTATCAACCCGGTCTGTCTCCAAACACCGAGACCGGTAAAATCCTAAGAAAACAATCCTTAATCTTGGATTTTACCTTAGGTGAAGTTCGACCTTGTGAAGTTCGATCGCTCGACGCTTGTCCCCGCAAGGCTCGACCTCGCTAAGCTTGACCTCGCGAAGCTCAACCGCTTGACACTTGTCCTCGCAAAGCTCAACCTTGCTAAGCTCGACCTCGCTTGAGATGTCTCATATCGACTTCATCCTCTTCACACCGTTGCTCGTTTTTATCCTGCAATCAAACTGAGACTACAATACGTACACTCAATGCACAACATTAGTCTCATATATAAGTCGTCATTAATCACCTCCAGAGAAGCTACTCCACACAGGAGTTAGCTCAATGGTTTCTCTTTCAAATGACATGACAAACTATATTCAACGAGTAGCAAATGAGTATAAGATAAAATACAATCATATAGATCGTAGATGATAAACACATACGCACACGATCTATACTACTCATATCATGATATCAATCAACCTAGATGACCAAAGTGATGAGCTCCTCCTCAACATGTGCATCGATATAAAATCCACAACTGGAGTCATCAGTCTCAGATTTAACGTATTACATTTTGATCAATCAATCAGCACAAGCTTGATGTAACCACCGAGCTCCTCCTCTACATATGCATCAATATCAAACCCACAACTGAGGAAACATCCAATTCAAGGTTTACCGATAATCAATTCAATTCGCTTGTGCTAAATCAGGATTTATCTAATTTGTCATTTGTAACACCCTAGTTTTGGGGGTGAAAAGTTTTGCATGAAAATCCTGCTTGCATGTATCCCTGTAGTAGTAGCCAGATCAGCTGAACTCTAATCTCTCCCAAACCCTAAAAATCTCCAAATCTATTCTCTAGATCCAGATCAAGATCTGACCATCCAGATTTAACCTACCAGTTACTCTGAAGATAAAAGTCTTCAGGAGCCAGATCAAATTCTGACCCTAACTCCCAGTACCTAAGCCTCTCTCTGTTTTCGAAAACAGGAAATTTCAGATTTACCCTAAGTACCCCAGTTTCCAGATAATTGAGTTATCTTGATTTAACCTTATGCAGACTCAAGTAACCCCTGGAATATGATCCTAGGTTCATCCTCAACTCACTTCAAAAAGTTGGGAGCCAAATTAATTCATCTAAACACTTTTCGCAGTTTAGTCCAAATTTTACTGCGAATAAGTCCTTTTCTGTTTACCTGGAAGCCTGAAAAGGCTAAATTCTGCAAATCAATTCCAACTCCAGAATTTCTTCAGGGAACACCTCCCAAATGCTATTTGATACAGATCTCCTGTTTGATCAGACTTCAAAATCCCTCTCCAATCACCAGAATTCGGGATCGACAAAATCCAGATTTAGTTTACCCTAATTTTTCCCTATTTTCGAAAATAGGTGAAATCCCTCAAATCTTATCAAACTTTCTCCAAATTTGAGCTAAATGAGTACTAATAGAAATGTTATACTCAGCCATGAAATCAATCCTCAAATTAACCATCTCTAAGACAGAAATTGCAAATCAGTCCAGATTTCAAATAAGAATCCTTGCAATTTGGTCCCTGGTTCGACCAGAGACACTGTGCACGACCAGCAGCTGTGCACGACCGCGACCACCGCGCTGCCACGCCAGGAGCTTCGTCGCCGGTGAAGCCCCGTGGTCGCCACCCCTGCCACCGCGTTCCTGCCACGTGTGCGCACGTCGTTCGCCACCGTGGAGCCACCGCGGCCGCACCAGCATCTCCAATTTTGCCCGCGCGTGCACGCCATCGCTGCAGCCACTGCAGAAGCTCGGTGCCACGTTGCAAGCATGCCGGAGGAGCCCGTCAGTTCGCCGTTGCATCACCCGGGACAGCGCATGCCAGCCTGCAAAGCCGGCACGGCCGCTAGAGCGCGTCACCTCGCTGCTGTCCCGCCCGGCCAGTCAATTTGCCGTCGATTCACAGCTCCATGTCTCCAGGCATTTTCAACCGTTGCTGCTCGCTTCGCCTATTTAAGCTTGCCCTGGCCTTTGCCTGCACACACACACACCAGAACTCACCTCAGTCTTCAATCTCGCCACCTTCATTGTCTTCTTCGGCGAGCTCGAGAAGAGGCTCATGGTGCCAAGCCTCTACACTGCTTCCTCCTCGATTCCAGCTACTTCAGTAAGCTCCTCTTACCTCCCTCATCATACTCGAGCATGTAATTGACTTCAAACCTCTCCAGTCGCCGGCAATTTCCTTTTCTCTCCAGCAACTCCGGCGAGCAATTAATCCTTAACCAAGTCAAATTAGCTCTCGAGCCTGTAATCAAACATGATCAGTGGACTGATTAGAACACATCTAACCAACCAGAATCGAAGAATTTGCTAAAATATGAAAATCCCCAACTTTGCACCTTGCATGTGAACTGGGGCTCGCTGTTAAGCTTCCCTGGTGTTTCCCCAGCCAATCTAGCTTCACACCTAGCTTACTTATGCCCCAGAGACCATCCTCAAGCAAGGAATTAAGTTTATTTGCCCTAGAACAGAAATGCCCAAATTTTGTGTCTTCTTCCCTAGCTCCGGTCGCCGGATTTTGTTCCTGGCCGTTTCAACCCCAACCATCGTGTCTAGTAGATGTGCCTCGACCCCAGGAGTATTTTTGCCTTCTAGCTCGACACCTAGATCGGCTCAGATGAAGAGGTATCACCATGCCAAAGTTTGGTCCAGAAACTGTTGAGAACAGCTCGGCCACCGTGTTCTTCGCCGGTTTTCATCACTTTCCGGCCATCTCCTACCCTAGGACCTGTTGAGACATTTGTTCCTGTTACAAATGCCTAACCACCAGACAAAGTGGTGCATCATTTGGAGCCCTGAGTCAAAAGATATGGCTAACCCTAGTTTCTGGCCGTGTCAAGCCTATGCCAGGCTATGTCAGCCAGTGGCATTAGCCCTGTTCACCCACCTCTGGTCATGTAAAACAGATATTACTTTGTCAAATAGCTGCCTCACTACCTTGTGCACCTTATGCTTGAATCAAAACCTACTTTGGCCACTGGAAACTGTTCAAACCATGTCAATGCCATTCTAGAGCACTGTCAGCCTGTGTCAGCCAGTGGCATTGAGCCTTTTCACCCACTTCCAGCCATGCACTTTGGAAATAACTTTGTCCCTTAGACTCCTGATGTTGTGATCTACACTTTTCTCTACTGTCACAACTTGAGTTGAGCCCTCTATCACCCATCGACCTTATGTCGATGCCTTGAACCGAATGCCAACCTAAAGACGTTCGCTGTTTTTGGGCGAACCAGTCACAACCTTGATATTACCCTGATATTTTGGAACCTTGTAAACCTTGACAACTAATTTTAACCCTGATCCCCACAGTTTAACTCAAATCGTTTCAAAACCTTGTATCACCAGAGTATTTTCTCCTTGCATCTTTGCATGTAGTGAATTAGTAAGAATAGAATGAATTGTAATGCCTGTTTGCTTGTTTGATCTTGTTCAGAGCAAGAGTCCGGGGTTGAAGATACTGTCGCTGAACCGTCATCAACTGCTGATACTTACGACGCGGAAGGCAAGTCATACTTTGATCATATTGAACCTATATTTTATGAATTGCTATGCTATTCCATGAGTAAATATCTCATTAATATTGCATGTGTTGAGATCAATGATATTATGGCAGTGATAGATTGAATACTTGAGAAATGTGAACTTGATAAGATAGCAAGCCACGAACTAATAAAAGTATAAACATGTACATTTATATTCATGAAATAGAACCCCCTAGCCGTGACCAGTATTTTGGTATGGAATGGTGGTAGCACTGGAGGTGCTTGGCTGCACTGGATGTGCAGGCACTGAAGGTGCATGGTTTGTGGTATGATCTGGTCACTGGCATGTAAGGACTAGAACCTTGTGTTATGCGTCTAGTGGCATGAAAAACGTACCAACCACTTACCTGGTATGGGACAGGCGCAACCTAGTAGCTTTCTTAGTATTATCAGTTCCCTGTATGGCTTGTCGATCCGGTTTCTCGCGTGGAAACTGGTGGGACGCAGTTCGTCCATGAGTGATGTGAGATCAGAAAAATTATGAGAGGATAAGGTGTAAAGAAGGAAGACGCCCTACGCCAGATTAAGTCGTGCGCGACTGTAATCAAAAGAGGTTATGTGTCCTGTGGGAACATAGACCCAGGCTACGAAGTAAGGCAGTGGGGAGGACCCACAACGGTACTTGGGACGGTATTGTCCATTTACCGGGCAGGGATACTGTTAATACTAGACTGCAAAAACGTTGTGTGATCTCGGCCTTGTCACATGCGTATAAGTCGCATGGAGTTGGCCCGACTTGGAAGTCGAGTGAAAAAGTGGATTTAAAAAGAGGTACACCTCTGCAGAGTTTAAAAATGTATTCGAATACTTCGTACTCCCGAGTTTTAGGAGTATGCCGCGGTGGATTAAATCCATGGGGTGTGACACAAGTATTGTTTTATAAACTAAAATTTATTAGCTCAAGATTACCCAAGTGGCATGTGTTGTCACGATAAGGGGCATTGCCGTGGACTGTCATGTGTTGACGTGTCGCGGTAATACCATAATATATAGAGATCATATGATAATTAAGAGGCATGTGGTTTATGCCCTAAGTTACGAAATACTGTTATGAGTATAAGATTGAAAGGCTTGAATAAAGATAATGTGATATGAGGATATATCGCCTTGGATATGGGAAATATGTATCACCATCAATATGATTGTTTACTGCCATGGGTATGATCAGAAGTTGAGTAGAAATTGAGAAAGAAATGTATTTTGGGAAAAACCCTTCACTCTTTCCCCAATAGCATAGGCTCATGTCATTTATACTGTAACTATATCTCTACCTCCCCTATGACTTGCTGAGTACATAAGTACTCACCCTTGCAACAACTCATCCATAGATGGAGCGTTCTACGACCTTGGAAGATACCCTGAAGATGCTGCAGACCCAGGAGAAGATGAGCAGTTCCCTTCGGAGCCCTGATGTGGTGCTGTTTGCTGTCAACCTCTGTTTCCTGTGGATTGCTTTTGGGCCTAGCTTCCGCCGACTAGATGTGTTATTTTGTTAAGACCCTTGTGCCTTGTACGGCACTGTACCTCGTTTGTACTAAGGCCTGATGGCCATACAATTATGACTATTGTACTATTTTGCTGCTGCAATGTAATCCTGTGATTGACTCATCCTGGGAAGTCAAGTGGTTTATGGGACCAGCTGCACCGAGCTGGGCCCCTCACAGGTGATGTCACAGTCGTGGCAGACGTGACATCATTTGACCATCAAAACTGACATCTTCAGATTAACTTTAATCACAATGGATTTATCCAAATCGTCATTAATCATCAAAAGCTAAATGTGGGACCCTCATTTGAGGATTCCAGTGGCAATCGCCCAGGTGGATTGCACTCAGAAAAGGCACATTACAGCTCACAACAACAAGATGCATTATATGAAAATGCGAGTAATTAAAAACAAGTGCTGATCACAAGAACCAACATTACAATAACTTAGCGCCGAAGTGACGCATTTAATTGTTAGTACAAATTAAGGAGTTTTCGACACAAAGGTCGGCACAAAATAAAACAGCAACGATAAACAAAAGGACTCCTTCAGTCTTCTTTCTCTGCAGCGGCGGTATTGCATGGGCCTTCTCCACATCGAACTCCACCTTGGTGCATAACCCTTTAACCAGATGGGTCCTCAGTTTCTTCTTCTTGTTCCACATTGGGTTCAAGACCATAAGATTCAGGGTCGGCGAATCCTTCCTCTAAATTTGTTTGTAAAAGCAAGGGTGAGCACATTGTCCACATGGTGCTCAACAAGTCCCAAGTAACAATGCATAAATATATAGATGATGGGGAATTTCTCAAAGAACAGCTCTTTGGCTCTGTGTATAAATATATAATAGATTTCCACATGTAGCCTTAAAGAAAGGTCTTTATTCTCGAAAGCGGGGCTTTTGAAATCCTAAGCTAGATTTTCAGAAATGTTGTGTGTGGCGGTCTTTCATGAGTCACCACTTTACTCAGATTTTGTGAAAAACTTCCAAAAGCTACTTGTGCTGCATCGACGTGAATAGAATTCACAGCGCGCAGACTCCATGACCTGGGAGCTCAGAGTATCCGATACTTTTTAAACTTTGCAAAGGTGTACCACCTTAATCCACCAATCATTCGGCTTTCAAGTCGGATCAGCTTCATGCGACTTTTACGCATGTGACAAGGCCGAGATGACACAACAATTTACAGTCCTAGTATTAACCATTTCCCTGCCCGGTAAATAGACAGTTAAGTCTCAAGTACCGTTGTGGGTTCTCCCCACTGCCTTACTTCCTAGCCTGGGCCTATGTTCTCGCAAGACACATAGCCTCCCTTGATTACAGTCGCGCA
Source organism: Pharus latifolius (assembly GCA_019359835.1). Lineage (NCBI taxonomy): Eukaryota > Viridiplantae > Streptophyta > Magnoliopsida > Poales > Poaceae > Pharus > Pharus latifolius. The sequence continues at coordinate 42,141,848 of CM033330.1, read as the reverse complement.
CGACTTAATCTGGCTTAGGGCGTCTTCCTTCTTTCCACCTTTTCCTCTCATGATTTTTCTGAACTCACATCACTCATGGCCTTCTGCGGCCCACCAGTTCTCGCAAGAAACTGGACCGACAACCATTGCAGGGAAAAGCTAACACTAAAGAAAGCTACTAAGTTGCGCCCGTCCCATAAACAGGCAGGTGGTTGGTACGTTTTTCATGCCGCATAGAAGCACAACACAAGGTTCTAGTCCTTATGAATCTTTAGTGAGGAGTCTTTCACATTCCCAGTGCGCACACAGCACCATCCAATCAAACCATCCTCACTATCGATTCCAATCACATTTTCTTTCACAAAAAGGGGTTTTGAACATGCTTTTCTCATATGTGACCATTCAACATTTATCATATAATCTTTAAGCATAGCATAGCCCAAGCATGATAATCTAGGGTGACAAGGGTGCAGGGATATTCAATGTCAAAAGGGGCTTTACAATCATTTAGGTCATATCTAGTCATCTTTATTGAAATATAACTCTTATTTGAATCTAAGGCATGCATATACTTGAAAACGGTTAACATACTTCATTTCAAAATAGTAGGCTAGACATGATCAAGGGATTGAGACTTGCCTTGCAGTGACGGGTCTAGCTGCTCAAATGAATCTTCAGGGATCTCCTCTGCTCCTTCAACGTCTGGTTTCACGACGGGTACAAACAACACATACACACTATATAAGCACACAAGCACTAGAAAATAATGCGTAAATACATCATGCATGCAGGGGAATTGGTTTAGACAAGGTCACTTGACATTGGTTGAAGAGATGGGTTCAAAGGGCTTGAATGTCGAGGGGCTGACATTCGACTCATGGCTCGACGTTGCCCTAAATCGGTCCTAGGTTTGTTTTCTGGAGATGTGATAGTAGGGAATATTGTAGAACATGGCTCAAAAGGCTTAGTGGACAAAGTGGCATTTCAATTGCTCAAAAGAAACAAGTCTAAATCATCCAATGCCACAGGTGGACATGCACTGACATAGTGTTTGACATGGCCAGAAACTAGGGCATTGCATAACTTTTGACTCAGAGCTCCAATTGATGTACAACTTTGTCTAGGGTTTAGGCATTGATGTCAGCTACAAAACTCTCAACAGGCTCAAGGGCTGAAAGTGGCCGGAGGGTGGCCAAATCCGGTGAGCAAACACGGTGGCCTGGACATGAACTGAGCCACTGGACAGCAACCTTGGCATGGCTATAACTTTTGATTCAGGTCGATTCAGAGGTCGGGCTAGTAGACAAAATTACTCAGGGGATTGAGATCTATCTAAATGACAAGGTGAGCGAGGCTAGATCGGCCGGGGATAAATTCCGGCGACCGGCGCTGGAGAAGACAACCTCCAGATTGGGCGTTTCTGTTCTAAAGGGTTTGAGCTCGATTCCTTGCTCAGGGAGTGAGAGGGTGAGGTGAGGGATCTATTTGCGGGGTTGAATCGGCCGGAGGGTGGCCGGAGAAGCTTGGCGACGAGGACCAGCTCACTGGTGGCGCGCAAACTCCGGAAAAGCCATGACTGTTGCTCAAATTTGAAATCTAAGCTTACAGGCTTGCTCAAATGGGTGCACTGGTCAATTCCTATCACTGGCACGAAGGCCAATTCGGGCTAAATCGCTAGGCATTGCGGGAACAGGGGCTTTTCGGTTTTCCGGTGATTGCCGGCGTTGAGGTGCGCCGGGGACCAATTAACGGCTATGAAACGTAGAGAGAGGTGTAGGGAGCTTACTGGTGGCGTTGGTTTGGAGGGGGAAGCTTCGGGCGAGGCTGGCGCCGTGAGCTTCAACGGTTGCTCGCCGGGGAAGATGAGCTTCGCGGCGGCGCTGAAGAACTCGGATGCTCTCGGGTGAGGGAAGCTAAAGCTTACAATGCAGGTGGTGTGAGGCAATGCTGGGCAAGGGAGGGGGCTTTTATAGCCGTGGGTGAAGCTCTCGGGAGCAGCAGCAATCGCCCGGGGAGATCCTCTTCTGACGCCGGGACGGTCATCGAGGTGTTTCGGGACACGGCGGGGCTCTGCCAGAGGCGGTGAATCGCGGGGAAGCAGGATTCGGTCAGGAGGTGGTGGCGAAGATCTTCGGGATGGCAGCCAAGTGGCATAAAGCTCCTGGCAGCAGCAGCAGCAGCAGCAGCACGCGCGCGCGAGGAAGACGATGGCACGGTGGGGCTTGAGCGCTCCACGGTGGCGGTATAGGTGCGCACGGCTGGGGGCTACGTGGCCGTGAGGTGGCAGCGCGAGGGGCTTTGCCGGCGACGAGCTCAACGGCGCGGCAAATTGGCGGTTGCTGGTTGAAAACTTCACAGGGACCTGGTTGTGAACTTTGGACCTATTTGCAACGATTTGGACTGATCTGTGAAGGTTTTGGCTCGGGAATTTGGGCCTAAATGCAATTCTGAAGATCTGAAGGGCTGATTTGAATTCTGATTTTGCAGATGAGTGCTACTAAATGTCTTGGACTCATCTAGCAGGAAAAATGATGAAATCCGATAACATCTGGTGGTTTTGACAAAATTCGAAAACAGGGTAATTAGGGTAATTAGGGTTTGAACTTTTGTCGAGGCTGAAACTAGGGTTTTGGTCGAGATTCTGGAATTCTTCCAGAAGGGAAAAATGTTCAGAAAAATGAAAGAAAGGTTATCACTTGATCATATTTGGATTTTGAGGTGATCTGGGACCTTTAGCCTTTTTGGGTTTTCTGAAACTTCTGAAAAGGACTAAATTGAAACGCTTTTGGACTGAAATGCGAAAATGATCTGGGGAAAGAAGTTTAGCAGCCAACTTTTTAGGTTAAGGTAGTGGCATACCCAAGATCAAGATAGGGTTAAAACATCAGGGTTTCCAAAGAAGGTATGCTGATTCGTAAGCAGAAAAGATAGTCAAAAACTGGGGTGTTACACTAAATACTAAGATCTACCTAGATCCAACATATCTGTCTCTGTTTCACTCTAAAAAACGATGCTCAAACAATTTGTATAGGCTGGACAATGTATAACACCCTAAGTTTAGGGGTGAAAACTTTCTTTTCATGAACAGCGTGCATGCATGTATCTGTAGTAGTAGCCAGATCATTATCTTTATCAAGCCCTAAAATTTTCAAATTTATTCCATAAATCCAAATCTAGATCAAATTACTCAGATATGATCCATCAGTTATCCTGAACTTAAAAGTCTTCAGAAGCCAGATTCAATTCCATCTCTAAATCCCAGATTTGTCAAAACTTCTGTTTTTGAAAACAGAATTAAGTTAATTACCCTAAATACTCTGAACTCAGATTTAGCCAAATCTTGATCTTATTCAGAGCAGATTACTCTTAAATGATGATCATGGGTATGCCAATACCTTAAACCAGAAAGTTGGCAGCCAGATTTTATCATCTAGACTCTTTTCATAAATCAGTCCAAGAGATATCGCAAATTAGTCTTTTATCTGATATCTGGAAACCTAAAAAGGCTAAAATCTTCAGATTAACTCCAAATTCAGAATTTCTTCAGCAAATCTCTTCTAAATGCTATTTGATACATTCCCTTCTGTCCAGATTTTAAAATCTCATCCTAAATGCCAGAATTCGAAATGGATTGAAACTCAAATTTCAATTACCCTAAAATACCCTATTTTCAATTTATATCAAAAACTATTCAAATGTGCCAGATTTTATCAAATATCTTTTCCAAATATTTTGTTGAATATAGTTTGCCAGATCAGTGAAATCAATTTCAGTTTGAATCTTCGAAATCTCCAGATTTACAGATCAGTCCAAAACTCAAAATCTGAAATTGCAACTCAGTCCAATTCGACCAGAACTGCAATTCATGACCAGAACCGCGTTCGTTTGATCTCGCCGTTTTCGACCAGAGCCTTGCCGTGCTTGTGCACCGTGTTTGCTCGTCGCCGGCCAAGCTTCGCCTGCTCTTGTGGCCGTGCATGCTTGTGTGTACGTGTCCTCGCTTTAGTCATCGCCGTGGCAACACCGATGAACAGCCACCGCCCCCGTGCGCGACCAGCAGCAGCAACCACAGCTTTTGTCAGTAGCTTTTGTGTCGCGCCAGTTGTTGTCGTCACCGCTTGCTTCAGCTAACGCTAAGTCCCGATGAAGCGACAATGTGATCAGCTGCAGAACCGTTGTCGCCGTCGCATCACCGTTCATCGCTGTTTCTTCACCACTGTTGCTTCTGCGCCCAACTATTCAAATCCTTGGTGCCAATCTCTTCGCTGTCCCCTCCTCGCAAGCTTCGCCATGCCTATTTAAGCACCCCTGTACCCGGCAGCTTCTTCATACTTCACCGGAAATAAGCTAAATCCCAGATTTTCCTATTTTCGTTTTCTTCTCTGATGAACCGTCGAGGAGGCTCACGGTGCCAGCACGCCCTACTGCATCCATCTTCAAATTGAAGCCACCAGTGAGTTCCCCTTATCCTTCTATCTGTGTGATATCATTTAATTGCTCACCGGTGACCTCTAACGCCGGCGATCACCGGAATTCTGAATTGCCCTGTTCCGGCAATGCAACTTGATTTATCCCGAATTAGCTTTCGAACCTGTAAACAAAATTGATCAGTGAACTGAGTGTAGCAAGCCTGTAAGCTCAGAATCTTCAATTGATCTCAAATTGAAGTTTTTCCCGATTTTGAACTTCACCAGTAACTGGCTCACATCGCCAGGCCACACCGGCGATCCTCCAGCCTAATTGACGTCTCAAGTAGCTTACTCGTACCCCTCTATCACTCTCCAAGCAAAGAATTGAGTTCAATCGGCCTGTATCAAAAATGCCCAATTTCAGTGCCTTCTTCTCCAGCGCCGTTCACCGGAAAGTTTTTGCCAGCCGTTTCAGCCCTAACCACTTTGTCCAGTGTGTGTGCCTTGAACTCCTGAGCATTTTTGTCTTCTAGCCCGACACCTAGATCGGTCTAGATTGAAAGATATAACTTTACCAAGATTTGTGTCCAGAACTGTTCCAGTGCAGTGAGTTCACCGCAGTTCATCATCGGATTTCTTGCCGTCCGGCCATCTTCAGCCGTGGATCCTGTTATGACTTTTGTTCATGTTACTCAAGCCTACCTCCTAGACAAAGATAGCACACCAGTTGAGCCCTTGAACAGCATTTTATGCTTAGCCCTAGATTTTGACATTGTCAGCCTTATGCCAGAGCTTGTTAGCCAGTGGCATTGGCCTTGTTTACCCACTTCTGGTTGTGCAATTTGAGAACCACTTTGTCCACTGAATTTGTAGAGTTGTGATCTACATTTTCTTCTACTACCACAACTTGAGATAAGCACTCTAGCTTTTCTTAAAGCTATGTCAGAGCCTTGATCCGAATGTCAATCTGCTGACATTCGCTGTTTTGATCAAACCAGCCACAAAATTGATATCCCTGTTGCAACCTTGAAACCCTAAGATCATCTAACACCTATCCTTAGCCCAGATTCCTTGAAACCCTAGAATGTCGACTTAGTTCAGCTTGCAATCCAAATTATCTCCAGTATTGTTCAGTTATTCTTGTTAAGCATATCTGCATATAACTCATAAAACATTTTAATATAATAAGTAATCATTGTGTGTTTGTTTGTCGTCGAGCAGATCCAGAAGCTGACTTTGAGGATTTTGCTGTTGACTCATCATCAATTGCTGTATCTTACGACGCGGAAGGCAAGTCATATCCTTGAACATCTTGAACCTATATTTTAAGAGTTACTATAATATAACCTTGAATATAGATAATATTGCATGTGAAAGATTGAGAATGGTTGAATTATGAATTGGCAGTACTAGACTGGTTATTTGTGAAATATGAAATAAACAAGTTTTGAGCCATGAACTAATATATATTTATGTATATACTTATATTCATGAAATAAAACCCCTAGCCGTGACCAGAATATTGGTATGGATGACTGTAGCACTGGAGGTGCTAAACTGCAAAGGATAGCAGGCACGGAAGGTGCAGGGTTGTGGATGGTTTGGTCACTGGCATATAAGGACTAGAACCTTGTGTTGTGCATCTAGTGGCATGAACATCGTGCTAACCGCAAGTCTGGAATGGGACAGGCCTGAACAAGTACTTATGTGGATCGCACATGAAACCCCTGCATGAGATGTGTAGTGATGCACTATTTACACAGAGAATGGCTCCCACACATATCACTGAAGGTGATCTTGCACGCTGACCCAGTAATGGGAATAAGAAAAGGGGTGGAGGTTAGGGTACAACCTGCCACAACTATGGTTTGCGGAGACCCACAGGGTCAGGGGTGAATTGTGAGTGAAACATAACAAAAGTTCTTGTTATCTCCACCTTGCCACTCACAGAATGAAGTGAGCCAGGGGTCCAATCATTATGATAGGAAGGGCTTGAAAGTGGAATATCTTGCGGGTAAATTGATACTTCTCTGCAGAGTTTAAAAACATATTCGAATAATCCGAGCTCCCGGGTTTATAGGAGTTTGCTGCGGTGGATTAAATCCACGGGGTGTGACACAAGTATATTTTCTAAATAAAATTTGTTAAATCAAGATTACCCAAATGACATATGTTGTCATGATAAGGAGTACTGCCGTGGGCTGTCATGTGTCGACGTGTCGCGGTAGTGCTATAATCTAGTGAACATGAATAGTAATGCTATGTTATGAAAAGTGCTGCCATAAGATGAGATGAGATGAGATATGAAAGAAAAAGGTTATTTTACAAACATCCATAATTCTTGACTAGTCTAGGTTCATATCATCACTACTATATGTATCTACTGTTACCTATGACTTGCTGAGTACGTAAGTACTCACCCTTGCAACATTCAACTCAGTAGATGGAGCGTACCTTGATCAAGATGAAGGCGTGGAGAACTTTGTGGATCCAGAAGGAGGAGAGTCAGTTCTGCCAGAGCCCTGATGTATGTTGTTCTGCCGTCAACTTCTTTTGTGGGAGGGTCACCTATCTTCTGCTGTGTAGTTATTATTTTGCTAAACCTTGAATGTCGTGAAGGCATTGTAATCTCTTATGTAATATTAAGGCCAGCAGGTCACACTGCTTAAATATTTTGTAAGTTACTCTGTTGCAATGTAATATACTCCTGTGTTTGACTTATCCTGGGAAGTCAAAGGTATGTACATATGGGACTAGCTGCAGTGAGCTAGGTCTCCATGGGAGTAGTCGTAGTCCCAGTTTCGAGGCGCGACACAATGTCAGGCCCATCTCGGACAAAAACCCCCGAACGGATGCAAATGTCTCTGGTTCACATTTTGCAATACGCTTAAAGATTTTGTACAGGCCAAACATTGTCTGGCCAAAACGGACACTGTCGGGCCAATGCACATTGACAATAAAATAAGCATAACTTTTGACCTAGAGATCCGATTGAGGTGATTTTTATCTTGTTGGAAAGATAACTCAATGGGCTACAATTTTGTCAGCAGAAGCGAGACCTAGATAGGCCTAGATGTTTCTAGGAAATTCAAAAACCGTCCTATTGCCAAAATGTCCAACACAAATGTCATTTCTAATGCAGTTTGTCTGTTTTCTGGCGGATATGTCTGCTGACACTTAGCATGGACCATGACCAAATTGATTTAAGAACTTTACAGCCATAGGTCGAATATCCGGTTGAAAACAGGTGGTCGAGTGGATTTGGTCGAGCGTACGTAATCGAGCTGAAAACTGGTACGACCAGCTTGAACTCCTACAACCACGACCAAACTCCAAACAAGGATACAGCTAATCCGGTGAACACGACCACGGCCAGCTCTAGAAATAAAACAGATTGCTCTAGCTGGCGATCATGACTAAGTGCAGTTTTCAAAATATTTTCACTAATGCAACACGAACTACATGTAGACTTTCTAGCAATGCAAGAGGTGATTAAACACTAGTGCAAGATGATATGAATGCATTTGAGCTTCCACACTAGATAGAATCAAACTACTAGTTTTCAACCCCTCTTAATAGTATGGTCAAACTAGTAAAAAGAAGTCCTATCAAACCGGTCTATCTCCAAACACCGAGACTGATAAAATCCTAAGAAAACAATCCTTAATCTTGGATTTTACCTTTGGTGAAGCTCGACCTTGTGAAGCTTGACCCCTCGCAGCTTGCCCTCACAGAGCTCGACCTCACTAAGCTCGACCTCGCTCGAGATGTCTCATATTGGCATCATCCTCTTCACGCTCCAGCTTGCTTTCATCTCGCAACCATTCTGAGACTACAACACATAAACTCAACACACCACGTTAGTCTCATAAATAGGTAGTCATTAATCACCACCAGAGAAATTACTCAACACAGGAGTTAGCTCAATAATTTATCTTTTCGGTGAAATGACAAAACCATATTCAATAGATAGTAAGAGATGAATCATACACTCATATAGATCCGTCTACGATAAGAGACATAAATACACGATCTATACTACTCATGTCATGATAAAGATAAGCAATCTGCACAGATGACTAATATGATGAGCTCCCCCTCAACATATGCATCGGTATTAAACCATACAAGGGAAGTCATCAACTTTTAGGGTTTAACAACAACATTTCAATTTACTTGTGCTAAACCAAGATTTATCCATGTTGTCATTTAATCATCAAAGTTGTCATTATTCATATTAACATGAATTATCAGGGGTTTATCCAAATCGTCATTAATCATCAAAATCTAGATACCTAGATCGACCTAGATCTAACAAGAGCCACACCAAGGATCAGAATCCGTACAGATCTGAATCAGCCAGAATCATCTTCTACTATATGCCACAAGGAGGCAACCTTAGTGACATACTAATGTGGATGAAACGGAGTAGATAGGATGCTATGGCCGTGCATAATCAAATCTTGGAGCAGCTAATGCAACGTTTGCCAGCTAGACAAACTGAAGGGTCAGCTATCGGTGTAAGATTGGCCGATTTCCAGAAGACGCATCCCCTGACCTTTTCAAGTACTGAAGATTCCATAGTAGCTGATGATTGGTTCAAGGATGTGGAAAGGAAGCTAGACACAGTCAGGTGAAATGACCGAGAGAAACTCCTCTACGGCCCGCATCAGCTTGCTAGACCTGCCACCGCCTGGTGGGAAAACTATCAAGTTGTACATCCCAACCGAGAGGTGATAACATGGAATGAGTTCTAAGAGCAGTTTCGCAAATACCATGTTCCAAAGGGTGTTGTCCAGGAAAAATGCTGGGAATTTGTGAATCTAAAAAAAGGCAATAAGTCTGTCAAGAAATACTTGCATAAGCTCATTCAGTTGGTGAGATATGTGTTGCATCTAGGCCTTCATGCCTAACCCTAATTTTGATGATTAATGAAAACAGAGTGTTTAGGACTAACTGTGCTTTTTGAGATTGATTAATACAGGGCTCCGTTGGGAAGATTGTCGAGATGAACAAAACGAACCCAACGCAAAAGACGTAAAAGCACAAGTCGCAAAAATGAAGACAAGACACAAATGTGAAAAAGCAAAGGACCTAAGGTAATCCGTATTTTACTTTTACCGATCTCGGCGTGTGGAGATGATCGGTTAGGAAAATTATTTTTAGTTTTAACCGTACTATAAAGAGGGGTGGCGAAAGCCCTCTCTTTATCTCCAACATAAACCGAGAAACTTAGGTCATTGCATTGCATCATTTTGGCTGGATTTGGTTTGAACTTAATTTGAAAAATCTGGTTTTTCAGTTCAGTTTTGAACAGCAAAAGAGTTTTTCGATTTTCTAGAAATATCTAGCCAGATCTGATATTTGCTTCTGTTGAAAAAAATGTAGCCCTTGAAATTATCTTTCAAACGAGCTATTAAACACCTCTTTTGAATTTCGGGATTTAAAGTTATCTCTGTTTTTGTTCAGGCTGACTGCCAGTTTGCTAAACTGACTGTCAGTTTGAATGTCAGGTCGTGTTAACTGACAATTGTCCAGAGAGGATGTATTTTGTGCTCAAAATTTTTGTACTAAACTGACTGTCAGTTTGTCCATACTGACTGTCAGTTGGGGAGTCGACCACAGTGCTTTTAACTGAGTTTCTATTTGTTTTTGGTCGAGTATGTGGTCGAACTGACTGTCAGTTGTGGGTTTCAGCTTTCCTTATACGACCACGAACGGCTAGCAAATTTTTATCCATAAATTTTGTCGGCCGTTGTGCACTAAACTGACTGTCAGTTAGGCAAACTGACTGTCAGTTTGAGTTGCCGATTTTCAGCCCTAGCTCCAACGGTTCATTTGATTCTTGCGGCTATAAATAGGGGCTTTGGGCATGAGTTTTACAGAACAAGGTAGTAGCATTTCTTATACACTCTTGAGCTTTAGTTTTGTACTTAAAATCTTGATCTTTTGATCAAGTCGAGTGTTTTCCTATCCACCGAGCACTTCAGTTCTTTTGCATTTGCATTCACTTAGCTTCTCGGTGCGTGTTTGGAGGTCAAGAGAAGACCTCGCTGCCTGTTACTCTTAGTGAGCGCCCTCACCTAGACGGTTCGGAGGCATGGCCGTTGACCTCTCCAGATTAGAGATTGTCAGAGAGGCTCGGCAAGCTTGTACAAGGCATTGGTGCTCGCCTTTCCGGAGTGGACAAGGAGCAACCATTAGTAGATAATACTCTTCGTGAGTATTGAGGCAAAACTCAAGTGACTTGAGTGCTTCAACGAGGACTAGTGGAGACTGGGCGAGTCTCCGATACCTCGGTAAAAACTGCTGTGTTCGTTCTCTTCCTCTCTTGCTTATATTATTTATTCTTGATTTGCAATTATTTGCTTTAAGTTTTGAGTTTTTAAAAGCCTCCTATTCACCCCCCTCTAGTCGGCATACTTGATCCAACACGTGGTATCAGAGCACGGTCTCTCGATTCATTAGGCTTTACCGCCTAGAGATAGGATGTCGTCAAGTGCAGATTTCCTTCTTGGTCATACCGGTCGTGCGCCTATCTTTGATGGGGCAAACTATCCTTATTGGAAAGTGCGCATGTCGGTATTACTATAAGCTATGGGGCTTGATGTATGGGATATTGTTAAACTCGGTTTTACTCCTCCGGATGATCCGGCAAGTCAGTCTGAGGACGATAGGAGAAAACTACATTTAAACGCCCGTGCGAAAAATGCACTCTTTGCTGATTTATCCTTGAATGAGTTCAACCGTGTGAGTAATCTCACGACAGCTCATAAGGTTTGGACCACCCTCGAAGAAATTTACGAGGGCACAAAAAAGGTTAAAGAGGCAAAGTTGCTAATGGTGAGGCAAAAATATGAGACATTCACCATGTCATCAACTATGTCCGTGGATTCCATGTTTACTCAGTTGAATAACATTGTGAACGAACTCAAGGGTCTTGGTGTTGTTTTTACTGACATTGAGATTGTGAGAAAGATGCTTAGGGCCTTACCGGAAAGTTTCGACACTTTGGTCACGGTTCTCACAAACTCCGATTTATCGACCACAACACCAACCGATCTTTATGGGAACCTCATCACCCATGAGATGCACAAGAAGGAGAAGAAAGAAGCAGCTGAACCCTCGGAGACCAAGAAGAAAGCTTTGGCCTTCAAAGCCAACGCAAGGAACGATTCAAGCAATGGCTCCTCCGATGAAGACCTCGCATTCATGGTAAAGAACACTCAAAAACTTCTTCGCAGGTTGCATAAGAAGGGTGTCAACCTTGACACACGACCAAAGGGACCAAAGCAAAACAACTTCAAGGACATCATTTGCTATGGATGCCATGGGAAGGGACACATAGCATCAAGATGTCCAAACAAGAACAAGGCGTGGAACAAGAAGAAGAAGTTCTTCAAGAAGAAGAATGAAGAAATCAAAGAAGCTTGCTTTGGAGAATGGATGTCCGGAGGCGAGAGCTCCGACTCTGACTCCGACAACGAAAGAAGTTGCTCCAAGAAGATGGCCGGATTAGCTCTCGGCAACATCAACACTTCAACTAGCTCATCCATTTGCCTTATGGCCAAAGGCGATGAAAAGGTACACTCTAACGATCCATCATATGATGATTTAGTTGAAATGATAACCGAATTAAATGAAATTTTTGGAAAAATTAAAAGGAAGTATAAGGCGCTTAAGGAAGATGTAACACCCTGAGTTTAGGGGTGAAAATTTCCTTTTTCATCAATAGTATGTATGCATGTATCTGTAGTAATAGCCAGATCAGTATCTATCTTAAACCCTAAAATCTCCAAATCTTTCTTGTGAACCCCAAATCAAGATCAGATTGCTCAGGTGTAATCTATTAGTTATCCTGAATCTAAAAGCCTTCAGAACCTAGATTCAATTCCAGCTCTAAATCCCAGAATTATCAACTCCATTTGTTTTCGAAAACAGAAATACCTTATATTACCCTAAATACTCTGAATTCAAATTTAATCAAAATCTTGACCAAGTTCAGATCAGATTATTCTTGAAATATGATCATGGGTATGCCAATACCTTAAACCAGAAAGTTGGCAGCCAGATTTTATCATCTAGACTCTTTTCACAAATCAGTCCAAGAGTTATTGCAAATTAGTCCTTTATCTGACATCTGGAAACCCAAAAAGGCTAAAATCTCCAGATTAACTTCAAACTCAAAATCACTTCAGCAAATCTTTTCTAAATGCTATTTGTCATAAGTTTCTCTCCTGTGCAGATATCAAAATCAAACCCTAAATGCCAGAATTCGAAATCGACAAAACTCAAATCTTATTTTACCCTAAAATACCCTATTTTCAGTTCATATCAAAAACTATTCAAATGTGCCAGATTTTATCAAACATCTTTGCCAAATATTTTGTTGAATATATCTGCCAGATTAGTGAAAAAAAATTCAGTTTAAACCTTCCAGAATTCCAGATTTACAGAACAGTCCAAAATTCAAGATTTGAAACTGCAGTTCAGTCCAAATTTCGACCAGGCCATTTACTGTGCGCACGACCAGAGCTCACCGTGCCTGTGCGCCGTGGCTGTTCGTCGCCGGTGAGGCTTCGCCCGCGCTCGTGACCGTGCATGTTGTGTGTACGTGTCTTCGCCTCAGCCATTGCCGTGGCAGCGCCGTTGCAACGTCGACGACAGCGCCTGCTCCCGCGCGCGACCAGCAGCCTTTTGTCAGCAACTCCTCGCCACGTCGCCTTGCCGCGCCAGTTATTGTCGCCACCGCTTGCTACAGCTTTGTCAAGTCCCGATGGAACGACACTGTGATCAGCTGCAAGCTTGTCGCCGTCGCAATCACCGTTCTTCGCTGTGTCTTCGCCGTTGTTGTTCAGCACGCAACCAGTCTCATCCCCAGCTGCCAATCACTTCGTTGTCTCCTCCTTGCAAGCTTCGCCTGGCCTATTTAAACCCCATTGTGTTCAGCAGCTTCTTCACACCTCACAGAAATCAGCTAAGTCTCGAAATCCTTCTGTTTTCGTTTTCTTCTCCGGCGAGCCGTCGAGGAGGCTCACGGTGCCAGGACGCCCTGCTGCACCAATATCCAAATTGAAGCCATCAGTGAGTTCCTCTTCTCATTCTCTCTGTGTGGTATCATCTAATTGCTCACCGGTGACCTCTAACGCCGGCGATCACCGGAATTGCCGATTGCCCTGTTCCTGCAATGTAGCTTAATTCAGCCTGAATTAGCTTTCAAAATTGTAATCTAAAATGATCAGTGAGTTATTTCAAGCATGCCTGTGAACTTAGAATCATCAATTGATCCCAATTTGAAGCTATTCCCGATTTTGCAAATTGACAGTCGCTGGCTCACGTCGCCAAGCCACACCGGCGATCCTCCGGCCAAATTGACGTCGCCAGTAGCTTACTCATACCCTTCTATCACTCCTAGAGCAAGGAATCGAGTTGAATCGGCTTATGTTGAAAATGCCCAAATCCATAGCTTCTTCTCCGGTGCCGATCATCGGAAAGCTTGTTCCAGCCATTTCAGCCCTCGAAACCTTGTCCAGTGTGTGTGCTTTGACCTCCTGAGCATTTTTGTCTTCTAGCCCGACACCTAGATCGGCCTAGATTGGAAGTTATAGCTTTGCCAAGATTTTGTCCAGAAATGATCTAGTGCAGTGTGTTCACCTTAGTTCATCATCAGATTTCTTGCTGTCCAGCCATCTTCGGCCATAGATCCTATTGTAACTTTTGTTCCTGTTACTCAAGCCTACCTCCTAGACAAAGTTAGCACATCTATTGAGCCCTTGAACAGCATTTTATGCTAAGCCCTAGTTTTTGGCATTGTCAGCTCTATGCCAGAGCTTGTCAGCCAGTGGCATTGGCCTTGTTTACCCACTTCTGGTTGTGTAATTTGAAAACCACTTTATCCACTGAATTTGTAGAGTTGTGATCTACATTTTCTTCTATTACCACAACTTGAGATAAGCACTCTAACTTTTCTTAAAGCTATGTCCAAACCTTGATCTGAATGTCAATCTGCTGACATTCGCTGTTTTGATTAAACCAGCCACAAAATTGTTATCCCTATTGTAATCCTGAAACCCTAAGATTATCTAATCACCATCCTTAGCCCAAATTCCTTGAAACCCTAGAATCTCGACTCAGTTCAGTTTGCAGTTCAAATTATCTCCAGTATAGTTCAATCATTCTTGTTGAGCATTTCTGCATATAAGTCATAAAACATTTTAATATTATAAGTAATCATTGTGTGTTTGTCTGTCGTCGAGCAGATTCAGAAGCTGAATTTGAAGATTTTGCTGTTGACCCGTCATCAACTGCTGTATGTTACGACGCGGAAGGCAAGTCATATTCTTGGTCATCTTGAACCTATATTTTAAATGTTGCTATAATATAACCTTGAATAGGCAATATTGCATGTGAAAGATTGAGAATGGTTGATTTATGAATTGGCAATACTAGACTGATTATCTGTGAAATGTGAAATAAACAAGTTTTGAGCTATGAACTATTATGTATGTATATATTTATATTCATGAAATAAAACCCCTAGCCGTGACCAGAAAAATGGTGTGGAATGGCTGTAGCACTAGAGGTGCTAGACTGCAAAGGATATGCAGGCACTGAAGGTGCAGGGTTGTGGATGGTCTGGTCACTGGCATATAAGGACTAGAACCTTGTAATGGGAATGGCTCCCACACATATCACTGAAGGTGATCAAGCACGCTGACCCAGTAATGGGAATAAGAAAAGGGGTGGAGGTTAGGTTACAACCTACCACAACTGTGTCTCGCGGAGAGCCACGAGGTCAGGGGTGAATTGTAAGTGATACATAACAAAAGTTCTTGTTATCTCCACCTTGCCACTCACACATGGTTGTGAGGAGGGGTCTAATCATTTTGATAGGGTGGGCTTGAAAGTGGAATATCTTGCGGGTAAATTGGTACCTCTCTGCAGAGTTAAAAACGTATTCGAATAGTCCGAGCTCCCGGGTTTATAGGAGTCTGCTGCGGTGGATTAAATCCACGGGGTGTGACACAAGTACTATTTTCTAAATAAAATGTGTTAAATCAAGATTACCCGAATGACATGTGTTGTCATGATAAGGAGTGCTGCCGTGGGCTGTCGTGTGTCGACGTGTCGCGGTAGTGCTATAATCTAGTGAACATGATTGATGATGTTATATTATGAAAAGTGCTGCCATGAGCTGAAATAAGATGAGGTGAGAAAGAAAAATATTATTTTACAAATATCCATAATTCTTGACTAGTCTAGGTTCATATCATCACTACTATATGTATCTACTCTTACCTATGACTTGCTGAGTACGTAAGTGCTCACCCTTGCAACATTCAACTCAATAGATGGAGCCTACCTTGATCAAGATGATGGCATAGAGTACTTCGTGGATCTAGAAGGAGGAGAATCAGTTCCGCCAGAGCCCTGAAGTGTGTTGTTCTGCCGTCAACTTCTTTTGTGGGAGGGTCACCTATCTTCTGCTGTGTAGTTAAATATTTTGCTAAACCCTGAATGCCTTGTAGGCATTGTAATACTTTTTATGTAATATTAAGGCCAGCAGGCCACACTGCTTAATATTTTGTTAGTACTCTGTTGCAATGTAATATACTCCTGTGTTTGACTCATCCTGGGAAGTCAAAGGTTTGTGAGAATGGGACTAGCTGCAGCGAGCTAGGTCTCTACAGGAGTAGTCGTAGTCCCAGTTTCGGGGTGCGACAGAAGAACATTCTTCCCTACGCACTTAATACTCCGAGCTTAAAGATTCTTATGAAAGCATGCTCATAAAAGATGTTACAAATATCTCATCTAAGGTGGATGCTTCAACTTCATGTGACTTAGATGATTCCCCTTCTAATAGTCATCGTACTTCATGTGTTTCAAGTGATAATCTTTTAAATGAAAATAATGAACTTAAGGCACAAGTCGAAAAACTTGGAAAAGGTTTAGAAAACTGCTACAAAGGCAAAATATCTCTTGATCTAATCCTTAGTAAACAAAAATGTTCATTTAGAAAAGAAGGATTAGGATATTTCCAAAAGAAAGGGAAGAAACCAAATTCTAAAACTATATTTGTTAAAGCATGCAACACATTTTGTCATAAATGCCATGAAACTGGTCATTCGCATTAAGCATGTCCCTTAATGACTCCAAATTATTTTGATACTTGCTACATGCTTCAAAAGTCGAGGAAAGGTTATGCTATAGCAAAGTATGTTGGTGCACCCATGTTAAATAAAAGATAGAAATTTATTTGGGTGCCCAAAGTTTTGATCGCTAACATTGAAGGACCCAAAAAGGTTTGGGTACCTAAAAGGACTTAATTCTTTTTATGCAGGTGAACTACAAGACCGGTGGGAGGCATTGGATGCTAGATAGCGGATGCTCTGAACACATGACCGGTAACAAGAAGTTGTTCACCTCACTTAAAGACAACTCAAGCGAGAACCAAAAGATTACCTTTGGCGACAATCGTCAAGGAAATGTGGTAGGCTTGGGTAAAATTGCAATCTCTAATGATCTTTCTATTTCGAATGTTTTATTGGTCGAATCTCTGAATTTCAATTTGCTTTCCGTTGCACAAATTTGCGATTTTGGTTTTAGTTGCACATTTTTCCCAAAAGAAGTTTTGGTTGAAAGTTTAAAAGATAAAACCTTGATCTTTAAAGGCTTTCGTTTTGAAAATCTTTATTTGGTTAATTTTCACTCAAAAGATGCATCTTTGTCAACATGTCTTGTCTCTCAAACCTCAAAAGGTTGGCTATGGCATAGACGACTTGCACATGTTGGAATGCATCAGTTGAGAAAACTTTTAAAACGTGATTTGGTTGTTGGCTTAAAGGATGTGAATTTTGAAAAGGACAAACCTTGTAGCGCTTGTCAAGCTGGCAAGCAAGTGGCTACTTCACATCCAACTAAGCGCATTCTTTCTACTTGTAAACCTTTGGAACTCCTTCATATGGATTTATTTGGACCTTCCGAGTTCCAAAGTATCGGGGGTAGTAATTATGGTTTTGTGATTGTTGACGATTTTAGTCGCTATACTTGGGTTTTCTTTATTTCCCAAAAATCTGAAACCCCCGATGTTTTCAAAAGTTTTGCAAAACGTGCTTCTACTGAATTCGAATTATCCATCAAGAAAATCCGTAGTGATCATGGTGGAGAGTTCGTTAATTCAACTTTGTTTGATTTGTGTGACTCTCTTGGAATCAAACACGAATTTTCTACATCCTACACTCCACAGCAAAATGGAGTCGTTGAAAGGAAAAATCGAACACTTATAGAAATGGCAAGGACTATGCTGAGTGAGTATGATACTCCTACTCTCTTCTGGGCTGAAGCAGTGCATACTGCTTGCTATTCTATAAATCGGCTTTATATGCAACCCATTCTAAATTTGACTCCTTATGAACTTCTTATTGGGCGTAAGCCAAATATTTCTTATTTTCGAGTATTTGGATGCAAATGTTATATTCTTAAGAAAAGAAATTTTGGTGGTAAATTTCAAAGAAGAGTAGATGAAGGCTTTCTAGTCGGATACTCCACCACTAGCAATGTCGGGGGAAATCTCCGCGGGACAAAGTCCAGGTAAGATGTGTCACGATTGCCCGGGGACGCGGCCTCCGGCCCCTCCCCGGGCGCCGCCTTTTGGCTCCCGGGACGCAGCCTCCGGTGCCCTCCCGGGCGCCGCCATTTGCCCGGGGACGTGGCCTCCGGGGCCTCCCCGGGTGCCGCCTTTTGGCTCCCGGGACGCGGCCTCCGGTGCCCTCCCGGGCACCGCCATTTGCCCGGGGACGTGGCCTCCGGGGCCTCCCCGGGCGCCGCCTTTTGGCTCCCGGGACGCGGCCTCCGGTGCCCTCCCGGGCACCGCCATTTGCCCGGGGAAGTGGCCTCCGGGGCCGCCCCGGGCGCAGCCTTTTGGCTCCCGGGACGCGGCCTCCGGGGCCTCCCCGGGCGCCGCCTTTTGGCTCCCGGGACCCGGCCTCCGGTGCCCTCTCGGGCGCCGCCATTTGCCCGGGGACGTGGCCTCCGGGGCCTCCCCGGGCGCCACCTTTTGGCTCCCGGGATGCGGCCTCCGGTGCCCTCCCGGGCCTCATCGCCCTCCTAAAGGTAAAGTCTTGAACTATCTATCACGTGCAGGTCACGCGAGGAGCGCCTCGGGAACTAGCGACCACCTGTCAAGCATCCAAGGCGTTTGACCGGGAGAAGGACGGTCCTACCCTTCAATCCGACGGTGGCTCCCGGGGTAGTTTAGGTTTTTTGCTTCTTTTTGGGGCTATAAATAGCCCTTGTACCCCTCTGTTGTAGGGGATCGGTTCATTTATTGGAATAGCTAAATTCATAGGCGTGCTCCGGAAGCCTCTCCCCTGGAGAGAGCCTCCCCAGCCGACTCCGGTCGGGAGCGCGTCGACAGGACTAGGGCCCCCACCGGGACCCGAACCTGTATAAACCCGTGTGTTATTCTTTGTGCTTGTCCGGCGGGGGAGGACCGGTCATCCGGTCAACCCGCGCCGCGTAATCTTCGCTAGGATCACTCTCAAAACCTGCCGGGGTATTCACAATACCATGACAGTTGGCGCCGACCGTGGGGACCTGTGACAAGACGCCATGGCTTCCCCAAGAACAAGGGCTCGCACCCTTCCCGGTGATCCGGGTCTCGGAGACCCGGTGCCGTCCGCCCGGGACACTGCTGTCCTGGCGATCCCTTCCGGAGGTGACCTGGCCCAGGTACCGCCTCCCTCCTTTCCTCTTAACTTAGGTGCTTCCACCTCCAGGTCGTTCCCGGTGACCGCGGGGACCTCGGCCGGGACAAGCGTCCCCCCGACGGCTCCCCCGGCTCCCCGGGATGCCCTGCTCGAAGCTCTCGTGGAAGGCCAGCTCCGCGCTCAGCGCTCCATGGACGAGCTCCTTAGCGTGCTGGCGCGGCCTCCGGCCCCCACACTTGCGTCGCACCCATATCCGGGGAACATGCCCCCGTTTATGGGTTACCCGGCGGCCCCTCCAGCTGCCGGGGGGTTGTCCGCCCCGTATGATCCTGCCGGGGGGTTCCCTCCCCCTGCGGGATATACGCCCGGACCCTTCCCGGCACCCGGGCCTGTCCCGGTACCGGGAGGTTACTTCACACCGGGGCCCTTCGTGGCACCAGGGGGGTACCCCGTCCCCGGCCTATTCCCGGGACCGGGAGCCCATTTCATGCCGTGGGTTTACCCCGCGCCGCGTTTACCGCACCGGGGGCGGTTGACAGAGCAGCCCCCGCGCCGCAGCGGACTTCCCCCCGCATGGGCTCCCCGGTTCCGGACGCCGCCACGGGGGCTCCCCCCTCACCGGTTCCGGGTGTTACAGGGCCTGCCCCCTTCCCAGTTCCGGTCGTGGCCACTGGGGCCCCCACCACTTCGATTCCAGGCGCCGCCGTGGGCGCCCCCTCCCCGGTTCCGGACGATACAGGGGCTTCCCCCTTTCTGGTCCCGGGGGTCGTCGCAGGGGTCTCGCCCCAACCGGCTCCGGAAGCTACAGCGCACGAGCTCCCTCCCTCGGCGGGACGAGTCCGTTCCGCCCCGGGGGAGGTCGAGCGAATGCGTTCATCAGAGTGCGGGGAAGAACTTCCCCCCGGCCACGGGCGCGGGGAGCCTCGCTCTCGCATCGGCCGGGGGAAGAGACCCGCTGAAGAGCCAACCTCTCCGGCGGAGAGCCCGGACGTCTGGGAATTCAGCCCCAGTCCGGAGGAAAAGCGTCGCCACCGCCATTCTGGCGGACCTCTCGGACCGCTTCCAGACTCAGACAACGAAGGTCCCGTGAAAGAAGACAGCGACTGGGGCTCTCTCCGGGAAGTGCAGGGGGCCAACCAGCCCCTGTGCCGAAGACTTCGCAGCATCCGGTGGCCGCGGCCCTACCGCCCACCGCACATCGAGCACTATAACGGTGAGGTGGACCCTTACGAGTTCGTGCAGGTCTACTCCACTGCTATCTCCGCGGCCGGGGGGGACAAGTCAGTACAGTGCAACGTCTTCCCCCTTTACCTCTCCAGCATCGCCCGCCCCTGGTTCTACAACCTGAAGGCCGGCTCCATCAATTCTTTCTCGCAGCTCAAGCGAGAGTTCTGTGCCAACTTCCAGGGGAACTACGTGCGTCCCCTGGACTCCTCGCAGCTGTACACTGTCCGGCAGAGGACTGGGGAAACCATCAGAAGTTTCTTCAAGCGCTTTGCTCAGGTGAAGAGCAAAGTGGCCCACGTCCCCGACTCTACGGTCATCGAAGCATGCAAAAGAGGCATCCTCCCGGGGGAGCTCCACCGAAGGCTCACCCGGAGTTGCCCCTCTTCCGCCGACGAGCTCTTCAATGTGCTCGAAAAGTACGCTCGGGCGGAGGAAGACGATATCTGGAAGAAGACCCAGGGGGCTCCCGCCCCCGTCGAACGGGGGGCGAGGGATCCCCCCAAACGCTCCAGGCAAGGGGGGCGTAGCGAGCCACGGCCTCGGGACACCTTTGTCCTCGAGGGCGGAGGCGGCTCGCGCGACCCCCCGAGGACCAACCGCCCCTTCCCCAAACCGAAGGGCCATGGGGGAGGACAGTCTTCGCGCGGCCGGGAAGGCCCCGCGGGGAGAAGGCGGGAAGGACCGTGGTGCAGCCTCCACAGGTCCAATACCCACGCTACCCAAGATTGTAGCCAGCTGCTGCAGCACTTCGCAGACTTCCTCGACCAGCGCGGGCAGGGGGGGACTCCGGCCTCCTTGCTCCCTCGGCCAGCTGTTCCGACTCTTCCCGCTCCCACGGGGGGTCAGCAGACGCAAGAGGGGGAGCGTTCAGAAGCTCTCCCCTTTCAAACTTCGCAGCGGCACATCAACGTCATCGTGGGAGAATCTGCCTCTGGGCGGGACTCTAAGCGCCAGCGTAAGGAGTACGCGCGCGAGGTCAAGGTTGTGGGGGTGCTACACGCGTCCCCGCCACCGAAGTGGTCGAACGTCCCCCTCACCTTCACGGCAGAAGACGCGCGGGGGGTTCGCTTCCCCCACGACGACGCACTCATTGTGTCCGCGACCATCTACAACTACCATCTGGCCCGGATCCTGGTGGACGGCGGGAGCTCCGCCGATGTCTTATTCCTGAAGGCCTTCAAAGAAATGCAGGTGGATGATTAGCTCCTGCAGCCCGCTGCCGGGCCCCTGCAAGGCTTTGTCCCGGGGAAGGCGATCCACCCCGTGGGCAAGGTAGATCTTCCAATGACCTTCGGCACCCCGGAGAACTACCGGACCGAGCTGGTCCGCTTCGACGTGGTAGACCTCCCCTCCTCCTACAACGCGATTATGGGGAGGACGACAATCAACCGGCTGGGGGCTGCCACCCATCAAAATTATCTCTGCATGAAGATCCCCGGGCCGCATGGTGTGATCAATGTCCGGGGAGACCAAGACATGGCCCGTGCTCTATACGAGCGCGCTGCGGCCACGATCGGAAGCGTCAACCTCATAAAGACGCCCGGGGGGGAGGCTCCTCCCCCGGAACTAGATGCTGCTGCGCCACCGCCCGGGAGGCCCCTCCTCAAGCCGCGTCTGGAAGGGGGCCTCCGGAAGGTCCTGCTGTCCCCGGGCAACGAAGACAAAACCGTCCGGATCGGGGCGGAGCTCCCCGAAGAGCACGCAGCGCAACTTGCGGCTTTTCTACGCGAAAACTCCGATGTTTTTGTGTGGAAGCCGACAGACATGCGGGGCGTCGCCCGGGAGGTCATTGAGCACAAGCTTGCAGTGGCCCCCGGTCACCCCCCGGTCAAGCAGAAGCTGCGGAAACTCTCCCTCGAGCGCCAAGAGGCAATCAAGGCGGAGATCACCCGGCTCCGAGAGGCGGGGTTCATTCGGGAGGTCCTGCACCCCGAGTGGCTCACGAACCCCGTCCTCGTCAAGAAATCAAACGGCAGGTGGCGGATGTGCGTGGACTTCACCGACCTTAACCGCGCCCGCCCCAAAGACAAATTCCCGCTCCCGCGGATTGATCAGCTCGTCGACTCCACTGCGGGGTGCGAGCTCATGAGCTTCCTAGACGCCTACTCGGGCTACCATCAAGTCCGGATGGCGGAAGGGGACGAGGAAAAGACGAGTTTTATTACTCCCCTCGGAACCTTCTGCTACGTCCATATGCCCTTCGGGCTCAAGAACGCGGGGGTGACTTTCCAGCGCCTCATGACACTGGTTTTCAAAGAGCAAGTCGGCCGCAACGTTGAAGTCTACGTAGACGATGCGGTTGTCAACAGTCCCCGCACAGCCTGCCACATCGACGACCTGGCTGAAACCTTCCGGAACCTCCGCGCATTCGGGCTCAAGCTGAACCCAGAGAAGTGCGCCTTCGGGGTGCGCGGGGGGAAGCTCCTAGGTTTCCTCGTGTCCCAGCGGGGCATTGAGGCAAACCCCGAGAAGATCTGGGCATTCCTAGACATGCCCCCGCCGCGCTCCGTCAAGGATGTCCAACGGCTCTCCGGCCGCCTAGCCGCGCTCAGCCGCTTTGTCTCCCGGTCGGGGGAGCGGGGCCTCCAGTTCTTCAAGATCCCCCGGGGGCTCGAGGGGTTCCGCTGGACCCCCGAGGCCCAGGAGGCGTTCAACGACCTCAAGAAGTACCTCACGAGCCCCCCAATGCTCGTGAGTCCGTCCCCGGAAGAGCCCTTGCTCCTCTACCTCGCCGTGACCCCCGTCGCCGTCAGCGCGGTCTTAGTGAAGGAGCAAGGGGGGCAGCAGCGTCCGGTGTACTACGTGAGTGAGGCCCTCCAAGGGGCCAAAACTCGGTACACGGAAATGGAGAAAATCTGCTACGCCCTCCTCATGGCGTCCCGGAAGCTTCGGCATTACTTCCTGGGGCACCCCATCACCGTCCCGTCGTCCCTCCCCCTTGGGGAGGTACTGCGGAACAAAGAAGCCACCGGCCGGATAGGGAAGTGGGGGGCTGAGCTCGCCCCCTTCTCCCTGTCCCTTACCGGCCGCTCCACCATCAAGTCGCAGGTTCTCGCCGACTTCGTCGCAGAGTGGACTCCCGCCTCTGGGTCCGGGGACGAAGATCTCCTTGTGCCGCCCCGACGCAGTGATCATTGGACCCTTATGTTCGATGGGTCGCTGTGTCTCGCCGGGGCTGGCGCGGGAGTAGTCCTCCGGAGCCCTGAGGGGAAGGAACTCGAGTACGCCGCGCGGCTCGAGTTCCCCGCAACCAACAACGTCGTCGAATACGAGGCTTTGCTCCTCGGGATGCGCCTCGCGCGCTCCACGGGATCCGGCGCCTCCTAGTCAAGGGAGATTCTCAGCTCGTAGTTTGCCAAATGGACATGTCTTACCTGTGCCATGACGCAAACTTAAGTCTTTATTTGCAGGAAGTGCGAAAGATGGAGAGGCATTTCGACGGCCTCGAGGCCCGGCATATCCCACGTAGGGACAATGACCGGGCCGACGCCTTGGCCTGGGCGGCCAGCGCCCGGGAATCGCTCCCCAAGGGGGCTTTCCTAGAGATCATCACGAAGCCCTCCGTGGCCTCCCCGGACGCGGATGACGAGCCTCATGTCCTGGAGGTCGCCGAGATCACCCAGACTCCGTCTTGGATGGACCCCCTCATCTCCTTCATCAGGGGGGAGGGGGACCCTCCTAGTGAGACCGAGGCTAAACATCTCCGGGCTAAAGCCCGGGCATATCTCCTTCTGGAGGGGAGGCTCTACAAGCGGGGGGCTTCCGCCCTCCTGCGCTGCCTCCCCCGGCCGGAGGGACTTCAACTTCTCGAAGACATCCACGCGGGGAGCTGTGGTTCTCACCTAGCCCCGCGTGCCATCGCAGCCAAGGCCCTCCGGCAGGGCTTCTACTGGCCCACGGTCATGCGCGACGCGCGAGACCTCGTCTCCGCGTGCGAGGCATGCCAGAAGATGGCCAAGGGCTCGAACCTCCCCCTATAGCGCTGCAGACGATCCCCATCACTTGGCCCTTTGTGCGCTGGGGGATGGACCTCTTAGGGCCCTTCCCCCCAGCGCCCGGGGGATACAAGTATGCGGTAGTCGCAGTCGACTATTTTACAAAGTGGGTTGAGGCGGAGCCTTTGGCCAGCATCACTTCCCGGGCCGTTCAGCGGTTTTTCTGGAAAAACGTCGTATGTCGTTTTGGTGTCCCCCGGGAAATCACCGTGGACAACGGAACCCAATTCGACTCGGCTTATTTTCGGGAATTCTGTGAAGGCCTGGGGCTCGTCATCCACTTCACCTCTGTAGCCCATCCCCGGAGCAATGGGGCTGTATAGAGGGTCAACGGCGTGATCCTACAGGGATTGCGCCGGAGACTCGAGCAAACCTCTTCTAAGCGGGGTGCATGGGTAGAGGAGCTCCCTAGCATCCTCTGCTCCATGCGCACGACCCCGTCCCGGGTGACGGGGCGTACTCCCTTCTCCCTGGTCTACGGGGCGGAGGCAGTCCTCCCCCCGGAGATTGGCTTCCGGTCACTGCGGGTGGAGCTCCTGGAGGGAGCCACTCCCTCAGCATACCAGGCCAACGAGGCCAACCAGCGTCTGGAGATCGACCTCGTAGAGGAGGAACGCGACCGAGCGCTCCTCCGCCACGCCATCTACGAGCAAGAAATGGCGCGCGCGTACAATCACCGCGTGCGCGAGAGAGCTTTCCGCCTTGGGGACCTTGTCCTCAAGCGCGTGACCGACCCCCAGGCCCAGGGTAAGCTCTCCCCCAAGTGGGAGGGCCCCTACAGAATCTCCGCGGTCCTGGGCTCGGGGGCCTACAAGCTCTCCAACCTCCAAAAGCAGGAGCTGAAGCACACGTGGAACTTGCGTTTACTCCGCAAGTTCTATGTTTAGCCTTACGGGCCTGTCCCCTCCCCCGGAGCGTTCACGCCGGAGGGGGAGGAGGGACACTGTATTTTCCTCCCCTTTCGCGGCTTCGCAGTGGGGGGCCTTGTACTTCATTTTATTAGCAATACATAGGTCTTGCTTTGCAAACTGTCTCATTGCAGGTCTTTCTCATTACCGCCCCTAGCGGCGATGCCCTCCCCGCGAGGAAGCCCTCCCCGCGAGGATGGCCTCCCCGCGAGGAAGTGGGCCAGCCCCAACAAGTCCCTACAACAGAGCCTGCACTCCCGTAGGGCGGCTTACGATCAGCCCTCGTGGACTGAGGGTGTAAGCGGCAACCCAGTCACAGTGGCCGTGGTAACGAGTCACTTTGGGAGACTAGTCCCCTACCCAAACACTCAAGCCCCGTATTCGGGCACTTCCTCCTCCGGGAGTCGACGTTATTCCCGGCTCCCCGTTTTCACGGCGACCGGACGATTGGTCCACAGCGACCTTATTCCCGGCTCCCCGTTCTCACGGTGACCGGAGGAATGCCTCCCGGAGACCCTATCCCCGGCTCCCCGTTCTCACGGCGACCGGACGATTGTCTCTCGGAGAAGTCACGGATTTCTCGGGCGTTCTCTTCCCCAAAGACCCTATTCCCGGTTCCCCGTCCTCACGACAACCGGACGAATGTCTCCTAGGAAGCTCGCCTCTGGAAATCTCGTCGGGTTTTCTTGGATGTTTCTTCCACATGAGGCCTTATTCCCGGCTCCCCGTTCTCACGGCGACCGGACGATTGTCTCCCGGAAGGTCTTCTCCTTGAAAACCTCGTTTTAAAAGTTTTCTAACTTAGAAAATTTCCTATCCTACAGGTGACTTCTATCCCGGGGGCCTTGTTACCCCCACAGCGCGCGGAGCTATCCTCCGGCCCTCTGTGGGCGGGGGGGATAAGGAACCCCCGGGTGTCGACCGCACCGCCCACGAGGAAACTTAGCTCATCCTTGTTAAGATGAGTCGTCCAGACCATCCAAGAAGAAGAAAATAAAGAGGCAATAAAACAACAACAGCTTTATTAATTCTCAAACCCGGAGGACATCTTCCCCCTCCGGTGGGCTTCGGAAACGATACAACCCAGGTTCTAACCCGGGGGATTCTCTACGCCCTAAGGCTCCTACGCCTAATACTCCCGGAGGCTCTCCGCTAGCTCCCGGGTCAAGTCCCGGTACAGCGACCGTACGCGGCGCCGAGCGTCCCGGAGCACATCTTCAGGCCAAAACTCGTATCCCGCCGGTGGAAGTATACAGAAGGGAGGGATCATCCGGAGCCCGGGTCGCGGAGGAGACAATTCGGCACGATGATTATCGAAGTTGTCCAAGTGCCACTCTGGACGCCACCTCAACCGGATCGGCTCCCGGGCGCTATCCTCGCCGCGATTCCCGGAGAAAAGGCTTAGCAAAATCAAAGCCGCTTGGGCGTCCCCCGGGGAGCCTCTCTCGGACCTTCGCCCGGGAGTAACTTCCCGGGAACCCTGGTAACAATTTCAATTCAAACTTAGAAAAAATTCTAACTTCATTGCATTCAAAAAATTTTTGTACAAGTGCCCCGGGCTTCTTCTAAGAAGCTACCGGAATCAAAAAGTCCTAAAACAAAAAAGGGCCCTAGCTAAGACCCGGGGGGGAGGCTCATACATGTTCATTGGCGTCCTCCCCCCGGGGGGCTTCCTCCAAGGCCAGGGCTGGGGCGTCTCCCGCCGAAGGCGCCGGAGCTGGGAACCACGCCCGGATGATCCGGTCGTAGAACCCTCCGGCGAGTTGCTCGACCTCCCGGCGCGAAGGCTCGAAGGAGTCCGGGAAGCTTCGGGGGATGCGGCCCCCGATTGCCCGGGCGCCGACCCCCCGGAACTCGACGAGCCCCGCAGCGGCCGCGACGACGGGGATCGCCCGACCCCGTGCCTGAACATCGGCAGCCTCCGGGATGGCGGAGACCTGTGCGTTAAGGAAATGCACAGCCTCCACGAGGGTCGCCGGCGGCACCTCCCTGCTCCCGGAGCCGAGGCTTACGCCAAGGCCCTCGAGGGCCGTCCGGACGGAGCGGCCCGCGTTCGCCACCGCCCGGACGCTTGAGCTCTCGAGCTCACGAAGCTTCGGCGTTGATGGCCTCGGAAATATGAACCTGGGCCCGGACCCGGGTCAATTCCGCGAGCGCCTCGTCAAGTTCCCGGAGGGCCTCCTCACGCTGCCCTACGGAGGCTACGGCCCGGCCCTCCGCCTCCTTAAGCAGCCGGGCGACCCGCTGCTCAAGGCCCCAGGTAACAGCTGCCACCTACAAAATATATGAGTTAGAAAAATTTCAAAGTGCAGGGGATGAGCGAAGGCGTTATCGGCTCGGGTTACCTGGGCCCCGTGGGACTGAAGCCCCTCGAAACGCTCATGGAGCGTCCCTCCCGCAACGAAGGCCTGCACCTTCCGGGTATGCAGGCCCTCCGAGTAGCGGGCGACCTCCCCTGCGGGGAGCAAAGGGGTCTCCCGCCCGGAGCCGCCGGCGCGGCCGGCGGGGGGTCCCCGGACCTCAAGGTCCGGTAACGTGGCCGGCGTCTTCGTCGACGAGGTAGTGTCCCCCGAAGACGTGGCCGAGGAGCTCTCGGCAAGAGCCTCCGCCCGGGGGGGAACCATCAGGCCTTTCCCTGCCTCGGGCCGGAAGGTCCTCGGGGCCCCCTCCTCCAGAGGAACCTCGTAGACCGAGGGGCTCCCCCCCTCGTCCACCGGCCAGACCCGCGGGGGCGAGGCCCCCGCGAATCTCACCTCCAGCCTCTCTGGCTCCAAAGAGGCCGGAAGGGGCGGGAGGAGCTCTACCGTGAGCGGCGACGGGGCGTAGTTCGCCGAGTCGGACGCCGCCCCGCCCGCGGTCGCCTCCTTCACCCGCGCCTCGACGGGGCCCTTCGGGGGAGGAGGCGTTGCTTCCTTCCGGGACGGCGCCCGGGCACGCTCTCTCCCGGGGGTCTCGTCCCGGGGCTTCGCCGGTGTCGCCGCCGGCGTCGTCGATGGGCCGGGGGTCTTTTGAACCCGGGCCTTCTTGGGCTCCGAGCCCCCGGCCGCTTCCTTCCCCCGTTTGTGTGAACCGGGGGTGGGGAGAGGCTTCCTCTCCGGCAGCTTTAGCCCGAAGGCCGCCGCTACCAAGTTCTTGGGGGGGCCCTCGCCCACGGCGCGCACGACGCGCTCGTGCTCATCGGCGAAGTACCTCCCCAAGAGGTTCTCCGCCTTCTCCCGCGCCGCCGGGTACGGCCGGACTGCAAGAGGTAAAGAGTTAGTCAATTTCTTAAAAATTTGTAAGTACAATGCAGCGGGTTCCCGGAGCTCACGTCGCGTCACCGGCTTCACCGGGGGCCGCTGCTCGGGGCCCATGCCGATCCCCCTCTTCCCGCCGGTGAAGGGGGAGATCCAGAGGAGAGCCATCTCCTCAGCCGCGTCCCGCATCGAGCGGGTCTTCTTGGAGAGGATCACCTTGCCAAGGAGCTTGTACTCCTCGTCCGTCCACACCGGCGGCTTTGGTGCGGACGACCGGCTGTAGGTGGGGGCCTCCAGGGCGTACACCACCGCGTCGTCTCGGACCCGGAGGTAGAACCACCTCCGGACCCAATCCCCCCAGTGGTCCCGGGAGGCCACCGCCGGGTAGTCGATTACCCGGGCCGGCAGCATCTGGACCATCACCGAACCAAAGGGGGACTTGGGGCCCCCCTTCACCAGGTGGGAGGTCCGCGCCACCGGTTCGTAGAAGTACCGGAAGGCGCGAAGGTCGGGCTCCCGCCCGGTCGCTGTCTCGAAGAGCCAAATGAAGAGGCCCATCCAGACAAGCGCGTTTGGGGTGAGGTGGTTGAGAGCCACCCCATACTCCTTAAGAATCTCCCAGAGCATGGGATGCACCGGGAGCCGGAGCCCCGCCTCGAGGAAGGCCTCGAAGGGCACGATCTCTCCGTGCCTGGGGCGGGGGGCTCCGTCCTTCTTCACGGGGACTCGGATGTCCCCGGCCGCAACGATGCCCCTTTCGGCCAAGGACTCGGCGTCCTCGGCCGTGAACTCGGACGCCCAGAGGAAATCCGAGGGGATTTCCTCCGGGGGCACCTCCGTGGTCTTCGTTCGACCCTTGGGTGCCATGAGGTTAGTTTTCTTTTTGGCTAACTTTGCAGGAGGCTACTACCAGAAACTCCCGGACGCCTGCTACCGGAAAATGCTACCGGCGAAAGCTACCGGGAAAAGCTACCGGGAGAGGCTACCGGGAGAGCAAAAATCGTTGGGGCTGAGAATTTGGAATGAGCTTCCGGGCCCCCCAAGGCCCTATTTATAGGGGCGGGCCGTGGTCAAGATGCACGCCACGTGGCACCCGCAGATCAATCTGGACCGTAGAAGTTCAAACCGTGCGCGGGAAACGAAGGGACGGGCGCGTGAATCGAGGCGCCGGTTCGTACCGCGCGCGCATTTATGGCGAAATGGCGCGGCTTTAAGCGTGGGGCACGAAAACCGAAGCGTCGTGGCTCCGGTGGCTTGGCCCGGAGATCTTCCCGGTGACCTGAACCATACCCACCGGGGACTCGAGCATCGTCCCCGGCGGGCATGGGGGCCTGCTGTCGGGGGAAATCTCCGCGGGACTAAGTCCAGGTAAGATGTGTCACGATTGCCCGGGGACGCGGCCTGCGGCCCCTCCCCGGGCGCCGCCTTTTGGCTCCCGGGACGTGGCCTCCGGTGCCCTCCCGGGCGCCGCCATTTGCCCGGGGACGTGGCCTCCGGGGCCTCCCCGGGCGTCGCCTTTTGGCTCCCGGGACGCGGCCTCCGGTGCCCTCCCGGGCGCCGCCATTTGCCCGGGGACGTGGCCTCGGGGCCTCCCCGGGCGCCGCCTTTTGGCTCCCGGGACACGGCCTCCGGTGCCCTCCCGGGCGCCGCCATTTGCCCGGGGACGTGGCCTCCGGGGCCTCCCCGGGCGCCGCCTTTTGGCTCTCGGGACGCGGCCTCCGGTGCCCTCCCGGGCGCCGCCATTTGCCCGGGGACGTGGCCTCCGGGGCCTCCCCGGGCGCCGCCTTTTGGCTCCCGGGACGCGGCCTCCGGTGCCCTCCCGGGCGCCGCCATTTGCCCATGGACGTGGCCTCCGGGGCCGCCCCGGGCGCCGCCTTTTGGCTCCTGGGACGCGGCCTCCGGGGCCTCCCCGGGCGCCGCCTCTGGGCTCCCGGGACGCGGCCTCCGGTGCCCTCCCGGGCGCCGCCATTTGCCCGGGGACATGGCCTCCGGGGCCTCCCCGGGCGCCGCCTTTTGGCTCCCGGGATGCGGCCTCCGGTGCCCTCCCGGGCCTCATCGCCCTCCTAAAGGTAAAGTCTTGAACTATCTATCACGTGCAGGTGACGCGAGGAGCGCCTCGGGAACTAGCAACCACCTGTCAAGCATCCAAGGCGTTTGACCGGGAGAAGGACGGTCCTACCCTTCAATCTGACGGTGGCTCCCGGGGTAGTTTAGGTTTTTTGCTTCTTTTTGGGGCTATAAATAGCCCTTGTACCCCTCTGTTGTAGGGGATCGGTTCATTTATTAGAATAGCTAAATTCATAGGCGTGCTCCGGAAGCCTCTCCTCCGGAGAGAGCCTCCCCAGCCGACTCCGGTCAGGAGCGCGTCGACAGGACTAGGGCCCCCACCGGGACCCGAACCTGTATAGACCCGTGTGTTATTCTTTGTGCTTGTCCGACGGGGGAGGACCGGTCATCCGGTCAACCCGCGCCGCGTAATCTTCGCTAGGATCACTCTCAAAACCTGCCGGGGTATTCACAATACCACGACAAGCAAAGCTTACCGTGGTTTCAATAAAAATACAAGTTGCATTGAAGAATCTAGTGATGTCGAATTTGATGAAACTAACGGGTCGCAAAAGGAGCAAGTTTCTTGTGAAGTTGCAGGTGAAGATCTTCAACAAGCCATGAAGAACATAACCATTGGAGACATCAAGCCAAGAGAAGAAGATCAAGAAGAAGATGTCAACGTTGAGAATGTTGATCAAAACGTATCATCATCTCATGTTGATCCTCTAGAACAAGATCAAGATGAAGCAGTACAAGATGAAGCACCAAGGCAACATCAAACGATCACCAAGGATCACCCTCTAGACCAAATATTGGGTGACATCAGTAAGGGTGTTCAAACTCGATCTCGTATTGCTGCATTTTGTGAACATCATTCTTTTGTATCTTCTTTAGGACCTAAACATGTTAATGAAGCCTTAAATGATCCTGATTGGGTAAATGCCATGCATGAGGAACTTAATAACTTTTCTAGAAATGAAGTTTGCACTTTAGTAGAAAGACCCAAGGATCATAATGTTATTGGAACAAAATGGGTTTTCAGAAATAAGCAAGATGAAATTGGTGTTGTAATTAGGAACAAAGCTCATCTTGTTGCTCAAGGCTTCACTCAGGTCGAAGGTCTAGACTTTGGAGAAACTTTTGCACCTGTAGCAAGACTTGAAGCTATTCGCATACTTCTTGCTTATGCATCATGTTTTAATATCAAACTTTTTCAAATGGATGTTAAAAGTGCGTTCTTAAATGGTGAAATTTTTGAACTTGCTTTTGTTAAACAACTTCCCGGTTTTGAAGATTCTAAATTTCCAAACCATGTATTTAAATTGTCAAAAGCTCTCTATGGTCTCAAACAAGCTCCTCGTGCTTGGTATGAGCGACTTAGAGACTTTCTTTTACCAAAAGGTTTTAAAATTGGGAAGGTTGATACAACTCTCTTTACAAAGAAAATTGAAAGGATTTGTTCATTTGTCAGATTTATGTTGATGATATTATCTTTGGATCTACTAATGAACATTTCTGTCATGAGTTTGGAGAGATGATGTCTAGGGAGTTCGAGATGTCCATGATTGGTGAGCTGAGCTTCTTCCTCAGACTTCAAATCAAACAACTCAAGAACGGTACATTTGTGAGTCAAACAAAGTACGTGAAGGACCTGCTCAAGCGTTTTGGGATGGAAGACGCTAAGGCAATTACAACTCCCATGGCAACCAATGGACATCTGGACATGGACAAAAACGGCAAATCGGTCGATTCTAAACTTTATAGGTCTATGATTGGTAGTCTTTTATATCTTACTGCATCTAGGCCTGATATCATATTTAGTGTGTGCTTGTGTGCTAGATTCCAGTCTGATCCTAAGGAATGTCATTTAACTGCTCTTAAAAGAATCCTTACGTATTTAAAATGCTACCCCAGTTTAGGTCTTTGGTATCCAAAAGATGCAAATTTTGAATTAATTGGTTATTCTGATTCTGATTATGCTGGGTGCAAGATTGATCATAAAAGCACATCTGGTAGCTGTCAGCTGTTGGGGAGATCCTTAGTATCATGGTCATCTAGGAAACAAAATTCTGTAGCTCTCTCCATAGCTGAAGCTGAATATGTGTCTGCAGGCAGTTGCTGTGCTCAATTATTGTGGATGAAGCAGACATTTTTGGATTATGGGATTATTTTTGATAAAGTGCCACTATTGTGTGATAATGAAAGTGCCATTAAGATTGCAAATAACCCTGTTCAACATTCTAGAACTAAGCATATTGAAATACGGCACCATTTTATTAGAGATCATGTGGCAAAAGGAGATATTGATGTGAATTATGTTAGAACTGATATGCAACTAGCTGATATTTTCACTAAACCCTTAGATGAATCAAGATTTTGCTTTTTAAGGGGTGAACTGAACATTATTGATATATCAAATGCTAGTTGATGTGCTAAATCTGTTGTTTGTATAAAATAATATTATTTTATTCCCTCTCTGGTCTTAGACTGTTTCTGGTCGAAATTGACCAAACTGACAGTCAGTTCATAAAACGGACAGTCAGTTTAGTGCTTAGGAGCCTGGTCTTAGTCTATGGTCAAAGTCATTGTCCTAACTGACAGTTAGTTTCACAAACTGACAGTCAGTTACGTGCAATTGATTTTGGTCGTAGCTCCTGGTCGAGTTCGAGTCTCAAACTGACTGTCAGTCTCATACACTGACTGTCAGTTTCAAAACTCAGTTCTGTGAACTGACTGTCAGTGTGGTACACTGATTATCAGTTCCATGTTTCTGAGTTTGGAACTGACTGTCAGTTTGGGTCTCCAGAACCCTTAAAACCCTCGATCGGTTTTCTTGCCTCTTCATCTTTTCTCGCCGCCGTTACCACTTGTGCTCTCTCGCCGTCTCCTTTTTGAGCCACCACTCATCGCTGGTGACCTCTTCACCATCGTGCGCCGCCGCTTTCATTGCTCGGTTCGACCACACCGGCCGCCGTTCCTCTGTTCCCCGGTTTTGCTCCTCGGCACCACACCCCTTCGTCGTGTGCAGTGATCGTGGATCTCCTCGTCGTGCTGAGCTTCGTCCCTGTGGTCGTTTTGGCCATCTTCTTCATCGGCCTCCTCAGTTCAGGTCTCTGTTTTTCTCTTCTCCATTTTCAGTCATTTCTTTGTCATGTCTGATCAGCCGGGACCTTCTCGTCGTGTTGCCCGACGGAAGAACACGGCCAATAGCCAACATTCATCGGGTCAACCGACTGAGACCCGTCCCTCGCCTCCACCTGAGCGCGTTCCCGTGGACTATTCCCAGTGGCACGCGAGCCGCCTTCGCTCACTTCGCTCACTTCGCTCAGTGAACCCTTATCTCTCGTCGCGTCCCACTGGTCGCGACGCATGTGATGTCCTCACCTGTTTCACAAACCTCCACCTAGACCTGTTCACCAGTGTCTATAGCCGCGCACCCATCTTCGCCCACTGCTCTCTGTCGTGGGGGACGATCGCCTCTCGCACAGGCATCGCCACCCTGGCAGATCTGTTCGGCTCTGTAGGGATCCGTGACCTAGTCGCCGATTCCTCTCTGCACTGGGCTGAGGGGCCCATTCGCCAGTTTTATTCTACCGTCTTCATCTCCCCTCAGCACGACTTCATGACCTTCATGACGGGCCTCCAGGTCTACACCTTCACGAAGGAGCAGTTGGAGTCACCGCTTGGACTGGTGCGCCCTCCTTCTGGCCGCCAGCTCCACACCCTTCCAGACCTTGAGCGTCGGGAGGTGGCCATGCTTTAATCCGGCCCCTTCTAGCTCCGTCACATCGCTGGCTTGCGCCGCGATGTTGATCTGGCCCTACGGATCCTCCGGCTCACTTTAGTCCCTATGACCGGAGATAGGGCCAGAGTCATCTATCTTGGGCTCCATGTCCTGATTTCTATCTTCCAGGAGGAGCCCTTCGACGTCGCTGATCTCATCATTAGTGAGATTCAGCACGTTCTTCTTTCTCCACGCCGTCAGCTGATATACGCTCCGTATATCATGGCGGTGCTTCTTCACATCCATGCTGTCGATTCTGAGCTTCCTCGGCCCCATCATCCTTTACTCTTCTATCCTCCAGGCCAGGCTGATCGCCATCTTGGTGCCCGGCCTGCGGCTGCTGTGGACCCTGGTTCTCCTGCATTAGATGATGATGTTGCGGGGGAGTCAGAGGACAAGGCTCTTGCTCAGGAGACTGCTCCAGCTCCAGCTGCCGGGATAGGCACCGGATCAGCATCTTCCTCTCGGCTTGATCAGGTGATCCAGGTGCAGCAGCAGATCCTCAGCACCCAGGCGGAGCATCATCAGTTATTGCTCCATTTGCTTGCTCAGCAGGAGGAGATTCTGCGGCGTCTTCCCTCTTCTTCTTCTCCTGTCCCTCGCAAGAGGGCCCGCCAGGCTTCGACTTCTCCGAGCACACCTTCAGGACCTGCTGATCCAGCTCCTGCGGCACCTGCTCAGGTTTCAGCAGCTCCTGCTTCAGCAGCTACTCCCCCGGCATCCCCAGTCATCGGCGCGTCTGGATCTCCAGCAGGCTCCGGAGATACAGATGTCTTAGGAGGTTCTTCAGATGATGAGCATTAGGCTCCATCTTTTGTATTGCCTCCCTTTTTGTGCTTGATGCCAAAGGCAGAGAAGTGTTTTGGATATTATAGTATTTTGGAGATATTGGTTCATATGTCTTTAGTTTTTATTCTATGGATGTCACTTGCAGTTATGTCATGGATGATTGGATATGGGTTTATTTGGTTTATGATATCTGTGTAGCTCTGATATCTTGATATATATATATGACATTTTGGTTTTGAAACTTGTATGCCTGTATGCTCTGATATTTATTTACATGACTTGGTGATATATGCATATCTGTGAGTGCCTGTATGTATAAGATACCCTGATGTATATATGTTGGTTTATGCTCTGATATGATGAGATGCATATACTACGGGGGAGTTATTTCATTCATTTTGTTGTTGAACACTTGTTGTCATCAATCATCAAAAAGGGGGAGATTGTTGCATCTAGGCCTTCATGCCTAACCCTAATTTTGATGATTAATGAAAACAGAGTGTTTAGGACTAACTGTGTTTTTTGAGATTGATTAATACAGGGCTCCGTTGGTGAGATTGTCGAGATGAACAAAACAAACCCAACGCAAAAGACGTAAAAGCAAAAGTAGCAAAAATGAAGACAAGACGCAAATGTGAAAAAGCAAAGGACCTAAGGTAATCCGTATTTTACTTTTACCGATCTCGGCGTGTGGAGATGATCGGTTAGGAAAATTATTTTTAGTTTTAATCGTACTATAAAGAGGGGTGGCGAAAGTCCTCTCTTTATCTCCAACATAAACTGAGAAATTTAGGTCATTGCATTGAATCATTTTGGTTGGATTTGGTTTGAACTTAATTTGAAAAATCTGGTTTTTCAGTTCAGTTTTTGACAGCATAAGAGTTTTTTGATTTTCTAGAAAGATCTATCCAGATCTAGTTTTTGCTTCTATCGACAAAAATGTAGCCCTTGAAATTATCTTTCAAACGAGCTATTAAACACCTCTTCTGGATTTCGGAATTTAAATTTATCTCTGTTTTTGTTCAGGCTGACTGTCAGTTTGCTAAACTGACTGTCAGTTTGAATGTCAGTTCGTGTTAACTGACAATTGTCCAGAGAGGGTGTATTTTGTGCTCAAAATTTTGTACTAAACTGACTGTCAGTTTGTCCATATTGACTGTCAGTTGGGGATTCGACCACAGTGCTTTTAACTGAGTTTCTATTTGTTTTTGGTCGAGTATGTGGTCGAACTGACTGTCAGTTTGCATAACTGACTGTTAGTTGTGGGTTTCAGCTTTCCTTATACGACCACGAATGGCTAGCTAATTTTTATCTATAAATTTTGTCGGCCGTTGTGCACTAAACTGACTGTCAGTTAGGCAAACTGACTGTCAGTTTGAGTTGCTGATTTTCAGCCCTTGCTCCAACAGTTCATTTGATTCTTGAGGCTATAAATAGGGGCTTTGGGCATGAGTTTTACAGAACAAGGCAGTAGCATTTCTTATACACTCTTGAGCTTTAGTTTTCTACTTAAAATCTTGATTTTTGATCAAGTCGAGTGTTTTCCTATCAACCGAGCACTTCAGTTCTTTTGCATTTGCATTCACTTAGCTTCTCGGTGCGTGTTTGGAGGTCAAGAGAAGACCTCGCTGCCTGTTACTCTTGGTGAGCGCCCTCACCTAGACGGTTCGGAGGCGTGGCCGTTGACCTCTCCAGATTGGAGATTGTCGGAGAGGATCGGCAAGCTTGTACAAGGCATTGGTGCTCGCCTTTCCGGAGTGGACAAGGAGCAACCGTTAGTAGATAATACTCTTCGTGAGTATTGAGGCAAAACTCAAGTGACTTGAGTGCTTCAACGAGGACTAGTGGAGATTGGGCGAGTCTCCGATACCTCGGTAAAAACTACTGTGTTCGTTCTCTTCCTCTCTTGCTTATATTATTTATTCTTGATTTGCAATTATTTGCTTTAAGTTTTGTACTTTTAAAAGCCTCCTATTCACCCTCCCCTCTAGTCGGCATACTTGATCCAACAATATGCACTAGAAGACTTTGGAACAGAAGAGAGGAAGATTGATAAATTTTGCGAAGGTCTCCAGAATTCTCTGCAGTATCAATTGTCATCCCACGAGTTCACAGACTTCCATATTCTAGTCAACTGATTGATTAAGATGGAAGAAAAGAGAGGAGTGATACACAAGGACCAAAAGAGGAAGGCCTTACCTGCTTCTTATCAAGGAAATTCCAATCGAGGGAAACCAATGCTAGCTTACTGACTAGTCTTGAGACCACCACAAAACCCCCACAGGCCTGCACCGACTACACCACCGCAATGCACTGGGTGTAAGGGAAATCACTTCTTCAAAGATTGTCATCGAAAGAAGGTGGAGTGCTTCCATTGCGGAAGGAAAGGACACTGTAGGGACACCTATCCATTTCAACATTTGTCGTCTAGTGTCGCTCGAGGCCAAGCAGGAAAACCTCCGGCCCCAGCTCAAAATTTTGCTAGTGATGTTCCACCACCCAGAGGAGGAAGGACCCGGACTAATAGAGGAAGAGGAGCACCTACCGCAGGATGTGGTCGAGTCAACTATGCATCCGCTGTTGAAGCTGGAGAAGCATCTAATGTCGTGCTCGGTAGGATCCTAATCCACTCTGCACTTTCAGTTACATTGTTTGATCCTGGTGCTACACATTCTTTTGTGTCGAAATCATTTGTGCTGAAAAACGAGTTACCCTTATTTGCACTAGAGTATCCTATCATAATTCAATCTCCTGGGGCTAGGATGCTTGTTGAATCTATCTGTAGAGATATCTCCTTTAGTATCAGTAATATAGGATTCATAGCAAACTTGCTAGTTTTGGATCTTCAAGGGCTTGATGTTATCCTCGGAATGAACTGGCTAGCAAAGCATAAAGGCCAAATAGACTACGAGAATAATGCAATCACTCTGAAAACACTGAAGGAGAACAAGTTAAATTCTACGCAGAAAGATCTCTAACGAATGACCAAGTGTGTAGTTAGAACAGCATGAAGAAGGCTGAGTTTGAAAAAGTCACAATTGTGAATGAATACCCATAAGATTTTCCAGAAGAACTCCCTGGAATGCCACCAGATCAGGACATAGAGTTCACAATTGAGTTAAAACTAGGATCCATTCCATATGCAAGGAAGCTTGCATGCATGATGAGCAAGGAGCAAGAGGAATTGAGGAAACAAGTGGAAGAGTTGGAGAGAAAAGGAGTTATCAGAACAAGTTCTTCACCATGGGGAGCCCCTGTGCTCTTCACCAAGAAGAAGGATGGTAGTCTACGACTCTGTGTTGACTACCGAAGGTTGAATGACATGACAATCAAGAACAAGTACCCTCTACCATGAATCGACAACCTCTTCGATCAGCTCAAAGGAGCAAAGATATTTTCAAGAATTGACTTGAGGTCTGGGTATCATCAATTGAAGGTTCGAGAAGAAGACATCCCAAAGACTGCATTTATAACAAGATATGGACTGCATGAATTTACTGTGGTGCCATTGGGTCTAACAAATGCACCGATAGTGTTTATGAACTTGATGAACAAAGTCCTTATAGGATTTTTAGACAAGTTTATCATCATATTTGTGGATGACATTCTTATCTTCTCTGAGACTAAGGAAAAGCATGCTCAACACCTCAGAATGTTGCTAGAGAAGCTTGTAGATCATTAGTTGTATGTCAAGTTTGATAAGTGTGCCTTTTGGTTGAAAGAAATCTCTTTTCTAGGCCACATCATCTCTGGCAAAGGAATATCCATGGATCCATCAAAAGTTCAAGTTATCATGGACTGGAAGCAACCTAAAATAGTGACTGAAGTAAGAAGTTTCTTGGGGCTAGTCGGCTATTACCGAAGGTTCATTGAAGGATTTTCCAAGATCACTAAACCTCTCACCAAACTATTGAAAAAGAATGTTCCATTTGAATGGACTAAGCACTGTGAAAAGAGTTTTAAAGAGCTAAAAAAGATATTGACAACTGCACCTATTCTCACATTGCCAGACAACAAGAGGGACTTTGAAGTCAATTGTGATGTATCGAAACAAGGCCTAGGATGTGCTCTTATGCAAGAAGGAAGAGTTGTGGCATATGCATCGAGACAATTACAGCCGCACGAAGAAAACTATCCAACTCATGATCTGGAATTAGCTGTGTTGTTTATTCATTGAAGATTTGACGACACTATCTGTTGGGAAATAGATGTGAGCTCTATACTGACCACAAGAGTTTGAAATATATCTTCGCACCGCTAGATTTGAATATGAGGCAACGAAGATGGTTCGAGCTAATCAAAGAATATGACCTTGGGATACACTACCACCCCGGAAAAGCAAACATAGTAGCAGATGCTTTAAGCAGAAAATCCTATTGCAATAAAGCAAGGAACCTAGAAGTACTACTGCAATTACTTAAAGATTTCGGGAAGTTGAACTTGGAATTTATTGAGCAAGGGACCATTGCCGCTTTGAAGGTAGATTGCAAGCTAAAGAATCAAATTCAAAAGGCTCAAGAAACAGATCAGGATATTCAAAAACTGAAAGGAGACATAAAGTATAGATGTGCAACCAATTAACGAGAGGATGAGCAAGGAATCTTGTAGTACCACAATCGAATTTGTGTCCCAGATGAGAAAGAAATCAATGACTTAATATTGCCCTTCAAAAGGTAATTCTCTTCTGAAGAATCTGCATGAATCTTTCCTTTTGGTTGGATTTTTCCGAAGTAATACATTTTGGAATTCTTTAGGTATTTGAGGATTCAACATCTTCAAAGAAGTGATCTAGGGATGATGTAGTATCATCTAGTGGAACTTCATATAAAATGAAAACTAAAGTCTGGGCTGCCACATTGCCCCAAGCTTCTATTTTGCCTCCAACTTCTGGAGTGTTAACTGCCACTGCATCTGCAGTGCCTTTGTGACCATATCTTTAGTGGCCCAGTCGACATTTGCCTCTAAGGTAAATCCCTTTTTTCCTCTTGATCCTTCCTATG
The DNA here is from genome assembly GCA_019359835.1 of Pharus latifolius. Taxonomy (NCBI): domain Eukaryota; kingdom Viridiplantae; phylum Streptophyta; class Magnoliopsida; order Poales; family Poaceae; genus Pharus; species Pharus latifolius. The sequence goes on along the minus strand of CM033330.1, from coordinate 42,101,764 downwards.
TACAATTTGGGTTAACACTCTGTCCATATAGGAGGACAAGGTATTGTGGGTTCTTAGCGAACAACTTGCTAAGATGGAGGTTCTTCTGAAGGAGAGAAATGCTTTGTCCAGAACTCTCCAAGAAGAAAATGAAGAAATTGAAGAGCGGTCCCTTAGGCGAGGACGCAACCTTGATACTGCTTTCTAGGTTGTTGAGCGTTTGAGGGTGTAACATCCTGAGTTTTGGGGTGAAAAGTTTCTTTCTTAAAAATCATGCATGCATATGTCTCTTCTAGATCAACCAAAACAGCCTCAGCTTTATTCTGTTCTAGCCCTAAAATCTCCAAAATCTATCCTGTGACCCCAAGTCAAGATCTGACTTTTCAGATTTAATCAAAATCTTAGCCAAGTTCAGACCAGATTATTCTTGGATTATGATCAAGGGTATGCCAATACCTTAATCCAAAAAGTTGGCAGCCAGATTTCACCATCTAAACCTTTTTCGCAAATCAGTCCAAGAGTTATTGCAAATTAGTCCTTTACCTGATATCTGGAAACCCAAAAAGGCTAAAATCTCTAGATTAACTCCAAATTCAGAATTTCTTCGGCAAATCTTTTCTAGATGCTATTTGTCAAAAGTTTCTCTTCTGTTCAGATTCCAAAATCTCACCCTAAATCCCAGAATTCGAGATCAATAAGATTCAGACTTATTTTACTCTAATCTACTCTGTTTTCAGTTCATATCAAAAATCATCCGAACATCTCAAATTTTATCTTCTATCTGTGCCAAATCATCTGTTGAATCAAGTCTACCAGATCAGTGCAATCAAAGTCAGATCAAACCTCCCAAATCATCAGATTTACATTTCAGTCCAAATCAAGAAATCAAATATTGCAAATCAGCCCAATTTCGACCAGGGCAGTAGCCAGTGCACGACCAGAACCTCGCCGTGCATTTGCGCCGTGCTCGCTCGCCGCCGGCCATGCTTCGCCTGCAACTTGATCGTGCATGCTGTTGCGCACGTGTCCTCGCCTCAGCCGTCACCGTGGCAGCGCCGCTGCAACGTCGACGACCAGCGCCTGCTCCCGCGCGCGACCAGCAGTGACTGTTGTCAGCATCTTCTTGCCACGTTGCTTGCCTTGCCAGCCGTTGTCGCCACCGCTTTGCACCGCCCGACATCATTGAGTCCCAATGTAGCAACAGCTTTGCCTCGCCAGTGCGCCGTCACGTCACCGTTCGCCGTTGTTGCATCTGCGCCCGGCAAATCTTGTCAACTGAAGCCAAATTCATTGCTGTTTACACCTTGCAAGCATCGCCTACTGGTGTATATAAACAGCCATACCTTGAGTCACTTCCTCATCACCAGAACTTAGCCAAATTTACAAATCTCCTCGCCGTCGTCTTCTTCTCCGGCAAGTCCAGCAGGAGGCTTCACGGTGCCAGCTTCACCCGCTGCATCTCTCACCAAATTAACAGCACCAGAAGGTATAGCCCATCTCCCACATCGTGCTGTACCAACTAATTTAACTCTCTTACACCTTATCGCCGGTGATCGCCGGAAATGGCTGAAATTCGAAGAATGCCCTGTTCCGTCAATGCAGGCCAAATTACCTCGAATTAGCTTTCGATTCTGTGGAAGAAAATGATCAGTGAGCCATTTCCAGCAAGCCTGTGCATCAAGATCTCCAGATTGAGCTTCCATCAAAGCTTTCACCAATTTTGAACTTCTCCAGCCATCCTCTAACAAAATTGACCATCCTAGTAGCTCCCTTATACTCCACAGATACTCCCTGAGCTTGGAATTAAGTTCAAAACCCCTACAGCAAAAACCCCCAAATCCTATGTCTTCTTCTTCGGCACAGTTCACCGGAAAAGTTTTCCGAGCCGTTTCAGCTCAAATCACTTTGTCCACCGTGTGTGCCTTAACCCCCTCAGTATTTTTGTCTTCTAGCCCGACACCTAAATCAGCCTAGATCAAAAGATATAGCCATGCCAAGATCTTGTCCAGAACTGCTCCAGTGCAGCCAGTTCACCTCAGTTCATCACTGAATTTCATCACTTTCCAGCCATTTCTTGCCCTAGATTCTGTTGACTTAATTGTTCCTGTTACCAATGCCTACCTCCCAGACAAAGTGGTGCATCATTTGGAGCTCTAGATCAAAAGTTATGCCAAGCCCTAGTTTCTGGTCATGTCAAGATCAATGCCAGACTATGTCAGTCAGTGGCATTAGCCCTTTTCACTTCCTTCCAGATGTGCATTTTGGGCATGACTTTGTCCCTTAGATTCCTGAGGTTGTGATCAGCATTTTCTTCTATCACAACTTGATTTGAGCCCTTGAATTATATTTGCCGCCAAACCCTAATTTTTGACACTGTCTCAGTGCATGCCAGCCAATGGCATTGGCCTTGTTTACCCACTTTTGATTGTACATTTTGAAAGCCACTTTGTCCTCTGAATTTGTAGAGTTATGATCTACATTTTCTTCTACTGTCATAACTTGAGATAAGCTCTCTAGTTTTCCTTGAAGTTATGTCAGAACCTTGATCCGAATGTCAATCTGCTGACATTCGCTGTTTTTGATCAAACCAACTGCAAAACTGATGTTCTTATTTCGACCTTGAGATCCTAAGAGCATCCAACACCCATCCTTAGCCAATTCCTTGAAACCCTAGACTCTCGACTCAGTTCAACTTGCAATCTCAATTATCTCCAGTATCGTTCAGTTATCCTTGTTAAGCATATCTGCATATAGATCCTAAATCATTTTAATATATAAGTAATATTTGTGTGTATTGTTTGTTTGTCGCCAAGCAGATCCAGAAATCAAGTTCGAGAACTTCGCTGTTGACCCGTCATCAACTGCTGTTTCTTACGACGCGGAAGGCAAGTCATATCCTTGGTCATCTTGAACCTATATTTTAAATGTTGCTAAAACATAACCTTGAATATAGATAATATTACATGAGAAAGATTGAGAATGATTGATTTATGAATTGGCAGTACTAGACTGGTTATCTGTGAAATGTGAAATAAACAAGTTTTGAGCCATGAACTATTATATGTATTTATATACTTATATTCATGAAATAAAACCCCTAGCCGTGACCAGAAAAATGGTATGGAATGGCTGTAGCACTGGAGGTGCTAGACTGCAAAGGATATGCAGGCACTGAAGGTGCAGGGTTGTGGATGGTCTGGTCACTGGCATATAAGGACTAGAACCTTGTGTTGTGCGTCTAGTGGCATGAACAACGTGCTAACCGCAAGCCTGGTATGGGACAAGTCTGAACAAGTACTTATGTGGATCGTACATGAAACCCCTGCATGAGTTGTGTTGTGATGATTGACTTGGAGGCTGACTCCCACTATCACTGAAGGTGATCTGATATTTGACCCAGTAATGGGAAAATGAGGTGGGGTGGAGGTTATGATACAGCCTACCACAACTGTGTTTCGCGGAGAGCCACAGGGTCAGGGGTGAATTGTAAGTGATGCATAACAAAAGTTCTTGTTATCTCCACCTTGCCACTCACACATGGTTGTGAGGAGTGGTCTAATCATTTTGATAGGATGGGCTTGAAAGTGGAATATCTTGCGGGTAAATTGGTACCTCTCTGCAGAGTTAAAAACGTATTCGAATACTCCGAGCTCCCGGGTTTATAGGAGTCTGCTGCGGTGGATTAAATCCACGGGGTGTGACACAAGTATATTTTCTAAATAAAATGTGTTAAATCAAGGTTACCCAAATGACATGTGTTGTCATGATAAGGAGTGCTGCCGTGGGCTGTCATGTGTCGACGTGTCGCGGTAGTGCTATAATCTAGTGAACATGATTGATGATGTTATATTATGAAAGGTGCTGCCATGAGATGAGGTATGAAAGAAAAAGGTTATTTTACAAACATCCATAATTCTTGACTAGTCTAGGTTCATATCATCACTACTATATGTATCTACTCTTACCTATGACTTGTTGAGTACGTAAGTACTCACCCTTGCAACCTACAAATCAGTAGATGGAGCGTTCAATGATCAAGATGAAGGCGTGGAGAACTTCTTGGATCCAGAAGGAGGAGCGTCAGTCCCATCATTGCCCTGATGTGTGTTGTTCTGCCGTCCACTTCTCTTTGTGGGTGGGTCACCTATCTTCTGCTGTGTAGATGTTGTTTTACTAAACCATGTATACCGTGAAGGCATTGTAATCTTCTTATGTAATATCAAGGCCAGCAGGCCACACTGCTTAACTATTTTGTAAGTTACTCTGTTGCAATGTGATATACTCCTGTGCTTGACTTATCCTGGGAAGTCAGGGGTATGTGTATGCTATGCATATATGGGACTAGCTGCAGCGAGCTAGGTCTCTACAGGAGAAGTCGTAGTCCCAGTTTCGTGGCGCGACAGAGGGTGAGTCATAACAGGGTTGTTGATGATGTGAGGTTGGCTCGTGAAGAGAGAGACCTTGTGCGAGGACAGAAGGAACTCTCTGATGCTATCAGGGCCAGCTGTAACATCGTAATAAGAGACGACGTTGAAAGATTAAGGGACGTTGCTGATTCTATAGGGGCAGCTAGTGTTAATCCCACTAGTGATGATTTATCCCTTGGAGAACTTTGTACTTTGCTTTCAGGTCAGCTTGATGCTTTGGTCACCTGCATCCCTTTCTTATGTAAAGAATGCAAGAAATAAAATTCTTTTCTTTACAATGATTATGCATAATCTATAATCATTTGTGAATTCTCAATTTGATTTTGAGTAAATATCTCTGTGTGAAAAATGGTTATAGGTAAATGTTTCTGTGACCATAACATCCACAGGAATTAATACTATGTCGATGGTCTTTTTATCCATAAAGTATTGAAATCTTGCATTGAGACCATAGGTAATACTGAGCTCATTGGATTACCCTGAGACCATAGGGTAGCACTAAGATTAGAAAATCCCATTATAATATGATTATTTGTACTGTAGCCCCCGAATGTGAAATAAAATGACCCTTCAGTTTCCAAAAAGATTCATTTTGTTTCAAATTCTATTAGGGTTAACGATATGGTTTCAGGTTCAATTCGTTAAAACCCGTTATGAGAAAATATTAAAATAATGAATATAGCAGGTAGTGGCTTCGGGTGTATAAAAGGAGTTACCTTCCGGAGGAAGCTTTCAAAAGAACTCTCTTTTACATCTGCGACTCAGCCGCAAAACACTCTTGTTGTTCACCGTTGCTCTCATTGCCACCAAAAACCCTCGTCTTTCCAAAGATCTTCATAGCGATGGCATCCTGGAGCCGATCAAGACACTATGACAATGAGAGTTTGGCAGCACTGGAGGAGGAGGAAATTCTTCCCTCTCAGCTGCTGATCAATTGGCGACCTGTGGGAAAACGAGAAGAAACCCCAATTGTCCAGGAGAACGAAATGGTGATTTTTGAAAACTTTTTGCGGTGTGGATTCCGTCTGTCAGAAAGCAAATTTCTTCAAGACATCCTTGCCCACTTCAATTTAGAGCTGGTAAATCTCCACGCCAATGCTATCCTCATCTTGGTTGTCTTCCAGCACCTGTGCGAGGCATTTGTTGGAGTGTTTCCATGTGTAGATTTGTTCCGACGATTCTACTTCTTGGCATGGTCAAAGAGTTCTAGCACAGCAGGGTGTATATATTTTCGCCTGAGGGAGAAGAAAGACTACTCCTCTTTCCCACTGCGTGACTCTGTGCATGGATGGAATCAATGATGGTTCTATGGTGCCATGTCGGCGGAAAGCAGTCTCTGGTTTGAGAACTGGCGACCAGTGAAGAGCAGTGAAATGGATGCCGCTCCCACTTTAAGCCAAGACATACAGAAGCAATCCCAGGTGATTCTTCACTTAGTCTAGCAGGGACTGATTGCACGAGACATCATTCGTGACTTTGTGAAGAACAAGATGAGTCCCCTGAAGAAAAGGGAACATCCAGCTTGGGAGGTGTGTTCTATGATGGACAACACCTTGGATTATAATTGTGGTAAGTTTGATTATTGGAAAAATATGTGAAATTGTTGAAAATCTGATGTTAATACTAAATGATTGTCATGATAAACAGCCTTGTCCCTATCCGAGATCGATAGGAGGACAAACAACCTTCTGAAGCCGCACAACATAGCGACATAAGGAGTTCTAGGCTCAATCCGACCACAGAGCCTAGTCAGCAGCGACATCGACATAAAACAAGAACGTCAAAAGGTAAATCTTCTTTCAAATAACTTGTTCATGTATGTCCATTGATATGAATCATCAAAGAGTAAATCATTGAATGATACAGCTGCTCGAGGGGCAAGTTATCAGGACGAAGCGTCCTGTTGATGATGTTGGACCTTCTGGGAGGTCATCATTGAAGAGAGTAAAAATTCTCTCTTCCAAAGTCAAGACTGCAACTCCCTCATCAAAAACCAAGAAGATGAAAACTTCAGCCCTCGCGCAACCAAGGCGAAGATCACAGGAGAGGCTTCATCAATGGCAAAGAAAACCGAAGCAAAGAATGTTGTGGTAAGGTTTTCTCTTCCTCCTGTTATACCATGTACAGGAAGGAGTCACTTCTTGATCGTACAGGGTGAGGGGAGCGAGGATGAGGAAGACGAAGTTCCTCTAATCCTCTGAAGGAAAAGAGCAATAAATCCTCAGGAGATAACCATTCCAGAGGTGCCATCATTCCCCAAGACTCCCAATGTACCGACCTCAATAGCAGAGACAGCTATTGCGGTAGTGGTTTCTGTGGCCGCGGGAGAGCTCACGATCACGAGGGAGGTTACCAGCCCTGAGGCCATATCACCAAGAGCTATGGTCACAGAGAACCCTGCGGCCATAATTTCAATAAGCCTAGAACTGGCGACACCCCCTTCACACATAGGAGCTGTTGCGGTAAAAATATCATACTTCGCAAAATTTTTTAATACTGCAAATATGAATCATCTTTTGAATATGCAGGAAGTGGAGACTACTGTCCTGTTCAAGAAGAGGAGAGCAAGGACAAGCTCCTATGATGTCGCAACACAATCGCTGGCTTCACTGTTGTCTCCTAGAAGAACAGCATCGAGCCCCCAAAGCTTGATGGGGTTTCGAATAAGGTAAAGACATCTTTTCCTTTTAACTTTTGATTTTTCCAAGATTTGATTCATTATTTTTGTAAATTGCAATCTTCTCAGAAATCCTATGCCTGTCACTTTGCTGACTCCACCTGTATCAAGCGATTTACCTGTAATGGAAGTCACAAAGGATGCGGAAATGAAAACAATGGCTGAGGACGATCCTCAGACCATTGTTGAAGAAACAATTGCAGACATCCAATCCGAAAGGGTTGAAGCTACGTTTGCTAACTCGACCATGGGAGTATTGCTACAAGGAACAACATCCATTCTCCCCTTGGTCGAGGAAAGAACTTCTCTTGTGGTTCATCCTACTGATGAACCCGAGCCTCTAAAGAAAACACTCAGCAAATTCTTAGAGGTTAGTAAAGAAAAAAATCTTTACCTTACCTTTGATGCAAATCCTTAGGAAATTCCAGGTTTAAACAACAGACTTTGCTTTGTTTCAGGGCCTGACTCAGGTGTCGACCACATCCAAGACTATAGCAAATCAAGTCAAGGTCGCACAAGAGGAGATCAGCCATTTGAAGCAGTAAGTGTTGAAACATTGTTGGTACTGACCTGAGTTCCTTGCAAGGATTACATTCACATCTATGTTTTGCAGGGAAAATTCTTCATTAATGAAAACCATGGCTGATCAACAAAGTAAGAAGGATGCTGCTGCCATGGAGCTTTCTCTACTAAAGAAAGAACTTAACGAGGCATGGAAAAAATTGACCTATAAGTCTACTTATAGGAAGAAGGTGTCATTTCATTACATGAACTTTCGTAACTGTGTTACTTTGGTCATGTAGTACAAGAGAAACAAATCAAAAGCCTGTCCAAAGAGAAGAGTGACTTCGAGCAAAAGAGTGTCCAAAAAGAAGCTCATATTGGACAACTTCGCACGACCATTGAGTGCCAGCATGCAACCAGTGAAGAAGTCAAGAAGGCTACTGAACTTGCCTATGAAGAAAAGAAAGCCCTAGAAGAGACAATCTCACGCTGCAACAATGTTCAGTCAGAATCCTTCAAAAAACTGAAAATGGTTGCGGATCTACTGAAGGCCGACGTCGTTGATCCCCAAAAACAAAACCTGAGCCTCAGTGAATCCTGCAAACTGGTTGCGGCTCAAGCTAAATCACTTGTCGAATACCTTCCTGAAGACACAAATAGGCAGAAGGAGGCACTGAAGACCAACGTTGGATCTGTAGCCTCTACTATTTTGTGCAAACTAAGGCATCACCATGGGCCAGATTTGAATCTAAATCCAGTGGTGGAAGATGTTGTATTCGAGAGTGAAGATCAACTTAAAGCTATAATGGACAAAGTCAAGCCCTTTATAGAAAATATCTTGAAAGAACTTGGATTATCATGATGTTAATTCTTCTTTTCACATTGTAATGAACAATGATCAAGAAAGGCTTATGGATTTATTCCGATTTGTATACCTGTACATTAAAAACTGGAAACAAATATGCAAATGCATGTTTCTTAATTATGCTATAGTTATATTCTCCTAGACCCCTCCTGAGATCATATATACAAAAGACATTATATAATAATCTCAGGAAACAGAATATAGCTAACACATGATTAGAAATATCTAGTGAGTTTCTTATATGTTTGAGAAAACGGTTTAGAAATAAATGTCTCAACTAGATATGACCAAGTGACCGCACAAATACATAGCTTAATATTAATGTCAAAATTTTATTACGAACTAACAGCCACCCATATGATCAGAAACATACTAGCAAGTCTCGTATGCATTGAGAAACGGCTTATTTAGAGATGTCTTATCTAGATGTGACCATGGGATCGGACATCGAATTCACTTTGAACACTATATAAAGATGGTTATTCGGCGACCAGCCCCCGAGCTTAGCTCAACGAAGGTCAGGGATATAATTATAGCTTAACGCAAGGAAAGTATGTTTATTTTTTGAATAAATCATGCTAATTGAAAAGGAAAATGGAATGAAAGAAACTTACACATAAAACTAGCGCAATTGATCTATATTCCAAGTATTGGACAAGATCTTGCCATCTTCCATCACTAATCGGGCTGATCCTGGTCGCGGCACTGAGACCACAGTATAGGGGCCTTCCCATTGAGGGGAGAATTTGTTGTGATAGGAGTGATTTTAGATTTTCCGTAAAGCCAGATCGCCCACGTGAAGACTACGAGGTTGCACCCATTTACTATGGTATTTACGGAAACTTGTAAATATGTTGCTGATTTAATCAACACACGATCACATTTCTCCTCAAGGAGAGTAATGTCTTGGACACGTTGTTCATGTTGATCAGAATGATCAAATTGATCCACACGAACAAATCCAATACGAATGTTGATTGGCAATACAGCCTCAGCACCATATACCAACTGAAAAGGCATCTCACCTGTTGCTCGACTGCATGTTGTGCGCAATGCCCATAGAACGGAGTAAAGTTCGTCTAACCAAGCCCCCCGAGCGCACCTTAAGGCGATTAAAAACTCGCTTCTTCATACCTTGCAATATTTTCCTGTTGGCACGTTCAACGGCGCCATTGCTTTGTGGATGAGCAACAGATAAAAACACACTTTGGTCCCAATGTCATCGCAATAGTCTAGAAAAAGACCACTAACAAATTGGGACTTGTTGTCGATAATGAGGTGACTTGGAACACCAAATCGAGTTACAATATTCTTATGAAAGAATTTCTTCGTTGCAGCGGCGGTTATAGTGCGGACTGGTTCAGCTTCAATCCACTAAGTAAATGATGAGGAACGGGGTCCCGATCTTCCGACAGGTAGGGGATAGTTCGATTGGTGGAGACTCGACGTTGACGATCCGACTTTCGACCAGTTCTAGCCATGAAGGCCTGTTCCTGCAAGCGAATTGAAGAACACGTGCAAGAACACAGAAGAAGCAATCTCGAATTGCAAGTATGTATTAAGATCACGAAGTGTTGGGGTTCCACAAACCAAAAGACGGCGAACTGCGACAGCAGAAAATTCTAAGCAAAATCCGAGTCTAACAATGACGGCTACGAGATTTTAATATGCGAGAGGGGTGGCGTCTAGGGTTTGGGGTGCACCCCCCCCACGCGGGATACACGGGCCGAGGCCCAATAGACATGTGACGCAGCACCGCACGGCCCAACAGAATCTGGTCTCCACTTGTTTCGACGATTGTGATTGACTCAGAAGGATTTTGGACGTGGGACCAGATTCGTTAGAAAGGTCCCGTCGAGGGCTTCTCCATAATATACTTGAACACCCCAAACGGAGTTCGTATGCATCTGCTACACCCGTTTGAAGACAGGCTGCTCCGCCGTGGCCGACCCGGACTCCAGCTCGCGGTAGACTTGATTCCCGACCCGTCTTGGCGCAAAGTGACACCCTTGCTGATCAACACCATGATTCGTGAGCACAAGCACAATATTATTAGGTAGTAACTCGCTCTTGTCAATATTCTCTCATGTACTAAGAAACAAGCTCACCTGGTGATTTAGTTGACGTGCACGTGCCCTTGTTATTGGTCCTTGCACAACGGGTGTTGGAAGAATGGACGCATCGTTAGGGGTGATGTCCTCATCATCCTCCCCTTCTTGAATTGGAGTCATCCTCGACTCAAGCTCATCTTCTTCTCCCAAATATGGCTACAAATCTGAAATGTTAAAAGTGGGGCTAACCCCGAAATCTGCAGGCAACTCAAGTTTGTAGGCATTATCGTTTATTCGCTCTAATACTTTAAATGGACCATCCGCACGAGGCATTAATTTTGACTTTCTTAACTCAGGAAAATGCTCTTTATGTAAGTGTAGCCATACAAGATCTCCAAGAGTAAATATCAATTCCTTTCTACCGTGACTACCAGCAATGCGATATTTTTCATTCATTCGCTCAATATTTTCTTTTGTTGTTTCATGTAGTTTTAAAATAAACTCAGCACGTTTCTTAGCATCAAGATTGACCTTTTCAGATGATGGAATAGGCAATAGGTCAATAGGAGCACGAGAGTTGAAACCACACACTACCTAGAAAGGACTTACCTTGGTAGTCGAGTGTAGCGCACGGTTGTAGGCAAACTCCACATGAGGAATTCACTCCTCCCACATCTTTAAGTTCTTCTTCAGAACAGCTCGCAATATTGTGGACAAGGTGCGATTTACCACCTCCGTTTGGCCATCAGTTTGGGGATGACAAGTAGTAGAAAACAGTAACTTCGTCCCCAATTTATTCCATAATGTCCTCCAGAAATGACCCAAAAATTTTGTGTCGCGATCTGAAACAATAGTGGAAGGCATACCATGCAAACGAACAATTTCTTTGAAAAATAAGGCGGCAATGTGAGTGGCATCATCACTTTTGTGGCAAGGAATAAAATGTGCCATCTTGGAGAATCGATCCACAACAACAAATATACTATCCCTCCCCCTCTTTGTCCTAGGCAAACCTAGAACAAAATCCATCGAGATATCCTCCCACGGGACACTAGGAGTAGGAAGAGGCATATACAAACCGTGTGGATTTAACCGTGACTTTGCCCTTTGACACGTGGTGCAGCGTGCCACGAAGCGCTCAACATCACGCCTCATCTTTGGCCAATAGAAGTGCGTGGCCAAAACATCCTCCGTCTTTTTGACACCAAAATGTCCCATCAGGCCTCCTCCATGAGCTTCCTGCAACAACAAAAGACGAACGGATCCAACTCGAATGCATAGGCGGTTAGCTCTAAACAAGAACCCATCATTGAGTACAAATTTATTCCAAGCCCTCCCATCCTTGCAATTAATCAAAGCATTTTTGAAATCAGCATCTTGAGCATATTGTTCTTTAATAGTTTCAAGTCCAAAAATTCGACAGTCAAGTTGAGACAACATAGCATATCTCCGAGACAAAGCATCAGCAATTACATTATCTTTCCCTTTCTTGTGTTTAATGATGTAAGGAAAAGATTCATTAAATTCTACCCACTTGGCATGTCTACGGTTCAATTTGTTTTGACTGCGAATATGTTTCAGCGACTCATGATCAGAGTGAATAACAAATTCCTTAGGCCATAAATAATGTTGCCACGTCTCTAAAGTTCGTACAAGAGCGTACAACTCTTTATCATACGTGGAGTAACTTAAAGCAGGCCCACTTAATTTCTCGCTGAAATATGCAACAGGCTTACCTTCTTGCATGAGCACACCACCAATTCCAACTCCACTAGTATCACATTCAAGTTCGAAAGTCTTACCAAAATCTGGAAGTTGGAGTAATGGCGCATTTGTTAGCTTTTCTTTCAAAAGGTTGAAGGCGTCCTCTTGTGGTTGTCCCCAATGGAATGCAATGCCCTTCTTTGTCAATTCATTCAATGGTGCGGCAATGGTGCTGAAGTCCTTCACGAAACGACAGTAGAAACCAGCAAGTCCATGAAAGCTTCTCACCTGTGTGACCGTTTTAGGAGTCGACCAACTCTTGATAGCTTCGATCTTGGCTTCATCAACCTCAATTCCCTGTGGAGTCACAACATAGCCAAGAACGAGACTCGATTGGTGCAAAAAGTGCACTTCTCGAGGTTACCCAACAAACGTGCCTCTCTCAAAGCATTAAAAACAGCACGTAAATGTTCGAGATGTTCAGAAAGTGACTTGCTATAGATCAAGATATCATCAAAATAGACCACAACAAATTTACCAATGAAAGGATGTGAGACCTCGTTCATCAAGCGCATGAAAGTACTAGGTGCATTAGTCAATCCAAAAGGCATAACTAACCACTCATATAAACCGAACTTGGTCTTAAAAGCAGTTTTCCATTCGTCTCCCAATTTCATTCAAATTTGGTGGTGCCCACTCCGCAAGTCAACTTTTGAGAAGATAATAGAACCACTTAACTCATCAAGCATGTCGTCTAACCTAGGAATAGGATGACGATACCTTATTGTGATATTGTTAATGGCTCTACAATCCACACACATGCGCCAACTACCGTCTTTCTTAGGAACCAAAAGAACAGTTACAGCACAAGGACTAAGGCTTTGTCGCACGTACCCACGGTCCAAAAGCTCTTGGACTTGTCGTTGAATTTCCTTAGTCTCCTCTGGATTGGTCCTATATGCATTACGGTTTGGCAACGTCGCTCCCTGGATCAAGTCAATTTGATGCTCAATACCTCGAATAGGTGGTAGTCCCGGGGGCACCTCGGCGGGGAACACATCATCATACTCGTGCAAAAGGTTAGTAACAGCAGGTGGAAAAGAGACAGGCATATCATCAAATGAAAACAAGGTCTCTTTACATATCAAAGCAAAGCATGACGGTTCAGCAAGATCATATTTTGTAGCAAGCAAAACACCACCCGTCAATTTAATTCCCTCAGTCTTAGAAGCAGGTACATTTTTATCTTTCTTATGCGGAAAAACAGTTTTAGCTACTTGCTGATTTTCAGATTCTATGGTGTTCTCTTTCTTCTCATTTTCAAGTCTTTCCCTATCAAAATGCACAATTTCAGATGGAGTCATGGGAAGCAAGGTTATTTTCTTTCCTTTGTGCATGAAAGTGTACCAATTATTTCTACCATGATGAGTTGCATTAGTGTCATATTCCCAAGGTCGGCTTAATAAAAGTGAATATGCTTGCATAGGCACTACATCAAAATCAACAACATCATGGTATGAACCAATGAAAAATGGTACTCTTGCAGTTTACGTTACCTTAACCTTACCACTGTTGTTGAACCATTGAACATGATATGGTTGGGGATGTGGTTGTGTGGTCAAGCCAAGCTTCTTGACTAGATCAGAACTCACCAAGTTGTTGCAGCTCCCACCATCAATGATTGTTTGGACGCGCCGGTCGTTGACGACGAGGAACATTTGAAACAAGTTGTGGCGTTGGGCTCGCTCGGCTTGCTTCATTTAAGTACTAAGGACCCGCTGGACAATGGTGGTCCGGTATTCTTGTGTGGCTACTGTACCCAAAGCTTCCCCATCATCATCATGTTCGGATTCGTCTTCAACATTACCAGCAAGGTTAGCTGCAAGAGCATATTCATCTTCAACATCAGAAGCACTAACGTACCCACCATCGTCTGTTGCAATGTAAGCTCGCTGACTTGGGCAGTCCTTCATGACATGGCCCATCCCCTTGCAACGGTGGCATATGATACCTGTTGTACGTCCCGTGGAGGCAACAGATGAAGACGACTTTGCTGGTGCCTACACATTAGAAGTTTTGCTTACCTCGGGTGTACATGGAGGTGGTAACGGTGCTACTGAATGCGCCCTACTGGTCGAGGGGGCAGTAGACCGAACAGCAGGAGGTGGCTCTGATTTGGTTGACGCCTGTCTTGGGGTGAAGGTACTACCAAAGTTGCTCCGTGGCCGCTTTTGTCGTCCCTGCAATTCTTTTTCTGCCAAAACAACAAGCTGGAACAATCTATTGACATCATGATAGTCCTTGTAATCAATAATATTTTGTATATCGTGCCTTAACCCCCCATAGAAATGAGCCATTTTATCCTCCTCGGTTTCCTCTACCTCACAATGCAACATGCCTATTTGAAGCTCTTGGTAGTACTCCTCTACCGATTTGTTACCTTGATCTAAGCGTTGCAATTTTTTACGCAAATCACGTTTAAAGGAATGAGGCACAAATCTAGCGTGCATTTGTCTCTTCAGATCATGCGAAGTACCAGGATGTACGTTAGACTTTACTAGTTCATGCCACCAAATTATAGCAAAATCCTTGAACTCACTAGTGGCTTGTCTAACTCTATGAATTTCAGGAACAAGATGGGAGTTAAATTTTTGTTCAATCTCCATTTCCCAATCTAAATACACCTCAGCATCATATGTACCAGAAAAAGAAGGTACGGTAAACTTAACTTTAGCAAATGGATCATCATTGCGATAGTTAGTATTACCATTGTTACCTCTCATACCTTGACGATTTCGGTTGAAGCGCTCTAAGTCATGTGCCGCACGTCGCATAGCGGGTTCATTGCGAGGAGCCACATGTCCCTCTACATCATCATCGTGCTCCTGGGCTGCATCATTTTGCTGTTGTTGGACAGCAGGTGGGCGGTTCTCGATCACCTGAACCCTGTCATCAAGCTAGGCAACACGTCGTTCCAATCTTTCAATACCTTTGGTTATCTCTTCCATCATGGTTTTTAGCTCAGCATGAAGGACACACTCGTTGTCCTCTTTATCAGATCCTGCCATGATTAGTAGAAAGTAGAAGAAACACAAGAAGTATTATCCCTACAAACTACCAGGTTTAGATAAGTGGATTCATACCCTCTCAAGGGTCTTACCACGCTCTTGCAAGGTTCTTACCAACGCTGTAGAAGGTACAACTGGTGGCTGGTTCGTGAGATCATGGCGAGCTTAAGTGTAACGATTGCAAGGTTGAATCCTGTTCTGATAGAAAGTATGTGGAGCTTGGAAGGCAGTTATGGTAGCAAAGGTTAGCAATAATTGAAATCAGAATACTAAGTTGAATAAGTGTCCAAAGAACCCACTAGTGTTGCTGGCCTAAATGCGCCCCTAGAATTGTTCAAGCAAGCAAAGACAACAAGGTAACAAATGGAAACAGTAAGATGATAGCAAGGACAATCAATATTGAAGCAATTCTGATCCCAAAGATAGCAAGTATGGCAAGTACGAACCCCCGGATTTTTTTTTCACTGCGCGGCTCTTTTTTGTGCGCTGCCTCTTTTTGATAATTTTTTTATTTTTGTTTGATTTTTCTGATATTTTTTCAAGTTCAGCAACACAGAAATATGGAAACAAAGCAGGTTCCCCTCAATTTGGAGGTAAGGGGTGGCCGATATAAATTCTGGTGCTTGCTCTGAAAACTGTGCTAAAACTTCTGGGGCCAGATACTCGATCTTCCCGAGGGATTTTGGCCTCCGAAATTTTTCTAAAATAGGAAAATTGGTGAAATTCAAGTGTAACTTTTCGTTAGCTTCAAAATGAGTGGTCGTGGAGCTCAAACGGAGTTCGGATGCAAAAGTTATGTCGGTTTTAGTGAACGTGCTCCGGATCAGGGTTTATGGGCAATGCGAACTTTCGGTTTCGCAAGTAGGGAACGTGACGGTGGGTTGGCGGGATGAACAAAGGGGAGGCTAGCGATGCAGGGCGTTTCACACAAGGCGGTTTGCGACCTATCTAGGGTTTGAGAAGCGGGACAGTAACACAAGGCGGCTAGCGGGGGCAAACCGAGTAGGACTCGATTTGGTTTTCTGGATGTCTAGCGGTGGTAGGACGGACGATGCAACGGGGAGGTGATGGACAGAACTACACACACAATCTAAACCAGCAACCAGACGACGAACTAAGGACACAAACTCAACAACGCTAACTGAAAGCAAAGATTGCGAAGGCTCGAAGTGGTTTGGACAGCGGAAGACTATGACCTAATTTTTTTTTTTGGCTTTTTTCTGGATGATGGGTAAAACGATGAACAATGAACAGATGGGATACGAGATACCTGACGGGCAACCGGAGCTCTGATACCACTTGATGAGGAACGGGGTCCCGATCTTCCGACAGGTAGGGGATAGTTAGATTGGTGGAGACTCGACGTTGATGATACGACTTTCGACCAGAACAAATCTAGGCCTCCAATCGCTACACCACTGCTCCGTTCGTTATCAACCGTATCAAGGCGCGATTGACCTAGCCACGAAGGCTTGTTCCTGCAAGTGAATCGAAGAACACGTGCAAGAACACAGTAGAAGCAATCTCAAATTGCAAGTATGTAATAAGATCACGAAGTGTTGGGGTTCCACAAACCGAAAGACGGCGAACTGCGACAGCAGAAAATTCTAAGCAAAACCCGAGTCTAACAATGACGGCTACGAGGTTTTAATATGCGAGAGGGGTGGTGTCTAGGGTTTGGGGCGCACCCCCCCACGCGGGATACACGGGCCGAGGCCCAATAGACAGGTGATGCAGCACCGCACGGCCCAACAGAATTTGGTCTCCACTTGTTTCGATGATTGTGATTGACTCAGAAGGATTTTGGACGTGGGACCAGATCCGATGGAAAGGTCTCGTCGAGGGCTTCTCTGTAATATACTTGAACGCCCAAACGGAGTTCGTATGCATCTGCTACGCCCGTTTGAAGACAGGCAGCTCCGCAGTGGCCGACCCGGACTCCAGCTCGCGGTAGACTTGATTCCCGACCCGTCTTGGCGCAAAGTGACAGCCTCGCTGATCAACACCATGATTCCTGAGCACAAGCACAATATTATTAGGTAGTAACTCACTCTTGTCAATATTCTCTCATGTACTAAGAAACGAGCTCACCTGGTGATTTAGTTGACATGCACGTGCCCTTGTTATTGGTCCTTGCACAACGGGTGTTGGAATAATGGACGCATCGTTAGGGGGTGATGTCCTCATCAGTAAATGTGTCAATGGCTACGAAATAAGAATTTGTATCCATTAACTGCTTGGGGCACAGGACCCACGATATCTATTCCCCATACGGAAAATGGCCAAGTTAAAGGAATAGTTTGTAAGGCATATGCAGGCTGATGAACTTGCTGTACATGAAATTGATATTGCTGGCATGTTTTGACTATTTGCAAGGCATCATTAAGTGCCGAAGGCCAATAATAGCCCTGTCGGAAAGTCTTTCCAACCATCGTCCGATAAGATGCATGTGCACCACATACACCACCATGAATGTCTTTCAAGAGGGATTTACCTTCTTCTCGAGATATACAGCGCATTAATACTTCTTGAGTACCTTTTCTATACAAGACTCCTTCAACTAATCTGTATAGACGCGCCTTTCATATTAACCGATCACTTTCGGTTTCATCCTCGGGCAAGGTCCCATGCTCAAGACAGATCAGGTCCAATCTCCTTCATGCTCGAGGTCGGTGACACGAATTACCACCTCATCATCCCTGACAAGAGTCATTATCGAGGGGTATTGTAAGTGTTCGATGAACACTCCTTGCGGAGCGGATGCACGTGAGGACCCAATTTTTGACAATTGGTCTGTGAGAACATTATTCCTTCATGGAACAAATTGGACTTCGAAATGACTAAAGTGTTTTTCCAATTTCCTCACTTCTTCCAGGTAATGAGCCATTGTCTCATCAGATGTGCTGTACTCCTTGTTTACCTGATTTATGACTAGCTGTGAATCTCCCCTCACCAGTAATCGACGGACTCCAAGGAATTTAGCTGCTCGAAGCTCGGCAAGAAGACCTTCATACTCTACTGCGTTATTGGTCACAGCAAAGTGTAATTGTATGACATACTGGAGTTGGTCGCCCTGAGGCGTAATTAAGACCACTCCAGCCCCCGAGTGCTGAAAACTGTGAGAGCCATCAAAATACATCGTCCAATGGTCGGTACATTGTAAATTTACCAATTCTTGCACAGCAACCACAAAATCTACAAGAATTTGAGATTTTACTGCGACTCGAGGGGTGTAATAGACATCAAATGCCCCAAGTTCCACTGCCCATTTAGCAACACGAGCAGAAACTTCCGGATTACGGAGGATATCCCCTAAAGGGAAGGACGAAGGCACAGTAATCTTATGTGCTTGAAAGTAATGTTGAAGCTTTTAGGAAGCCATCAAGAGAGCCTAAAGTAATTTTTGGACTTCAGGATAATGCTCATTTGGTCCATGAAGTACTCCACTTACATAATAGACTGGTTGTTGCACACCTTTCCTCTCCACGACTAGGACTGCACTGACTGCGTGAGGGGTTGCTGCCAAGTAAAGAAGTAGAGGTTCCCCTGAAACCGGAGAAACCAGTACTGGCGCAGTAGATAAGTATGTTTTGACCTCTTGGAAAGCTTTTTTATTGTGAATCCCACAGACAAGTTTTCGGATGTGCGTAACATGTTTACAGCGATGCGAGCTGATCGTGCTGGGGGTCACCTCCCGTCGGGCAATCACAGAGATTGACATGAGGAATTTATACAGGTTCTGGTCCCGGTGGAAACCCTAGTCCTGTCGGCACACCCCGAACGTAAGTCTGTTGGGGAGGTTCTCTCGCGGGGAGAGATCTCCTAGGGATTGCCTGTTGCTTTGAGTGTGTGTAAAATGAATTGGAGTTGTCCTTACAAGAGAGATACAAGGGGTATATATAGGCCCCCAAAATGCAAAAAAACTGAAGTGCCCTGGCTGCGACCGTTGAATTGAGGGGTACCGCCGCCCTTTCACGGGGTGAAGGGCTCGGATGCTAGTTCCCAAGGCACCATTGACATAACTCGTTCCCAGACGCTTGGACCCGGACAGTCAGGCTCGGTTGTCCAAGTTGCGCTCTCAACCCGATCAGGTGGTCCCTTAGTCTCGCAACTGGGAAGCCCGGGGTCACGGTGCCTCCAGCGAGCTAGGGAAAGGGGCCTGTGACTCGACGGGGACCGTTAGGATCACTGTGGACAGCCATGGTCCCAGTGGCCCGGGGCCCAAGGGACCCGTGGCCTTCAACAGGAGCTGTCGGGCTCTCCGTGTGTAGCCACGGGACCAAGCAGCCCCGGCAGAGCGGCGCCTCTAGCAAATCGGGGCCAAGGGGGCTTGCGACTTTCCACAGGAATCGTTAGGGCCACCATGGACAACTACGGTCCCAGCAGCCCGGGGGTCAAGTGACCCGGGGCCTTCAACGGGAGCTGCTGGGCTCTCCGTGCGTGGCCATGGGACCAAGCCACCTGGGCGGTGGGGCGCCTCCAGCGAACCGGGACCTAGGGGCCCGTTACTTTCCACTGGGACCGTTAGGTTCACCGAGGACGGCTACGGTCCCAGCAGCCCGGGGGCCAAGAGATCCATGGCCATCAACGGGAGCTACCAGGCTCTCTGTGCGTGGCCACGAGACCAAGCTACCCTGGCAGTGCGTCGCCTTCGGTGAATCAGGGATCACGGGCCTGTGGCCCACAATGGGAGCTACCGGGGACAACGTGGCGATCATTCACGAGACTACTGGGGGAGCCTCTCTGGGAACCCTCCCAGCACCACCGCCCCAGACGCTTGCGAGGCTACCGGAGAAGGCTCTCCGAGAGCCCCCTTGGTGACGAGGATTGACACCGAGTCAGTTCAAATAAATGCACTGTTGGTTCAGGACAGATTCGAACCAGACACGTGTCTAGCGGTGCGAACTCAAGTTATTCTGAGAAGCATTGGCCCAAGGTCGCAGGCTTTGCGCGAGCAGGTTGCAGGCTTTGTGCAATCAGACCGCAGGCTTTGTGCGGTCAGAAGTTCGTATGCTATACACGGACAGAATGTCAAGGATGCCGCGCGGTCAGCCAACATCCCACGATCAGAGCATTCTCGACCAGGGTGCTTGGAATTCATCTGTCCGGCTATTCCTATAGCGGGAATATTCCAAGTATCCCGAAGATTCCCCCACGTGGAGAATCAACCGTCAGGAGGTTAATACGTGCAGTTATCCATGAATAACATATGTTTAACCTGCGTGGAGGATAAGAGCGGTTTTCTAAAAACTGTATTCAACCGTCCAAGCAACTACTTGATGCAGTTTACTGGATGGCACCCTTTCGACCAGTATAAAAGGGTGGTATGGAGTGTCAAGCAAAAAAAAAGGGGCGAGATACCACGCATCTCAACCACTCAAACAGCCAAGTCTACGGCCTAGAATAGATAGTTCTTACAAGCTTTCCTGGCTTTATTCTGTACATTTACATAGGAAAAATCCTTCGCCTGTGAAGGAGTTTTTCTACCATCTTGTAACCTTTTATCACCTATAGTGAAATCTCAACAGGACGTAGGGCTATTACTCCCACCATCGAGGGCCCGAACCTGTATAAACGTCTCTGTGCTCCTGTTCTCCATTGTTCTACATACCTTCCCGGAGGGTCATCTTGAAAGGTCCCTGACGAGGATTGACACCCGGGTCATTTCTAATAAACTTTTGGTTCAAGACAAGTTCGAAGCAGACACGTACCTGGTGATGCGAACTCAAGCTATTCTGAGGAGCATCACCATGAGGTCGCAAGCTTTACGCGATCAGGTCGCAGCTTTACGTGGTCAGACCATAAGCCTTGCGCGGTCAGAAGTCCGTAAGCCTTCCGCGGTCAGAAGTTTGTAAGCTATACGCGAACTACACATTCGGGATATTGCGCGGTCAGCCAATATCCCGCGGTCAGAACATCTGCCGATCAGGATACTTGGGATCTATCTATTTCGGTTGCCCGTACAACAGGATATTCTAAGTATCCCGAAGATTCCTACACGTGGAGAATCAACCGTCAGAAGGTTAACACATACAGTTATCCATGAATAACATGTGTTTAACCTGCGTGGAGGTTAAGAGCAGTTCCAAAAAACAGCATCCAACCGTCGATGCAACCGTTTGATGCAGTTTCCTTTACATGGCACCCTTTCAAACAATATAAAAGGATGGCATGGAGCATCAAAGAAGAAAAAAGAAAATCATCTAAGTTAGCCAAGTCTACGGCCCACCTCATATAGCATTTTTAGTAAGCCTTCTTTGCCTTATCCTTGTACACTTTTACAGGGAAAATCCTCGCCTGTGAGGATTTTTCCCTCCATTTTGTAAATCTTTTACCACACTTAGTGAAATCTCAACAGGACGTAGGGCTTTTACTCCCACCATCGAGGGCCCGAACCTGTCTAAACTCTCTGTGCTCCTGTTCACGATTGTTCAGCATACCTTCCCGAAGGGTCATCTTGAAAGGTCTCACAATTTCAAATTCTGCATAAGTTCGGCTGAGGACTCCGAGTCTGAATCGTCGACAGCTGGCGCCCACCGTGGGGCCTTTCTCAAGGCGTCCTAATTGAAATTCGGAGGTTCGCCGAAACATGGCTGGAGCATATGATTCCGAGAACGATTTCGATCTCGAGGATTATGCCCATATACCCATGCCTTCTCCAAGCGATCCTGTTCCGATGGAAGAGGTCGAAGGCCAGAATCTTCCACAGGTTGAATCATCTCCCCAAGTCATGTTAATCGACCAGGAGGTAACTGGCACAAGGTCAGAACCCGCAGAGGTTCTTAATGTGCTAGGTGATGAATCCGGCCCGTCATACGATCCCGCTGAGGGAAAATATGATGGTGACCCTGAAGTTAGCACAGGAAGGTTCGACCCTGATAACCTCCACCGCCTCTTTGATTTCGAGTCTGACTCGGAACAAACCGAGATGTTCTCCCCATCGACGACCTCTCTCCCTAGGCAGTTTGCTGCGTTGTCGGAGGAAACTCCCGATCAACAGGCTGCCAGGGAAGAACAAGATCGCAAACAGAAGGAGGAGCAAGATCTCGAGCAACAGAACAACGAACTACGCAGAACTGCCCTAGAGGCTCTTCAAGATGCGCAGGCTCGTTACGATGCTGCCCCGAGTTCTTCTCGACGGTCGCGTGGTCGTAGACGTGACCAGACTCCTTCCTTACCACCGGAGCATTTCCCAGTGGACGAAGAAACAGTAACACCTGGTGCCCCTAGGAGAAGTACCCATGGTCGACTGCGATCTATCGCGGAGGTCATGCGTAATTTTCCTCCTACGGTCACGGATGCACAGAGACCGGCCTTTTTCAGGATCCTGGCGGAAAGACTGGACGAGGTTGCATCCGAGGCGACCCCAACAGCTTCTTCCCGCTCAGTGACACATCCCCGTGAACGAGATGGTCCTCATTTTGGCTCTGGCCGACGGAGTTTCCCGCCACCTTTACCGTCCCGACAGGACAAATATCGGCGAATGCAGGACTCTCGTAGTAGGGATCGAGTTCCCGTTCACTCTCGTTTGGGACCCCGAGTAACCTCGCCATTAAGTGAGTTTGCTCGAAACCCGACCGAAAGTCGCAGGACGGTTCACGGTCCTTACGTTGGTTGCAAAGCTTTCTCGCCTGGCCTACGAGCAGTCGTTTGGCCCGATAAGTTTCGACCAGGGGCCATTGAGAGGTTTGATGGAACTCAAAACCCATCTGAGTTCCTTCATATCTATATTACTGCCATCCAAGCAGCAGGAGGCGATGACAAGGTCATGGCCAACTACCTGCCAACAGTCCTCGTAGGACCGGCTAGAACCTGGTTGTTCAATCAGCCTGAGGGCTCTATCTATAAGTGGGAAATGCTATTCGATGCCATCCTCAGCAATTTCCAAAACTGTTACCAAAAGCCGGGTAAGGAGGACGACTTGCATAGATTGCGGCAAACTTCGACCGAAACACTTCGGCAGTTTGTCAAGAGGTTTGTCGGGGCAAGAAATACCATCCCGAACATATCTGATGGCTCCGTAATCAGGGCATTTAAGCATGTCGTTCGATACCGGAGATTCACTGAAGACTTGCTCATCCACCCTCCTCGATCAGTGGCCGATCTGTTCGATATGGCTGATCGATACTCCGATGCAGCCGAGGCAATCGAATGGAACCGAATGGTTGACAAGGGGGACCTACCGCCCCAACCAGGCTTCAAGGACGCCAAGAAAGAAGATTCGAGCAAAAAGTCAGAGTCTTCACCGGGTGGGAAGTCAAAAAAGTCGAAGAGGAACCGCTCTGGACAGTACCGTGAGGTCGCGGTCGCGGAGAAACCACCTTCGACCAAAGGTAATAAGTCTTCTTTTAAAAGTAAAACTGCTTCTGGTGGCCGGGATTCCGACCAGCCAGAAAAATCAACTAATCCGCAGGAAGGCAAAAGGTGGTGTCCACTCCACAATTCCGCAGGCCACGATCTCAAAAACTGCAGGAGTTGGTTGAAACAACTGGATGATTTCTACCAAGGAGCTGGGCCAATGCGAACCTTACCACCCAAAGAGCAGGCGTGCGGGGTTAGAGACGTCGATGGAGACGAAGAAATGGCTTACCAGGTACCTCAAAATCATGTTAATGTCATTTTCGGAGGTTCCTCCTCTTTCGTTTCCAAAAGGCAGTTTAAAACCTTTTGCCGAGAGGTTAACCAAATGGAGACATCCCTTGGTGAACCTCAATATCCCCGTTGGTCGGATATACCTTTGACGTTCGATCGCGCTGACTGTCCTGTGGGGCTAACTCGACCATTGAGGCTACCTCTGGTTATTACCCCAATTATCAGTAACGCGAGAGTCGAAAGGGTCCTGATTGACGGGGGAAGTTCCCTTGATCTTTTATTGGTCAAGACACTCGACGAGATGCAAATTCCTCGTTCGAAGATCAAGCCCATAATCCATCCGTTTTATGGGATAATCCCAGGGCCCTCGATGATGCCATTGGGACAAGTGGTCCTCCCGGTCACTCTGGGAGAACCAGATAATTTCCGAACAGAATTGGTTACTTTCGATGTAATCGATTGTGATTCAGCTTATAATGCAATCTTTGGCAGGCCGACTCTTGCTAAGTTCATGATGGCAACGCACTATGCTTATCAGTGCGGGAAATTGCCTGGCCCCAAAGGTGTCATTTCGGTCCGAGGTAGTCGCAACGTGGCACTCACGTGCGACCGGCTATCTTTGGAGATGGTCGATCAACTTCCCCTCCGGGACGCTCAGGTCGCCACTGTCGCTACCGATGCGATCAGGGCTGCTCCTCGACCAGATGAGAAACTCAAACAAGTTCCCTTGTACCCAGATGACCCATCCAAGACAATTCGGGTTGGGTCAGCCCTGGATGACAAATAGGAACTCGACCTCGTTACTTTCCTCCGGGCTAACGCAGATGTGTTTGCGTGGAAACCGTCCGACATGCCCGGTGTCCCAAGGGAAGTAATTGAGCACAGGTTAGCAATTCGACCTGGACAACGACCAATAAAGCAAAAGCTCAGGCGTTTTGCCACCGACCGACAGGAAGCCATCCGAGAAGAGTTAGACAAACTCTTACAAGCCGGGTTTATCCGCGAAGTGAATCACCCGGACTGACTCGCCAATCCGGTCATGGTCCGCAAGTCAAATGGCAAGTGGCGCATGTGCGTCGACTATACTAGCCTCAACAGTGCCTGTCCGAAGGACGACTTTCCCCTTCCTCGCATCGACCAGCTGGTTGACTCCACTGCGGGTTGTGAACTGATGAGTTTTCTGGATGCCTACTCAGGATATCATCAAATTAGCATGGCAGAAGACGATGAAGAGAAAACTGCCTTCATCACCCCGTTCGGCACATACTGCTACATCAGAATGCCGTTCGGTCTCAAGAACGCTGGTTCCACGTACCAGCGCTTGATGCAAAAGACCTTTCTTTCCCAGATAGGGCGTAATCTCGAAGCATATGTAGACGACTTGGTTGTAAAGAGCACCAAAAGATTGTCTCATTTGGACGATCTTGCTGAAACCTTCTGTAACTTGAATTGCTTTGGAATAAAATTGAACCCGGAGAAATGTTCTTTCGGGGTTTCTTCAGGAAAGCTTCTTGGTTTTCTTGTGTGTTCCAGGGGCATTGAGGTTAATCCTGAGAAAATCAGAGCTATTGAACAAATGAGGTCGCCCTCGACCATGAAGGATGTTCAACGCCTGGCTGGTCGTATGGCGGCTTTAAGTCGCTTCATATCGCGATTAGGCGAAAGGGGACTACCTTTCTTTAAAGCCTTGCGGAAACATCATAACTTCATGTGGTCCAACGAGGCCGAAAAAGCGTTTCAGGAGGTAAAAACATATCTTTCCTGTCCGCCGGTATTGGTGTCTCCTGAAAAGGAAGAACCATTACTTCTGTATTTGGCGGCCACCCCCCATGCGGTCAGCGCAGTTCTGATCGCGGAAAGGGAAGGAGTACACAGACTCGTCTACTATGTGAGCGAAGTACTTCATGGTCCTAAGGAGCGCTACCCTGAGGTCCAGAAGATACTTTACGCGCTACTGATGGCTTCCCGTAAGCTACGACATTACTTTCAATCACACAAGATCACAGTACCCTCCTCTTTTCCTTTAGGGGATATTGTCCGAAATCCAGAAAAATCTGGTCGAATCGCCAAATGGGCGGTCGAATTCGGTGCCTTCGAGATCCATTTCACCCCCCGCACGGCGGTTAAGTCTCAGGTTTTGGCCGACTTTGTGGTCGAATGGACCAACCCTGAGCCACCCGTGCAATTGGCGAAGGAACTGGAGTGCCCCGATTATTGGACAATGTACTTTGACGGCTCCCGTAGTTTTCAACACTCGGGGGCTGGAGTGGTCTTAGTTACGCCTCAGGGTGAACAGCTTAAGTATGTCATTCAACTACACTTTGTTGCCACCAACAATGCAGCAGAGTATGAAGGTCTTCTTGCAGGGCTCCGGGCAGCAAAATTCCTCGGAGTCCGTCGATTAGTGGTGAGGGGGGACTCATAGCTGGTCGTAAACCAGGTAAACAAGGAGTACAGCACCTCCGATGAGACAATGGCTCATTACTTGGGGGAAGTGAGGAGATTGGAAAAACACTTCAGTCACTTCGAAGTCCAATACATCCCGCGAAAGGACAACATTCTCGCAGACCAATTATCCAAAATTGGATCCTCACGCTCATCCGCTCCGGCAGGAGTGTTCATTGAACACTTGGACCATCCTTCGATCATGACTTCGGTCGAGGATGATCCGGCAATAGCCTTCGTTGCCAACCTCGGTCAGGAACAAGATTGGACTCATCCATTGAGGGTCTATCTTGAACATGGGACCCTACCCGAGGACGAAACCAAAAGCGATCGATTAATTCGAAAGGCGCGTCTGTACAAACTCATAGATGGGGTTATGTACAGAAAGGGTACTCAAGGAGTATTCATGCGCTGCATATCTCAGGAGGAAGGAAAATCCCTCTTGAAAGAAATACATGACGGTGTATGCGGTGCACACGCGTCATACCGAACACTGGTCGGAAAAATTTTTCGACAGGGATTCTACTGGCCTTCGGCACTCGATGATGCCAAGTTCATGGTCAAGATGTGTCCACAGTGTCAGTTTCATGCAAGACAGGTTCATCAACCTGCTTATGCATTGCAAACTATTCCTCTCGCATGGCCCTTCGCGATCTGGGGAATGGACATCGTCGGTCCTATGCCACAAGCGGTCAATGGGTACAAGTTTCTGTTCGTAGCCATTGACACGTTCACAAAGTGGATTGAGGCCGAACCAGTATGAAATATTACTGCATCAGCTGCACAAAAGTTCTTTCACAAGAACATTGTGGCACGATTTGGTGTTCCAAACCGTCTCATCACAGACAACGGTTCTCAGTTCGCTAGCGGTCTCTTCCTAGACTACTGCGATCAGATTGGGACTAAGGTGTGCTTTGCTTCCGTGGCACATCCACAAAGCAATGGTGCCGTAGAACGGGCCAATGGGCAAGTGTTGCAAGGCATCAAAAAACGTGTTTTTGATCGCCTCAAGACCCGCTCGGGGGCTTGGGCAAACGAGCTCTATACTGTTCTATGGGCACTACGGACTACCTCTAGTCGAGCCACCGGTGAGACACCCTTCCATTTGGTCTATGGGGCCGAGGCTGTGTTGCCTATGGAAGTCAGTATTGGATCTGTTCGCACGAATCAATTCGAACAGGTCAACCAATCCGAACAGCGATCGCAAGATCTCATCCTCCTGGAAGAACGGCGTGATCGCGCCCTGATCAAGTCCGCGGTATACTTGCAGGCTCTACGCAAGTATCACAGTAAAAAGGTGCGACCACGTGATCTCAACGTGGGCGACTTGGCTTTACGAAAAATTCAAGACCAGTCTAACCGCAATAAATTCTCCCCAAAGTGGGAAGGGCCATACACTGTCGTCTCAGTGCCGCGGTCAGGATCTGCGCGGTTAGCCATGGAGGATGGTCGGATTTTGTCCAATACTTGGAACATCAATCAACTTCGCAAGTTTTACGTGTAAGTATTCCAATCACTTTTTCCCTGTTCAATTAGCATCTTTTGATAAAAAGCATGTCTTGTTTTCATACAATGAGTGTTTTCTTTAAGCCCAAATTATACAAATTCGACCTGGGGGCTGATCGCCGGCGGTTAGGTTATTACAGCATTTTTCAACCGGATTCGCTGGTCGATCTCATGATCACTTCCAGATATGTCACTCCTAAATAAGCCGTTTCTCAACGCACACGGGACTATCTGGCTAGTCTTCGGTCATTTGGGTGGCTACCAGTTTGCAATAAGGCTAAAATGTTACTTTAATCTTGACCATCGGCTTGAAGCGCATATCCCTGGTCATCATACTTATTTTTTCCCCTCTGCTTAAAATACTAAGGCTCCAGTATTCACAAAACAGAGGCAGGGGCTAGAGGAGTATACTTATAGTATGAAACTTATGATGTGAATATGCACTTTCTTTTGAAAAAATAGTTTTACATACATGGCATTGTAATTACAATTGTTGGGTTACAAAATGTAAGGATCATTCGATCCTCAGCTCAGCCAAGAGTTTGTCAACGAAGGGCTTAACTTCTTCAATAACGGCGTCAAGCAGTTCTTCACTCTCGACCTCAACCAGTCCCACCAGCGCGCTCAGATTCGCATCTGGGCCATGGTGAAGTCGAACCCGGCTGAGTACGGCAGAAGCGGCTGATCGGACTCTCGTCCTGATTATCTCTTCACGTCGCCGTAAATCTCCAGGGAGATATTCGAGCAGTGATTCTGCTTGAGTTGTGAGCAGTGATGCCCAATCGCTGACACTTGGGTTGTCCTTCCTCAACTCTACCATGTTGGTATTCAAAAGGCTGGCCACGGCCTTCAGTTTTTCGAAGACCAGTAGGCTCAACTCTTTGACCGCTCAGTCGGTATGGTTGAGCGAGGACTCGAGAATCATCTTGTCCTGGCCGAGCTGTGTAATGCGACCTGCTTGCGCTGTACAGAGAAAAGAGGTTATTAACAAGAAACAGCTTTAAGTCTTCTCAAGTTGAGAATCGACTTACCAGCATTCTCAGACTGAAGTTTATTGATTTCAGTCCGTAGTTTCTTGAACTCTGTGACTGAGTTCAGCCTCATCTTGGCTAATTCTTTTTTCAAGAATGTAACCTCTCTGCAGCAAAATCAGGTCAGTCACAATTAAAGCCTACTTATATTAACAGGAGAATGACGATCCTCACTTGCGCAAGCCGTCACGATCTTTTTGAACAGCCGCCATGCTAGCCATTGCAGCATGCGACTGACTCGTCACCCATGACAAGCCCTGTGATACAAAGCAAGAGAGTTAAGTATACTCTAAAGGCGATTCAAGCGCCGAAACAGGGGTGATCATACCTTCATAAACTTATTTAAAGCGGCATCATCCATGCTAGCAGGAATCCTTGCTAGCGCGCCGGAAGTGCCTGTGACAGGGACAGTTGATGGGAGTGCCGGCCGGACACCACCCCCAGAGGCCACTGGTGGTGACCTAGTCCCTATACTTGTTTCACCTCCCGCGGTCCGGACGACTTCTTGAACCACGGGAGTAGAGCGCTCTTCATTAGAGGCTCCCTCATCAGTCCTAATTTCAACCTCCCCAGTGGCGGTTGAAGGGTTAGGCGCTGTCTTCTTTTGCCTAACAGGAAGAATGGGTCAGGCAACTTTTATTTAAGATCACTGTCAAGTAAGAGCTCTTACCTTATTTGAAATCCCATTCGTTCCTGGGACTTCTGGGAAAATTCCCTTGGCGAAGGAGAGCCGTCTCCGGTTCTCGCCTTCCTTATGGTAAACAAGGCAGCACCCTCCTAGAAATGTCATGTTACAAGCATATTCTTAGGGAACAGGTAAAAACACATAGGTCTTTACCTGGGCCACCGGACTAACTGGTGGGGCTGCATCCGAAGGCCTTGGCGATTCCTGAGTTGCTGGAACCATCACAGTCGGCCTTTGTTCGTCTACCTCCTCCTCTGCCTGCGGAGGAGGAGGATTTTCCTCTCTGGAATCCCCAGTGGTCCCAGGGGGAAGCTCTCCTCTCTGTATGTACATTAACTTATCAAATGTGCAGAAAGAGCCATAGAGGGAATGATCGAAAAGATTCTTTACCTTAGTCGTCCCTTCGACCAGGGAAGCAGAGATGATTGACCCTGAAACCTCAGGGGCTTCAGGAATTGGAAAGTCACCCGCGACCACAAGATCCTCGGTGGTCGCAGGATCAGCCACGGCCACCTCTTCGGCAGCTGTGGTCTCTGCGGGGCTGCTTGGGGCATCGCTGGATGGAAGATCCGCGATCTTCCTCCTTCGAAGGATCAGAGGAACGTCATCCTCTTCCTCCTCGCTCCCCTCTCCCTGTACGACGAAGAAGTGATTCCATGTCGCGCCTGAAAAAGTAGCAGGAATGCGATATCTTACCGCAGTCTTTCTTGCGGGACGAGGAACGCTTCGTGAAGACCCCTCCCCAGGGTTCAGCTTGGTCTTCTTAGGGGCAGGACTCTTTGTCCTGGGTCTCTGAGAGACCTTCTTCACGTTCCTCGCCGTCGGCTTCTTCAGAGAGCCGACATTTTCACTTGGGAATGTCGCATCCGCAAACCTCCCTAGGAGCTATTCTCATTCCAATGGGATTGATTAGTGCTGGACATACATGAGACCTGCAAAACAGAGGTCAAGTGGAAAGTGTACCTTTCGGCGCTCCTGTTTAAGGTCGTCGCCGGCATGAATCAAGCTTTGGGGGCGAGGCGGTCCCTTGGGGCCCTCTACCTCGGCGTTGTACGCCCTGAGGAGGTAGTTAGTCCACCTCTCAATCTCGGCTGAGGGCAGGACTGTTCCCAGATACGAGTTAAATTGATACATTTCAAAAATGACATAAAAGGATTTCAATGTCAGAAATGAATACCTTCATTATAGTCCAGGGTAGTGTCCGCCATGGACTTGATCTCCCAAGCCAGATGAGCCCTTTCACGCAGGGGGCTCACCCGGTTCTTCACAAAGTCTCGGATGACGTCACGTGCCGTCAACCCTTGTTCGACTAAGTGAAGGATCACCTCGGCATGCTTCATGAACTCCGCGTTCATCGCCGGGAGAGTATCCAACTCACTCGGCTTCTCCGGCCGCGAGTTCTCAAACCACAACCCGCTCTCGGTCGGCGGGGTGCAGTAAAACCATTTCTGGTGCCACCCGTGCACTGAGTCTCGCAGGGGTGGGGAGGGATACTCCTTTTTATCCCTCAGCCGGAAGTAGATGCATCCGGCGGCGTTGGTGCTCTTCGACCACGCCGAAAAGTAGAATCGTCGGAAAAGATCCACGCTGGGATATATTCCGACGAAGGCTTCACAGAGATGCTGGAATACTGCAAGGATCAACATCGCGTTGGGGTGGAGGTTGATCAGTTCCCACCCGTAATGTTCAAGGACATCCTTAAGGAACCGACTCTCAGGGAATCGGAACCCGCAACGCAAATACTCCTCAAAAACCACCAACTCGCCTTCTTGGACAGTTGGGGTTTCTTGGTCCTTCTCCGCAGGTCGCCAGTTAATGAGCAGCCACGGAGAAAGGATCTCCTCCTTCTCTAATGCCATCAAGCTCTCCTCAGAATGGTGAATGGATCTGCTCCAGGACGCCATCTTTGGTGTAGAATCAAAGGGGAAGCTAGTGATTTGGGGAAGATGAAGGTTGAAGAAAATGAGGGTTTTGAGCGGTGGGAATAATAAGGGTTTTTAGCTGTGTGGCTTCTTTGAGAAGACATCTGCTCTTTTTATAGACCCAAGGCGACGCATTAATGAGTAAACGGCTCATTTCAAACGTTCCATTGAATGCTTTATTCATTTCCCATAATGGATACTGTCTCTGATGGACTCGATAAAGTACTCAGGCGTCGGATCTGAAACAAAAAGGATTCTTTGTTTTGGAAACTGAAAGCGTAGAAGGACTGAAAAATTTTCAGTACTTTTCAGAGGACGTTTTTCCTTTTTATACTTTGAATATTTTATTCGAAAAAATCATGTAACCCAATTTTTAACGTACTGAAGTGTTTCTAATTGGGTTATGGTTTTATCGAAATCGTGTTTTAGGCTGAAACTTCGATTCTAATCGAAGTGACATCCTGACCGAGTCCCAACTTTGGTCGAACCTTAGTTCTGACCGCGGCTTTGAAACTGATCGCAGAATCAGGACAGGTCGCGGTGCTTTTTTCTTAAAAGTGATTTTGATCGCAGAACTAAAATTTCCTGTGTATGAATGGTCGCGAACGTAAAGTTCATGGCTATATTTTCGCACAGAAGATGTGGAGAACATTTCATGAGAAATAAAGAACTTTTATTTCTTACATTCTTTACATACAAAAGGGATGCAGTCGATCAAAACATCGACTTGCTCCGAAAGAAGTTTACAAAGTTCCCCGAGGGACATGTTGTTGTCAGTCGGATTTACACTAACAACCCCCAAGGAACTAGCAACTACCCTAAGTCTATCTATATCGTCCCTAACAACAGACGCACTATTGTCCCTAATCAAGTCAGAGAGTTCTCGCTGTTGCTGAGCGAAGTCCCTCTCTCGACGGAAATGGTGCGCCTCTTCTCGGGATCGATCAAGACATTCTGCTAAACGCAGAATCTTCGAGGCCATCTCCTCGGTCTTCTTCTCCAGGGCATTCTTCTCTTCCAGAAGGGTCTATCCGGAAGGAAGAGATGGAGCAGCAGAAGGCTGATCGCTGGGGCCTCCTACCTCCTACATTTTTGCAAAAGTTAGTCATACTAACTAAAATTATCAGCAAAAAAGGGAGAAGAATTGTTACCTGTCCCGGTGCATAACCCGTCGATACACCCATCTTGGGAGGAAGATCATCATATGGTGGAAGAGCAACCTCCCCAGAAGAAGATTGCTTCGCCAACCCAATATGACAATCATCTGATCGAGGGATAATCACCGCTTGCTGACCAGGATGTTGATCACCCAAAAGGATGGGGGAATTGGATGTGAAGGGATCTTTCTCTAAGGATAAAGGCCTAATTTGCCGAGAGGCATGAACGGGGAGGGTCAAAGGAACTGAAGGAAGAAAGAAACTCGCTACGTTCTTTACCTTTGTTCCACTGGAAGATCCTTCGTCAACCTTGGGTTTCTTCCTTAAGGGAGACAGGACTTCATTCATTTGAGACCCTTGTTCGACAATTTCCCCTTCATCGCTCTCAATCTCGATGATTTCATGATCTGCCATTGGGAGGAGTATGTGAAAAGGAAGAAGGCAGGATAACAAGAAAAGGACTTAGGCGTGGAGGGAAATTACGAAGCTTTACAAACCCAAGAACCTGGTATTTATAGCCGCCAGGGCGACGGTTCACCTCCCAGACACCTCGGGTTTCGTTAAGACATTTACAATTTTACCTCGAGATAAAAATCTCTACGGCGCCATCATTGCCCGTCACGTAATGTCAGAACCCGTCTTGAAAAACCCACCGTTTTCACTTAGTGCGCCACTAAGTGGAGAAGTTAAAGGGCCGGGTTAAAAATCCAATGCACGGTTTTTAAATTCGAAATAAACACGTCTCTTCGTTTTCTTCGAATTTGGGGGCTAGCTGACGAGGATTGACACCCGGGTCATTTCTAATAAACTTTTGGTTCAAGACAAGTTTGAACCAGACACGTACCTGGTGATGCGAACTCAAGCTATTCTGAGGAGCGTCACCATGAGGTCGCAAGCTTTACGCGATCAGGTCGCAGCTTTACGCGGTCAGACCATAAGCCTTCCGCGGTCAGAAGTTCGTAAGCTATACACGAACTACACATTTGGGATATTGCGCGGTCAGCCAATATCCCGCGGTCAGAACATCTGCCGATCAGGATACTTGGGATCTATCTATTTTGGTTGCCCGTACAACAGGATATTCTAAGTATCCCGAAGATTCCTACACGTGGAGAATCAACCGTCAGAAGGTTAACACATACAGTTATCCATGAATAACACGTGTTTAACCTGCGTGGAGGTTAAGAGCAGTTCCAAAAAACCGCATCCAACCGTCCATGCAACCGTTTGATGCAGTTTCCTCTACATGGCACCCTTTCAAACAATATAAAAGGATGGCATGGAGCATCAAAGAAGAAAAAAGAAAATCATCTAAGTTAGCCAAGTCTACGGCCCACCTCATATAGCATTTTTAGTAAGCCTTCTTTGGCTTATCCTTGTACACTTTTATAGGGAAAATCCTCGCCTGTGAGGACTTTTCCCTCCATTTTGTAAATCTTTTACCACACTTAGTGA
Source organism: Pharus latifolius (assembly GCA_019359835.1). Taxonomy (NCBI): domain Eukaryota; kingdom Viridiplantae; phylum Streptophyta; class Magnoliopsida; order Poales; family Poaceae; genus Pharus; species Pharus latifolius. Next base: position 42,067,696 of record CM033330.1, on the reverse strand, counting down.
AATCTCAACAGGACGTAGGGCTTTTACTCCCACCATCGAGGGCCCGAACCTGTCTAAACTCTCTGTGCTCCTGTTCACCATTGTTCAGCATACCTTCCCGAAGGGTCATCTTGAAAGGTCTCACAATTTCAAATTCTGCATAAGTTCGGCTGAGGACTCCGAGTCCGAATCGTCGACAGTCCCGCTATTACAAATTCTGCATAAGTTCGGCTGAGGACTCCGAGTCCGAATCGTCGACCGCTGGCGCCCACCGTGGGGCCTTTCTCAAGGCGTCCTAATTTTAATCCGGAGGTTTGCTGAAACATGGCTGGGGCATATGATTCCGAGAATGAGTTCGATCTCGAGGATTATGCTCACATTCCAATGCCTTCTCCAAGTGATCCTGTTCCAATGGAGGAGGTTGAAGGCCAGAATCTTCCAGAGGTGGTATCATCTCTCCAGGTCATGTCCATCGACCAGGGGGCGACTAGTGCAAGGTCAGAACCCACATAGGTCCTTAATGCGCTAGAGGATGAATCCGGTCCGTCATACGACCCCGTTGAGGGGAAGGATGATGTCGACCTAGAAATCAGCCCAGGGAGATTCGGCCTTGATAACCTTCACCGTCTCTTTGATTTCGAGTCTGACTCGGAACAAACTGAGATGTTTCCCCATCGGCAACTTCTCTCCCTAGACAGTTCGCTGCTTTGTCGGAGGAAACTCCTGATCAGCAGGCTGCTAGGGAAGAACGGGATCGCAAATAGAAGGAGCTTCAAGATCTCGAGCAACAAAACAACGAACTACGCAGAACTGCCCTAGAGGCTCTTCAAGATGCGCAGGCTCGTTACGATGCTGCTCCGGGTTCTTCTCGGCGGTCACGTGGTCGCAGACGTGACCAGACCCCTTCTTTACCACCGGAGCGTTTCCCGATGGATGAAGAAACAGTAACACCTGGTGCCCCTAGGAGAAGTACCCATGGTCGACTGCGATCTATCGCGGAAGTCATGCGTAACTTTCCTCCTACGGTCACGGATGCGCAGAAACCGGCCTTTTTTAGGATCCTGGCGGAGAGACTGGATGAGGTCGCGTCTGAGCGACCCCAACGGCCTCTTCCCGCTCGGTAACACATTCCCGCGAACAAGATTGTCCTCACTCTGGTTCCGGCCGACGAAGTTACCTGCCGCCCGTACCGTCCCGTCAGGACAAGTACCGGCGAATGCAGGATTCTCGTAGTAGGGATCGGATTCCTGTTCACTCTCGTTTGGGACCACGAGTAAACTCATCGTTGCGTGAGGTCGCCCGAGACCCAGCCGAGAGTCACAGGGCGATTCATGGTCCCTACGTTGGTTGTAAAGCTTTTTTACCTGGCCTACGAGCAGTCGTTTGGCCCAATAAGTTTCGACCAGGGGCCATTGAGAGGTTTGACGGAACTCAAAACCCATCCGAGTTCCTTCAAATCTATATCACTGCCATCCAAGCGGCGGGAGGCGATGACTGTTGGATCAAGGATGCCGACTAGAGGGGGGGTGAATAGGAGGCTTTTAAAAACTTAAAAACTTAAAGCAAATAAAGAACAAATCAAGAAAAAATAATGTAAGCAAGGGAAAGAGAACGAACACAATGGTTTTTACCGAGGTATCGGAGACTCGCCCAGTCTCCACTAATCCTCGTTGAAGCACTCAAATCACTTGAGTCTTGCCTCAATATCCACAAAGGATATTATCACTAGTGGTTGCTCCTTGTCCACTTCGGAAAGGTGAGCACCGATGCCTTGTACACACTTGCCGAGCCTCTCCGACAATCTCCGAACGGAGAGATCAACGGCCACGCCTCCGAACCGTCTAGGTGAGGGCGCTCACCAAGAGTAACAGGCAGCGAGGTCTTCTCAAAACCTCCGAACACGCACCGAGAAGCTAAGTATATGCAAAATGCAAAGAACTAAAATGCTCGGTGGATCGGAAAGCACTCGACTTGATCAAAAGATCAAGATTTTATATAAGAAACTAATCCTCAAGAGTGTATATGAAATGCTGCTGCTTGTTGTAAGAAACACATGCCCAAAGCCCCTATTTATAGCCTCAAGAAGCAAATGAACTGTTGGAGCTAGGGCTGAAAATCAGCAACCCAAACTGACAGTCAGTTTGCCTAACTGACAGTCAGTTTAGTGCACAACGGCTGAAAAATTTATGGACGAAAACTTTGCTAGCCGTTCGTGGTCGAAAAAGGAAAGCTGAAACCCACAACTGACAGTCAGTTACACAAACTGACAGTCAGTATAGACAAACTGACAGTCAGTTTAGTACAAAAATTTTGAGCACAAAATACACCCTCTTTGGACAATTGTCAGTTTAAACTAACTGACATTCAAACTGACAGTCAGTTTAGCAAACTGACAGTCAGTATGAACAAAAACAGAGATAACTTTAAATCTAGAAATCCAAAAGAGGTGTTTGATAGCTCGTTGGAAAAATAATTTTAAGGGCTACAATTTTGTCAACAGAAGAAAAAGCCAGATCTTCCTAGATATTTCTGAAAATTGCAAATACTTTTCTGCTGTCAAAAACTGAACTGAAAATCCAGATTTTCAAATAAGTTCAAAACCAAATCCAACCAATAATGATGCAATGCAATGACCTAGATTTCTCGGTTTGTTTTGGAGATAAAAAGAGGAGTTTCGCCACCCCTCTTTATAGTACGGTTAAAGCTAGAAAATAATTTTCCTAACCGATCTTCTCCAAACGCCGAGATCGGTAAAAATAAAAACTCGAAATACCTGAGGTCTTTCGTATCTTCATGATTTGCGTCTTATCTTTGCTCTTCTGCATCTTGTGCTTTACTTTAAGTCGGGTTCATCTTGATATTCTTGCATTTCTTCCCAACTGATCCCTGTATCAATTAAACTCAATAGCACAATTAGTCCGGAACACTTTGTTTTCATTAATCATCAAAATTAGGGTTAGGCATGAAGGCCTAGATGCAACAATCTCCCCCTTTTTGATGATTGATGACAACAAGTGTTCAAAAACAAAATAAATGAAATAGCTTCCCCTGAGTATATGCATCTCATCATAATAGAGCATAAACTAATACATATACATCAGGGTACCCAAGTCATAGATGTGCAAATATCACCAAGTCATATCAGAGCATACACATCTCAAAATCATATATATCAATGTATCAGAGTCAAGGACATCATCTCAAGAAACCAAGTCATCATATATATATCAGAGCTAAACACAAGTCATCATATATATCAGAGCTAAATAGATAAACACATCACACACAGATATATACGATGAACAAAAACAAAAACATCCATCTCCATATATATATAAAAAGAAACATCTGTTCAATACATCAAAAGACACTAATAACCAAAATACTTCTCCCCCTTTGGCATCAAGCACAAAAAGGGAGGCAGAAACACATATTAGAGCCTAATGCTCATGATCTGAAGAAAATCCTATGATATCTGTATCTCCGGAGCCATCTGGAGATGCAGACGGGTCGACGGCTGGAGACGCCGGAGGAGTCGCAGCAGCAACAGGAGCTGGATCAGCAGCAACGGGAGCCGGAGCTGGTGCAACAGGAGCTGGATCAGCAGCAACTAAAGCTGAGCTCGGAGAAGACGCAGCCTGACGGGCCCTCTTGCGAGGGATCGAAGATCTGGGAGCAGGCAGGCGACGCAGAATCTCCTCCTGCTGAGCAATCAAACGGAGCAACATCTGATGATGCTCCGCCTGGGTGCTGAGGATCTGCTGCTGCACCAGGAGAACCTCCTGAAGCTGAGAAGAAGATGACGCAGATCCGGTGCCTATCCCTGCAGCTGGAGCTGGAGAAGACTCCTGAGCTGGAGCCTCGTCCTCTGACTCCCCCGCAGCATCATCATCTGATGCGGGAGAATCAGGGCCAGTAGCTGGAGCAGGGCGAGCACCGAGCCGGCGATCAGCCTGACCCGGAGGATAGAAGAGAAGCGGATGATGAGGCCGTGGCAGCTCAGTGTCGACGGCCCGGATATGAAGAAGCATCGCCATGATATACGGAGCGTATATCAGCTGACGGCGCGGGGAAAGAAGGACGTGCTGAATCTCAGTAATGATGAGATCAGCAACATCGAAGGGCTCCTCCTGGAAGATAGAAATCAGGACGTGGAGCCCTAGATAGGTCACTCTGGCCCTATCTCCGGTCATAGGAACTAAGGTGAGCCGGAGGATCCGTAGGGCCAGATCAACATCGCGGCGCAAACCAGCGATGTGACGAAGCTGGAAGGGGCCGGAATAGAGCATGGCCACCTCCCGACGCTCAAGATCTGGAAGGGTGTGGAGCTGGCGGCCAGAAAGAGGGCGCACCAGTCCAAGCGTTGACTCCAGCTGCTCCTTCGTGACGGTGTAGACCTGGAGGCCCGTCATGAAGGTCATGGAGTCGCGCTGAGGGGAAATGAAGACGGTAGAATAAAACTGGTGTATGGGCCCCTCAGCCCAATGCAGAGAGGAATCGGCGACTAGGTCGCGGATCCCTACAGAGCCGAACAGGTCTGCGAGGGTGGCGATGCCTGTGCGAGAGGCGATCGTCCCCCACGACAGAGAGCGGTGGGCAAAGATAGGAGCGCGGCTATAGACACTGGTAAACAGGTCTAGGTGGAGGTTTGTGAAGCAAGTGAGGACCTCGCATGCGTCGCGACCAGTGGGACGCGGTGACAGATACGGGTTCACAGAACGAAGGGAGCGAAGGCGGCTCGCGTGCCACCGGGAATAATCCATGGGGACACGCTCAGGCGGAGGCGAAGGCCGGTTCTCGGACGTCTGGCCCGATGAACGCTGGCTGTTCGCCGTGTTCTTCCGTCGGGCCACACGGCGAGAGGGACCGGGCTGATCAGACATGATAGAAAACAGAGGAGAGGAAGAACCGACCTGATCAGAAACGGCTGAACAGAGCAGACGAGATCGACGAAGCAGCGACGACGGTCAAAAAAAGAAACAACTGGTGGGAGAGAGGCTAACAGGGAGAGCTCAACCACCGGAGAGGATCCACAGCGAGGAGCAGCACGACGGTGCACGGCGAGAGCAACCGGTGGCTAGCAGTGGCTAAGCGGCGGTGAGGAGGAAGCGCAAACTGGCGGCGGCGCGGCACGGCGAAGGGGCACCGGCGGCGAGCGCGAGGGCAAGAAATGGCGAAGAGGCGCACCGGCAATGAGCGAAGCAACGGCGGCGAGATGGAGAAGACGAGAGGACAAAGAAACAGAACAGGGGTTTTAGGGTTCTCGATCCCGCAACTGACAGTCAGTTTGATAAACTGACAGTCAGTTCCAAACTCAGAAACATGGAACTGACAGTTAGTATACCATACTGACAGTCAGTTCACAGAACTGAGTTTTGAAACTGACAGTCAGTGTATGAGACTGACAGTCAGTTGGGGACTCGAACACGACCAGGAGCTTCGAGCAAAATCAAATGCACGTAACTGACTGTCAGTTTGTGAAACTGACTGTCAGTTATGACAATGACTTCGACCAGAGACTAAGACCAGGCTCCTAACTACTGAACTGACTGTCAGTTATAGGAACTGACTGTCAGTTTGGCCAATTTCGACCAGAAGCAAACTAAGACCAGAGAGGGAATAAAATAATTATATTTTATACAAACAACACATTTAGCACATCAACTAGCATTTGATATATCAAGAATGTTCAGTTCACCCCTTAAAAAGCATAATCTTGATTCATCTAAGGGTTTGGTGAATATATCAGCTAGTTGCATATCAGTTCTGACATAATTTACTTCAATATCTCCTTTTGCCACATGATCTCTAATAAAATGGTGCCTTATTTCAATATGCTTAGTTCTAGAGTGCTGAACAGGATTATTAGCAATTTTAATGGCACTTTCATTATCACACAACAGTGGTACTTTATTAAAAATAATCCCATAATCCAAAAATGTCTGCTTCATCCACAATAATTGAGCACAGCAACTGCCTGCAGACACATATTCAGCTTCAGCAGTGGAGAGAGCTACAGAATTTTGCTTCCTAGATGACCATGATACTAAGGATCTCTGTCGCGCCCCAAGACTGGGACTACGACTACTCCTGTAGAGACCTAGCTCGCTGCAGCTAGTCCCATATATGCATAGCATACACATACCCTTGACGTCCCAGGATAAGTCAAGCACAGGAGTATATCACATTGCAACAGAGTAACTTACAAAATAGTTAAGCAGTGTGGCCTGCTGGCCTTGATATTACATAAGAAGATTACAATGCCTTCACGGCATACATGGTTTAGCAAAATAACATCTACACAGCAGAAGATAGGTGACCCACCCACAAAAGAGAAGTGGACAGCAGAACAACACACATCAGGGAAATGACGGGACTGACGCTCCTCCTTCTGGATCCACGACGTACTCCATGCCTTCATCTTGATTGTTGATCGCTCCGTCTATTGATTTGTAGGTTGCAAGAGTGAGCACTTACGTACTCAGCAAGTCATAGGTAAGAGTAGATACATATAGTAGTGATGACATGAACCTAGACTAGTCAAAAATTATGGATGTTTATAAAATAATCTTTTTCTTTCATACCTCATCTCATGGCAGCATCTTTCATAATATAACATCATCATTCATGTTCACTAGATTATAGCACTACCGCGACACGTCGACACACGACAGCCCACGGCAGCACTCCTTATCATGACAACACATGTCATTTGGGTAATCTTGATTAAAAAATATTTTATTTAGAAAATAATACTTGTGTCACACCCCGTGGATTTAATCCACCGCAGCAGACTCCTATAAACCCGGGAGCTCGGAGTATTCGAATACGTTTTTAACTCTGCAGAGAGGTACCAATTTACCCGCAAGATATTCCACTTTCAAGCCCATCCTATCAAAATGATTAGACCCCTCCTCACATCCATGTGTGAGTGGCAAGGTGGAGATAACAAGAACTTTTGTTATGCATCACTTACAATTCACCCCCGACCCTGTGGCTCTTAGCGAAACACAGTTGTGGTAGGCTGTATCATAACCTCCACCCCACCTCATTTTCCCATTACTGGGTCAAATATCAGATCACCTTCAGTGATAGTAGGAGTCAGCCTCCAAGTCAATCATCACAACACAACTCATGCAGGGGTTTCATGTACGATCCACATAAGTACTTGTTCAGGCCTGTCCCATACCAGGCTTGCGGTTAGCACGTTGTTCATGCCACTAGACGCACAACACAAGGTTCTAGTCCTTATATGCCAGTGACCAGACCTTCCACAACCCTGCACCTTCAGTGCCTGCATTCCTTTGCAGTCTAGCACCTCCAGTGCTACAGCCATCCATACCATTTTTCTGGTCACGGCTAGGGTTTTATTTCATGAATATAAGTATATAGATACATATAATAGTTCATGGCTCAAAACTTGTTTATTTCACATTTCATAGATAACCAGTCTAGTACTGCCAATTCATAAATCAACCATTCTCAATCTTTCACATGCAATATTTCCTATATTCAAGATTATGTTTTAGCAACATTTAAAATATAGGTTCAAGATGACCAAGGATATGACTTGCCTTCCGCGTCGTAAGAAACAACAGTTGATGACAGGTCAACAGCGAAGTCCTCGATCTCAGCTTCTAGATCTGCTCGACGACAAATCAAACAATACACACAAATATTACTTATATATTAAGATGTTTTAGGATCTATATGCAGATATGCTTTACAAGAGTGACTGAACGATACTGGAGATAATTGAGATTGCAAGCTGAACTGAGTTGAGATCTAGGGTTTCAAGGATTTGGCTAAGGATGGTGTTAGATGCTCTTAGGATCTCAAGGTTACAATAAGAACATCAGTTTGTGGCTGGTTTGATCAAGAACAGCGAATGTCGGCAGATTGACATTCGGTTCAAGAATCTGACATAACTTCAAGGAAAACTAGAGAGCTTATCTCAAGTTATGACAGTAGAAGAAAATGTAGATCATAACTCTACAAATTCAGTGGACAAAGTGGCTTTCAAAATGCACAATCAGAAGTGGGTAAACAAGGCAATGCCATTGGATGGCATGCACTAGAATAGTGTCAAAAATTAGGGTTTAGCGGCAAATATAATTCAAGGGCTCAAATCAAGTTGTGATAGAAGAATAAAATGTTGATCACAACCTCAGGAATCTAAGGGACAAAGTTATGCCCAAAATGCACATCTGGAAGGAAGTGAAAAGGGCTAATGCCACTGACTGACATAGTTTGGCATTGATCTTGACATGGCCAGAAACTATGGCTTGGCATAACTTTTGATCTAAAGCTCCAAATGATGCACCACTTTGTCTGGGAGGTAGGCATTGATAACAGGAACAAATCATTCAACAAGATCTAGGGCAGAAGATGGCTAGAAGGTGATGAAATTCAGTGATGAACTGAGGTGAACTAGTTGTACTGGAGCAGTTCTGGACAATATTTTGCAATGGTTATAACTTGGATTCTGGGCAGTTTCAGAGATCGAGCTAGAAGACAATTATGCTCAAGAAGTTGAGGCACACCTGAATGACAAAGTGGATGAAGCTGAAACGGCCGGGAAAGGATTTCCGGTGAACTGCGCCGGAGAAGATGACATGAGATTTGGGGCTTTTTGATTCAGGCTGAAAGAACTCTAATCCAAGCTTGGAGAGTGAAAGAAGGGTAAGATGAAGCTATCTGGACAATCAATTTGGCCGGAGGATGGCCGGAGAGGCCTGGCGACGATCGCCGGCGACTGGTGGAGCTCAAATTTGAGGAAACCTTCGATTTGAGCTCAATCTGGAGATCTGGATGCATAGGCTTGCTGGAAATGAGTCACTGATCATTTTGTTTCACAGATTCGAAGATTAATTTGGGGTAGATTGGCCAGCATTGCCGGAACAGGGCAATCGGAAAGTTCCGGTGATCACCGGCGACTGGATGCAAAATAGCTCAATTAAATGGTACAGCACGATGAGGGAGATGAGATATACCTTCTGGTGCTGTTAATTCGGTGAGAGGTGCAGCAGGGCGTGCTGGCACCGTGAGGACTCAATCTGGACTCGCCGGAGAAGACGACTGCAGCGAGAGATTTTGCAAAATTGGCTAAGTCCTGGTGAAGGGGAGATGACACAGGGTATGGCTGCTTATATAGACCACAGGGCGATGCTTGCAAGGAGATAGCAGCAAGGGAATTGTGCCAGATGACAAGATTTGCCGGGCGCAGCTGCAACAACGGCAAGCGGTGAAGCGACTGTACACTGGCAAGGCGAAGCTGTGCTACATCGAGTCTCATCAATGTCGGGCGGTGCAAGGCAGTGGCGACAAGGGCTGGCAACGTGGCGCAATGTTGCTGACAAAAGCCTGTTGCTGGTCGCGCGCAGGAGCACATGCTATTCAACGGCGCTGCCACGGCGTTGCCACGGCGATGGCTGGGGCGTGGACGCGTGTGCACATGCAACTCAAGTGAGTACGAGCTCAGGCGAGGCGTGGTGTGGCCGGCGGCGAGCAAGCGCGGCGCAAACGCACGGCGAGGTTCCTGGTCGTGCACTGCAGTTGGCCTAGTCGAATTTGGGCTGATTTGCAATTATTGATTTTCTTGATTTGGACTGAATTGTAAATCTGAAGATTTGGAAGGTTTGATCTGGAATTGATTCTGCTGTTTTGATATACTTAATTCCACAGATGATTTGGCACAGATTGAAGATAAAATTTGGCTCATTTGGATGATTTTTGGTATGAACTGAAAATAGGGTATTTTAGGGTAATTGAAATCTGAATTTCAATTGATTTCGAATTCTGGGATTTAGGGTTTGATTTTGAGATACTCATAAAAGAAGAATTTGTGTTGAAAAGCATTTGGGAGATGTTCCCTGAATCAGATTTGAATTTGGAGATGATTTGCAACATTTTGCCTTTTTAGGCTTCTGGAAAATCTGGAAAAAGGACTGATCTGTGAAAAAGGTTCAGATGGTGAAATCTGGCTGCCAACTTTTTGATTAAGGTATTGGCATACCCTTGATCATAATCCAGGAATAATCTGGTCTGAACTTGGCTAAGATTTTGATTAAATCTGAATTTCTGAAACTTAGGGTAAAAGGTAATAACAGATATTCTGTTTTCGAAAACAGAAAAGAGTTGATAATTCTGGAAGTTAGGGATAGAATTGAATCTGGGTTCTGAAGGCTTTTAGATTTAGGATAACTGATAGATCAAATCTGGAAAGTCAGATCTTGACTTGGGGTCACAGGATAGATTTTGAGATTTTAGGGCTAGAACAGAATAAAGCTGAGGCTGATTTGGTTGATCTAGAAGAGACATATGCATGCATGATTTTTAAGAAAGAAACTTTTCACCCCAAAACTCAGGATGTTACAATCTCCCCAACAGTTGACAGCTACCAGATGTGCTTTTACGATCAATCTTGCACCCAGCATAATCAGAATCCGAATACCCAATTAATTCAAAATTTGCATCTTTCGGATACCAAAGGCCTAAACTGGGATAACATTTTAAATACCTAAAGATTCTTTTAAGTGCAATTAAATGACATTCCTTAGGATCTGATTGAAATCTAGCACATAAGCACACACTAAACATGATATCAGGCCTAGATGCAGTAAGATATAAAAGACTACCAATCATAGATCTATACAATTTAGAATCAACCGATTTGCCGCTTTTGTCCATGTCTAGATGTCCATTTGTCGCCATGGGAGTTTTGATTGGTTTAGCGTCTTCCATCCCAAAGCGCTTGAGCAGGTCCTTCACGTACTTTGTTTGACTCACGAACGTCCCGTTCTTGAGTTGTTTGATTTGTAGACCGAGGAAGAAGCTCCGCTCACCAATCATGGACATCTCGAACTCCCTAGACATCATCTCTCCAAACTCATGACAGAAATGTTCATTAGTAGATCCAAAGATAATATCAACATATATCTGACAAATGAACAATTCCTTTTCAATTTTCTTTGTAAAGAGAGTTGTATCAACCTTCCCAATTTTAAAACCTTTTGATAATAGAAAGTCTCTAAGACGCTCATACCAAGCCCGAGGAGCTTGTTTGAGACCATAGAGAGCTTTTGACAATTTAAATACATGGTTTGGAAATTTAGAATCTTCAAAACCAGGAGGTTGTTCAACAAACACAAGTTCAGAAATTTCACCATTTAGGAAAGCACTTTTTACATCCATTTGAAAAAGTTTAATATTAAAACATGATGCATAGGCAAGAAGAATGTGAATAGCTTCAAGTCTTGCTACAGGTGCAAAAGTTTCACCAAAGTCTAAACCTTCGACTTGAGTGAAGCCTTGAGCAACAAGACGAGCTTTGTTCCTAATTACAACTCCATTTTCATCTTGCTTATTTCTGAAAACCCATTTTGTTCCAATAACATTATGATCTTTGGGTCTTTCTACTATAATCCAAACTTCATTTCTAGCAAAGTTATTAAGTTCTTCATGCATGGCATTTACCCAATCAGGGTCATTTAAAGCTTCATTTACATGTTTGGGTTCTAAAGAAGACACAAATGAATGATGTTCACAAAATGCAGCAATACGAGATCGAGTTTGAATACCCTTACTGATGTCACCCAATATTTGGTCTAGAGGGTGATCCTTGGTGATGGTTTGGTGTTGCCTTGGTTCTTCATCTTGTACTGCTTCATCTTGACCTTGTTCTGGAGGATCAACATGAGATGATGATGCGTCTTGATCAACATTTTCAATGTTGACATCATCTTCTTGATCTTCCTCTGTTGGCTTGATGTCTCCAATGGTTATGTTCTTCATTGCTTCTTGAAGATCTTCACCTGAAACTTCATGAGATACTTGCTCCTTTTGTGAGCCGTTAGTTTCATCAAATTCGACATCACCAGATTCCTCAATACAACTTGTATTTTTATTAAAAACACGATAAGCTTTACTAGTGGTGGAGTATCCGACAAGAAAGCTTTCATCTACTCTTCTTTGAAATTTACCACCAAAATTTCTTTTCTTAAGAATATAATATTTTCAACCAAACACTCGAAATAAGAAATATTTGGCTTGCGCCCAACAAGAAGCTCATAAGGAGTCAAATTTAGAAGGGGATGCAAATAAAGCCGATTTATAGAATAGCAAGCGGTATGGACAGCTTCAGCCCAGAAGCGAGTAGGAGTATCGTACTCACTTAGCATAGTCCTTGCCATTTCTATAAGTGTTCGATTTTTCCTTTCAACAACTCCATTTTGCTGTGGAGTGTAGGATGTGGAAAATTCGTGTTTAATTCCAAGAGAGTCACAAAAATCAAAAAGAGTTGAATTTATGAACTCTCCACCATGATCACTACGGATTTTCTTGATGGATAATTCGAATTCAGTAGAAACACGTTTTGCAAAACTTTTGAAAACATCAGGGGTTTCAGATTTTTGGGAAATAAAGAAAACCCAAGTGTAGCGAGTAAAATAGTCAACAATCGCAAAACCATAGTTGCTACCCCCGATACTTTGGAACTCGGAAGGTCCAAATAAATCCATATGAAGGAGTTCCAAAGGTTTGCAAGTCGAAAGAATGCGCTTAGTTGGATGTGAAGTAGCTACTTGCTTGCCCGCTTGACAAGCGCTACAAGGTTTGTCCTTTCCAAAATTCACATCCTTTAAGCCAACAACCAAATCACGTTTTAAAAGTTTTCTCAATTGATGCATACCAACATGTGCAAGTCGTCTATGCCATAGCCAACCTTTTGAGGTTTGAGAGACAAGACATGTTGAAAGAGATGCATCTTTTGAGTGAAAATCAACCAAATAAAGATTTCCAAAACGAAAGCCTTTAAAGATCAAGGATTTATCTTTTAAACTTTCAACCAAAACTTCTTTTGGGAAAAATGTGCAACTAAAACCAAAATCGCAAATTTGTGCAACGGAAAGCAAATTGAAATTCAGAGATTCGACCAACAAAACATTTGAAATAGATAGATCATTTGAGATTGCGATTTTACCCAAGCCGACCACATTTCCTTGACAGTTGTCGCCAAAGGTAATCTTTTGGTTCTCGCTTGAGTTGTCTTCTATTGAGGTGAACAACTTCTTGTTACCGGTCATGTGTTCGGAGCATCCGCTATCTAGCACCCAATGCCTCCCACCGGTATTGTAGTTCACCTTTTCATCGCCTTTAGCCATAAGGCAAATGGATGAGCTAGTTGAAGTGTTGATGTTGCCGAGAGCTAGTCTGGCCATCTTTTTGGAGCAACTTCTTTCGTTGTCGGAGTCGGAGTCGGAGCTCTCTCCGCTGGACATCCACTCTCCAAAACAGGCTTCTTTGATTTCTTCATTCTTCTTCTTGAAGAACTTCTTCTTCTTGTTCCACGCCTTGTTCTTGTTTGGACATCTTGATGCTATGTGTCCCTTCTCATGGCATCCATAGCAAATGATGTCCTTGAAGTTGTTTTGCTTTTGCCCCTTTGGTCGTGTGTCAATGTTGACACCTTTCTTATGCAACCTGCGAAGGAGTTTTTGAGTGTTCTTTACCATGAGTGCGAGGTCTTCATCGGAGGAGCCATCGCTTGAATCGTTTCTTGCATTAGCTTTGAAGGCCAAAGCTTTCTTCTTCGTCTCCGCGGGTTCGGCTGCTTCCTTCTTCTCCTTCTTGTGCATCTCATGGGTGATGAGGTTCCCATAAAGATCGGTTGGTGTTGTGGTCGATAGATCGGAGTTTGTGAGAACCGTGACCAAGGTGTCGAAGCTTTCCGGCAAGGCCCTAAGCATGTTTCTCACAAGCTCAAGGTCAGTAAAAACAACACCAAGACCCTTGAGTTCATTCACAATGTTATTTAACCGAGTAAACATGGAATCCACGGACTCGGTTGATGACATGGTGAATGTCTCATATTTTTGCCTCACCATTAGCAATTTTGCCTCTTTAATCTTTGTAGTGCCCTCGTAAATTTCTTCGAGGGTAGTCCAAACCTTATGAGCAGTCGTGAGATTGCTCACACGGTTGAACTCATTCAAAGATAAACCGGCAAAGAGTGCATTTTTTGCACGGGCATTTAAATGCAACTTTCTCCTATCGTCCTCAGACTGACTTGCCGGATCAACCGGAGGAGTAAAGCCGAGTTTAACGATATCCCATACATCAAGCCCCATAGCTTCTAGGAATACCGACATGCGCACTTTCTAATAAGGATAGTTTGTCCCATCAAAGATAGGCGCACGACCGGTATGACCGAGAAGAAAATCTCCACTTGACGACATCCTCTCTCTAGGCGGTAAAGCCTAATGAATCGAGAGACCAAGCTCTGATACCACCTGTTGGATCAAGGATGCCGACTAGGGGGGTGAATAGGAGGCTTTTAAAAACTTAAAAACTTAAAGCAAATAAAGAACAAATCAAAAACAAATAATGTAAGCAAGGGAAAGAGAACGAACACAATGGTTTTTACCGAGGTATCGGAGACTCGCCCAGTCTCCACTAATCCTCGTTGAAGCACTCAAATCACTTGAGTCTTGCCTCAATATCCACAAAGGATATTATCACTAGTGGTTGCTCCTTGTCCACTCCGGAAAGACGAGCACCGATGCCTTGTACACACTTGCCGAGCCTCTCCGACAATCTCCGAACGGAGAGATCAACGGCCACGCCTCCGAACCGTCTAGGTGAGGGCGCTCACCAAGAGTAGTAGGCAGCGAGGTCTTCTCAAAACCTCCAAACACGCACCGAGAAGCTAAGTATATGCAAAATGCAAAGAACTGAAATGCTCGGTGGATCGGAAAGCACTCGACTTGATCAAAAGATCAAGATTTTATATAAGAAACTAATGCTCAAGAGCGTATATGAAATGCTGCTGCTTGTTGTAAGAAACACATGCCCAAAGCCCCTATTTATAGCCTCAAGAAGCAAATGAACCGTTGGAGCTAGGGCTGAAAATCAGCAACCCAAACTGACAGTCAGTTTGCCTAACTGACAGTCAGTTTAGTGCACAACGGCTGACAAAATTTATGGACGAAAACTTTGCTAGCCGTTCGTGGTCGAAAAAGGAAAGCTGAAACCCACAACTGACAGTCAGTTACACAAACTGACAGTCAATTCGACCACAAACTCGACCAAAATCAAATAGAAACTCAGTTAAAATCTCTGTGGTCGAAACCCCAACTGACAGTCAGTATGGACAAACTGACAGTCAGTTTAGTACAAAAATTTTGAGCACAAAAAACACCTCTCTGGACAATTGTCAGTTTAAACTAACTGACATTCAAACTGACAGTCAGTTTAGCAAACTGACAGTCAGCATGAACAAAAACAGAGATAACTTTAAATCCAGAAATCCAAAAGAGATGTTTAATAGCTCGTTGGAAAGATAATTTTAAGGGCTACAATTTTGTCAACAGAAGAAAAAGCCAGATCTTCCTAGATATTTCTGAAAATTGCAAATACTCTTCTGCTATCAAAAACTGAACTGAAAATCCAGATTTTCAAATAAGTTCAAAACCAAATCCAACCAATAATGATGCAATGCAATGACCTAGATTTCTCGGTTTGTTTTGGAGATAAAAAGAGGACTTTCGCCACCCCTCTTTATAGTACAGTTAAAGCTAGAAAATAATTTTCCTAACCGATATTCTCCAAACGCCGAGATCGATAAAAATAAAAACCTGAGTTCTTTCGCATCTTCCTGATTTGCGTCTTATCTTTGCTCTTCTGCATCTTGTGCTTTACTTTAAGTCGGGTTCATCTTGATATTCTTGCATTTCTTCCCAACTGATCCCTGTATCAATTAAACTCAATAGCACAATTAGTCCGAAACACTTTGTTTTCATTAATCATCAAAATTAGGATTAGGCATGAAGGCCTAGATGCAACAATGACAAGGTCATGGCCAACTACCTGCCTACAGTCCTCGCAAAATCGGCTAGAACCTGGCTGTTTAATCAGCCCGAGGGTTCCATCTACAATTGGGAAATGCTATGCGATGCCATCCTCAGCAATTTCCAAAATTGTTACCAAAAGCCGAGTAAAGAGGACGATCTTCATCGGTTACGGCAAACTTCAACTGAAACACTTCGGCAGTTTGTCAAGAGGTTTGTCGGGGTGAGGAATACCACCCCGAACATATATGATGGCTTCGTAATCAGGGCATTTAAACATGTTGTTCGATACCGGAGATTTACCGAGGATTTGCTTATTCACCCTCTTCGATCAGTGGTTGATCTGTTCGACATGGCCGATTGATACTCTGATGCAACCGAAGTGGTCGAATGGAACCGGATGGTCGACAAGGGTGACCTACCACCACAACCAGGTTTCAAAGACTCCAGGAAGGAAGATTCAAGCAAGAAGCCAGAATCTTCATCGGGTGGGAAGTCAAAAAAGTCGAAGAGGAACCGCTCTGGACAATACCGCGAGGTCGCAGTCGCAGAGAAGTCACATTTGACAAAAGGTAACAAGCCTTCATTTAAGAATAAAACTACCTCTGGTGGTCGCGGTGCCGACCAGCCAAAAAAGTCAACTAACCCGCAGGAAGGCAAGAAGTGGTGTCCACTCCACAACTCCGCAGGCCACGACCTCAAGAATTGCAGGAGTTGGTTGAAGCAACTGGATGACTTCTACCAGGGAGTTGGGCCAATGCCAACCTTACCACCTAAAGAACAGGCGTGCGGACTTAGGGATGCCGACGGAGACGAGGAAATGTCCTACCAGGTACCTCAAAATCATATTAATGTTATTTTTGGTGGTTCTTCTTCTTTCGTTTCCAAAAGGCAGTTTAAGGCCTTTTACCGAGAGGTTAACCAAACGGAGACATCCCTTGGTGAACCTCAATAGCCCCGTTGGTCAGATACACCTTTGACATTTGATCGCACTGATTGTCCGGCGGGGTTAACACGACCACTGAGGCTCCCTCTGGTCATTACCCCGATCATCAGTAACACGAGAGTTGAAAGGTCCTGATCGATGGAGGGAGCTCCCTTGACATCTTGTTGGTCAAGGCACTCGACGAGATGCAAATTCCTCGTTTTTAGATTAAGCCCATAATCCATCCATTTTATGGGATAATCCCAGGCCCCTCCATGATGCCGTTGGGACAAGTGGTCCTCCCGGTCACGCTGGGAGAACCAGATAATTTCCGAACAGAATTGGTTACTTTTGACGTAATCGATTGTGATTCGGCTTATAATGCAATTTTTGGCAGGCCAACTCTTGCTAAGTTCATGATGGCAACGCACTATGCTTATCAGTGCGAAAAATTGCCTGGCCCCAAAGGTGTCATCTCGGTCCGAGGCAGTCGCAACGTGGCACTCACATGCGACCGGCTATCTTTGGAGATGGTCGATCAACTTCCCCTTCGGGACGCCCAGGTCGCCACCGTTGCCACCGACGCAATCAAGGCTGCTCCTCGACCAGATGAGAAACTCAAACTGGTTCCTTTGTACCCAGATGATCCATCCAAGACAGTTCGGGTCGGATCAACCCTGGATGACAAATAGGAACTCGACCTCATTGCTTTCCTCCGGGTTAATGCAGATATGTTTGCGTGGAAACCGTCCGACATGCCTGGTGTCCCAAGGGAAGTAATTGAGCACAGGTAAGCAATTCGACCTGGACAACGACCAATAAAGCAAAAGCTCAGGCGTTTTGCTGTTGACCGACAGGAAGCCATCCGAGACGAGTTGGACAAACTCCTACAGGCCGGTTTATCCGTGAAGTTGATCACCCGGAATGGCTC
The DNA here is from genome assembly GCA_019359835.1 of Pharus latifolius. NCBI lineage: Eukaryota > Viridiplantae > Streptophyta > Magnoliopsida > Poales > Poaceae > Pharus > Pharus latifolius. Next base: position 42,050,016 of record CM033330.1, on the reverse strand, counting down.
GCCAATCCGGTCATGGTCCGCAAGTCAAATGGCAATTGGCGCATGTGCGTCGACTACACTAGCCTCAACGCTGCCTGTCTGAAGGATGACTTTCCCCTTCCCCGCATTGACCAGCTGGTCGACTCAACTGCGGGTTGCGAACTGATGAGTTTTCTGGACGCTTACTCAGGATATCATCAAATTAGCATGGCAGAAGATGATGAAGAGAAAACTGCCTTCATCACCCCGTTCGGCACATACTGCTACGTCAGAATGCCGTTCGGTCTCAAGAACGCAGGTCCCACGTACCAGCGCTTGATGCAAAAGACCTTTCTTTCCCAGATAGGGCGTAATCTCGAAGCATATGTAGAGGACTTGATTGTGAAAAGTACCAAGAGATTGTTGCATTTGGACGATCTCCCTGAAACCTTCTGTAATTTGAATCGCTTTGGAATAAAATTAAACCCGGAGAAATGTTCTTTCGGGGTTTCTTCAGGAAAACTTCTTGGTTTCCTTGTGTGTTCCAGGGGCATTGAAGTTCATCCTGAGAAAATCAGGGCCATTGAACAAATGAGTTCGCCCTCGACCATGAAGGATGTTCAACGCCTGGTTGGTCGCATGGCGGCTTTAAGTCGTTTCATATCGCGACTAGGTGAAAGGGGATTGCCTTTCTTCAAAGCCTTGCGGAAGCATCACAATTTTACATGGTCGGATGAGGCCGAAAAAGCGTTTCAGGAGGTGAAGACATATCTATCCAGTCCGCCAGTATTGGTGTCTCCCGACAAAGGAGAACCATTGCTCCTTTATCTGGCGGCCACACCGCACGCGGTCAGCGCCGTTCTGATCGCGGGTAGAGAAGGAATACATAGACCCATCTACTATGTGAGCGAGGTACTTCATGGTCCTAAGGAGCGTTACCCTGAGGTCCAGAAGATACTTTACGCGCTACTGATGGCTTACCGTAAGCTACGACACTACTTCCAAGCGCACAAGATCACAGTACCCTCCTCTTTTCGTTTGGGGGATATTGTCCAAAACCCAAAGAAATCTGGTCGAATCGCCAAATGGGCGGTCGAACTCAGTGCCTTCGAGATCCATTTCACGCCCCGCACGGCGGTTAAGTCTCAGGTTTTGGCCGACTTTGTGGTCGAATGGACCAACCCTGAGCCACCCGTGCAGGTGCCAGAGGAATTGGAGTGCCCCGATTACTGGACACTGTACTTCGACGGCTCTCGTAGTTTTCAACACTCGGGGGCTGGAGTGGTCTTAGTTACGCCCCAGGGCGAACAGCTCAAGTATGTCATCCAACTACACTTTGTTGCGACCAACAACGCGGCAGAGTATGAAGGTCTTATTGCAGGGCTCCGGGCAACAAAATTCCTCGAAGTCCGTCGATTAGTGGTGAGGGGAGACTCACAGCTGGTCGTAAACCAGGTAAACAAGGAGTACAGCACCTCCGATGAGACAATGGCTCATTACCTGGGGGAAGTGAGGAAATTGGAAAAACACTTCAGTCATTTCAAAGTCCAATATATCCCGCGAAAGGACAACATTCTCGCAGACCAATTATCCAAAATTGGGTCCTCACGTACATCCGCTCCGGCAGGAGTGTTCATTGAACACTTGGACCGTCGTTCGATCATGACTTCGGTCGAGGATGATCCGGTAATAGCCTCCGTTACCAACCTCGGTCAGGAACAGGATTGGACTCATCCATTGAGAGTCTATCTTGAATACGGGACCCTACCCGAGGACGAAACCGAAAGTGATCGATTAATTCAAAAAGCGCGCCTGTACAAGTTTATAGATGGGGTTCTATAAAGAAAAGGTACTCAAGGAGTATTCATGCGTTGCATATCTCAGCTGGAAGGAAAATCCCTCTTGAACGAAATACATGATGGTGTATGCGGTGCACACGCGTCATATCGGGCACTGGTCGGAAAAGCTTTTCGACAAGGATTCTACTGGCCTTCGGCACTCACTGATGCCAAGCACATGGTCAAAAAGTGTCCTCAGTGTCAGTTCCACGCGAGACAGGTTCATCAACCTGCCTATGCGTTACAAACCATTCCCCTCGCATGGCCTTTCGCTGTTTGGGGAATGGATATTGTCGGTCCTATGCCACAAGCAGTCAACGGGTACAAGTTTCTGTTCGTAGCCATTGACACGTTTACAAAGTGGATCGAGGCCGAACCGGTACGCAATATTACCGCATGAGCAGCACAAAAGTTCTTTCATAAGAACATTGTTGCTCGATTTGGTGTTCCAAACTGTCTTATCATCGACAATGGTTCCCAGTTCGCTAGTGGTCTTTTCCTAGACTATTGCGATCAGATCGGAACTAAAGTGTGCTTTGCTTCTGTGGCGCATCCACAAAGCAATGGTGCTGTAGAACGGGCCAATGGGCAGATACTACAAGGCATCAAGAAATGTGTTTTTGATCGCCTTAAGACTCGCTCGGGGGCTTGGGCAGACGAGCTTTATACCGTTCTATGGGCACTACGAACTTCCTCTAGTCGAGCCACCGGTGAGACGCCCTTCCATCTGGTCTATGGGGCCGAGGCTATATTGCCTATGGAAGTTAGTATTGGGTCTGTTCGGACAGAACAATTCGAACAGGTTGATCAGTCCGAACAGCGGTCACAAGATCTCATCCTCCTAGAAGAAAGGCGTGACCGCGCTTTGATCAAGTCCGCGGCATACTTGCAAGCTTTGCGCAAGTATCACAGTAAAAGGGTGCGACCACGTAGTCTTCACGTGGGCGACCTGGTCTTACGAAAAGTCCAAGATCAGTCTAATCACAACAAATTCTCTCCGAAGTGGGAAGGCCCTTACACTGTAGTCTCGGTGCCGTGACCAGGATCCGCGCGGTTAGCCATGGGGGATGGTCGAATTTTGTCCAATACTTGGAACATCGATCAACTTCGCAAGTTCTACGTGTAAGTACTCAACCCCATTTTTCCTGTTCAATTAGCATTTTTTCATAAAATTAAAAATGTTTTGCTTTTATGTGATGAATATTTCCCTTTATGCCCATCCACTGTGAATTCGGCTCGGGGGCTGGTCGCCCGCAGTTAGATCATTATAACATCCTGGTCAGATTCGCTGGCCGATCTCATAACCACTTTCAGATAAGTCACTCCTAAATAAGCCGTTTCTCAATGCACACGGGGCTTTCGGGCAATTCCTTGGTTATTCGAGTGGCTGCTGGTTTGCAAACAAGGCTAGGTGTTATAGTGATCATAATTGTTGATTCGATCACACACCCCTGGTCGTTATATTCCCTTTTCCCCTGTGTTTGTAGTACTAAGTCTTCAGTATCTACAATCACAGGCGGGGGCTAGGGGGATATGTTTATAATATGAAACAACATAAAACAAAAATATATTCATTTTTCAAAGATGAATTTCCATATACATTGCATTGTATACAACTGTTTCTGTACAGGTATAGGGATCATTCGATCCTGAGCTCAGTCAGGAGCTTATCTACAAGAGGATTAATCTCCTCCATGACAGCCTCTAGTTGCTCTTCACTCTCGACCTCAACCGGTCCCACCAATGGATTCAGATCTGCATCTGGGCCATGGTGAAGTCGAACCCGGCTGAGGATAGCGGAAGCGGCTGACCGAACTCTGGTTCTGATCACCTCTTCTCGTCGCTATGTATCCTCAGAGAGATACTCAAGAAGTGACTCCGCTTGGGCCATGACTAGCGCAAACCAGTCATTTTGGATGAGGTTATCTCTTGTGGTTTCGACCACATCAGCCTTCAGAAAATGAGCCACTGCCTTCAGTTTTTCGAAGACAGAATGGCTCAGCTTTTTGATCGCTTTTTCGGAGGCGCGAATAGTGTCCCGGAGGAGTTTATTGTCCCGGTTAAGTTGCTCGACATGACCCGCTTGCGCTGCAACAAGAGAAAGGATTACTCGCATATTGTGAAGACAAGTTTTCCTACTCAGGAATCGACTTACCAGCAAGTTGTGACCGCAGTTTGTTGTTCTTGATCTCTTGGTTTCTAGCCACCGAGATCGAATGAAGCCTCACTGTGGCCACTTCTTTGTCCAGCAATGCCACTTTCCTGTAATAAAACAGAAGGAGTAGTCATAATCAATTTGTACCTTTACAAGTTGAAGAGTAATGATCCTTACCTGCGCAAGCTGTCTCGCTCTCTTTGTATGGCCACCATGCTCGCCGCCGTAGCACGCGATTGGGCCATCATTCGGGATAGTTCCTGTGATGCAAAAAAAGGGAGTTAAAGGTGTCCTATGTACAATTCAGGACACCCAGGGAGGGATTCATCATACCTTCATGAACTTCTGTACGGAGGCATCTTCCAGACTGACGGGAAGGTTTGTTGAAGGCCCGGAGGTGCCTACAGCAAGGGCAGTTGGTGGAAGTGCCTGCTGGGCACTGCTTCCAGTCGCCGTTGATTGCGACTGGGTCCCCGCACCTGTTTCTCCCCTCACGGTCCGGACGACTTCCTGGACCGAGGGGGCGGAGCGCTCCTCACTGGAGGCTCCTGCACCAGCAGTAACTTCAACCCTTCCCGAAGCGGTTGAAGGACTGGGCGTTGTTTATTTTCGCCTGACAAAGGGGGAAAGAAGCAGATGATCACAATTCGTAACCACCATTTTAAAGCAACCAGGATAGAGGTTTTTACCTTATTTGAAATCCCATTAGCTTTTGGGATTTCAGGAAAGGTTCTCCTCGAGCAAGGGAACAATTGTCATCCACCCTGGTCTTCCTCTTGGAGAACAAGGCAGCTCCTCCCTGTATGTGTTCCCCTATGAACATTTTTTCAAGGGAAAGATAAAGGCTAGCAAGAAGAATCTTTACCTGGGCAGTCGATCCTGTTGGCGGCGTTGCACCCGAAGACCTCGATGGCTCCTGGGTTTCTGGGGCTGACACCACATGTGCAACCGCCGCAGGATCTTCCGCAACCACCTCCGCTCCTGTCTGCGGAGGAGGAGTATTTTCCTCCCTGGGACTCGCAGGAGTCACAGGGGGAAGCTCTTCTCCCTGCATAAGCATTAGCTCATCAAATGTGCATGGGGAATTGAAGAAAACAAGATTGTGAGAAAATCTTACCATGGTCGTCCCTTCGACCAGGGAGGTAGAGGCAACTGGCTCTGGAGCCTCGGGAGCTTCAGGGGCCAGGGGATCATCCGCAGCCCACAGGGCTTTCGGTGGTCGCGGGGTTTGCTACGGCTGCCTCTGCAGTAGCAGTTGTCCCTGCGGAATGGGTTGGAGTGTCACCGGATGGAGAGCCTGCGATCTTCCTCCTCCGGTTAACTAGAGGGACATCATCGTCCTCCTCCTCCTCGCTCCCCTCTCCCTGTACGACGAAGAAGTAATTCCAGTTCGCACCTGGAAAGATCGGAGGGGTGTGATATCTTACCGCAGTTTTTCGGGCGGTAGGAGGAGTGCTTCGTGAAGACCCTTCCCCAAGATTTAGCCTGACTTTCTTGGGGGTAGGATTCCTCGTCCTGGGTCTCGAGGAAATCTTCTTCACGTTCTTTGTCGTCGGCTTCCCCAGGGAACCGACATTCTCGCTGGGAAACGTCGCCTCAGCAAACCTCCCAAGAAGCTGTTCTCATGGGATTAGTGCTGGACAAACATAAGACCTGTAAAACAGAGGCCAAGTGGAAAATGTACCTTTCGGCGCTCCTGTTTGAGGTCATCGCAGGCGTGAATTAAGCTTTGGGGGCGAGGCGACCCCTTGGCACCCTCTACCTCGGCGTTGTACACCCGGAGGAGGCAGTTAGTCCGCCTCTCGATCTCAGCAGAGGGCAGAACTGTTCCCAAATACAAATTAAAACTGGTGCATTCCAAAAATAACATAAGAAGGTTTTCGGTGCCAGAAATGAATACCTTCGTTGTAGTCCAAGGTACCGTCTGCCATGGACTTGATCTCCCAAGCTGGATGAGCCCTTCCACGCAGGGGGCTCACCCGGTTCTTCACTAAGTCTCGGATGACGTCCCGAGCCGTCAACCCTTCTTCGACTAAGTGAAGGATCACCTCGGCGTGCTTCATGAACTCCGCGTTCATCACCGGCAGAGTGTCCAACTCGCTTGGCTTCTCTGGCCGCGAGTTTTCAAACCACAGCCCGCTCTCCTTCGGCGGCGTGCAGTAGAATCACTTCTGATGCCACCCGTGCACTGAATCTCGCAGGGGTGGAAAGGGATACTCCTTCTTATCCCTCAGCCGAAAGTAAATACATCCGGCGGCGTTGGCGCTCTTCGACCACGCCCAGAAGTAAAATCGCCGGAAGAGATCCACTCTAGGATACACTCCGACGAACGCCTCGCACAGGTGTTGAAATACTGCTAATATCAACACCGCGTTGGGGTGGAGATTGATTAACTCCAACCCATAGTGCTCGAGGATGTCTTTCAGGAACCGACTCTCAGGCAATCGGAACCCGCAGCGCAAGTACTCCTCGAAAACCACCAACTCGCCCTCTCGGACGGTCGGGGTTTCTTGATCCTTCTCCGCAGGCTGCCAGTTGATCAACAGCCGCGGAGGAAGGATCTCCTCCTTCTCCAACAACATCAAACTCTCCTCGGAATGGTGGATGGATCGGCTCCAGGACGCCATTGTTTGGTGGAGAGTTGAAAGAAAAAGTTGGTGACTTTTGGGGAAGACGAAGGCTGAGAAGAATGAGGGTTTTGTGCGGCGGGAATGATGAGGGTTTTTGCCTGTGTGGCTTCCTTGAGAAGACATCTGCTCCTTTTATAGACCCAAGGAGGCGCATTAATGTGAGTAACGTTTCGTTCAAACGTTCCACTGAGTATTTTATTCATTTCCCATAATGGATACTGTCTCTGGCGAACCCGTTAAAGTGTTCCAGGCATCGGATCTGAAGCAAAAGGACATCTTTGTTTCAGAAACTGAAAGTGCAAAAGCCTGAAAAGTTTTTCAGAGTTTTTCAGAGGACGTTTTTCCTTTATGTACCTTGAAAACTTTTACGAAAATATCCTGTGACTTGATTTTTGGACGTATGGATATTTTTTGACCGGGTTGTGGTATGATCGAGACCATGCTTTCGATTAAGCTCTGATTCTGACCGCAGTGATGGTCTGGTCGAGTTTCAAGTCTGATCGCGATAAGTTTCACTTCTAACCGCAACTCTAAGTCTGATCGCGGTATCAGATGGTCACGGTGCCTTTGTAAAAGGTGTGGTCCTAATCGCAGAGTCGAATTTTACCTGTGTATGAGTGATTGTAAAGGCATTGCTTATGGTCATGTTTTCACACAGAGGATGTAAAGAGTATGTATATGAAGAAAGAAAATTTTATTTCTTGCATTCTTTACATGCAAAAGGGATACCGGCGACCAGAGCGTCGACCTGATCCAAAAGAAGTTTACAGAGTTCTCCTATGGACATGTTGTTGTCAGTAGGATCTACACTGACAACCCCCAGGGAACTAGCAAATAATCTAAGCCTATCTACATCGTCCCAAACAAGAGGTACACTACTGTTCCTAATTAAGTCAGAGAGTTCCCGCTGTTGCTGGGCGTGGTCCCTCTCTCGACAAAACTGGTGCGCCTCTTCACGGGATCGTTCAAAACAATCTGCCAGATGCAGAATTGCCAAAGACATCTCTTCGGTCTTCTTCTCCAGGGCATTCTTCTCTTCCAGAAGAGTCCGTCTAAGGGGAAGAAGCGAAGCAGCAGAAGGCTGACCACTAGGGCCTTCAATCTCCTACATTTGCAAGGGTTAGTTATACTAACCATAAACTATCAGCAAAAAGGAGATGTGGATTGTTACCTGTCCCTGCTCACGACACGTTGATATATCCATCTTGGAAAGATGGACGCCAGGTGGCGGAAGTGCAAGCTTCCCACCAGAAGATTGCTTCCCCAATACAAGTTGAGGATCTTCTGGCCGAATAGTCACCGTTTGCTGGCTAGAAAATCGATCACCCAAACAAAAGCAAGGGGTGCTAGGGAAGAAAGCTGCAGTAAGAAAAGATGATAGCTCATCTTCTACCTTTGCTCTGCTGGAGGATCCTTCGTCAACCTTGGACTTCTTCTTTGAAGGAGATGGATCTTCAAGCATTTCAGGCTCCTGCTTGATAATTTCCTCTTCATCAGTCTCAATCTCGATGATGTTATGATCTGCCATCGGGAAGTGTATGAAGAGAAGAATGAAGATGTTTTTTAGAAAGAACTTAGCCGTGAGAAGTGTTGGGGGAAATCTCCACGCGGTCAAGTCCAAGTAAGTTCATGATTGCCCGGGGACAGTGGCCTCCGGTGCCTGCCCCGGGCGCCGCTTTTTAGGCTCCCGGGACCGTGCCTCCGGGGGATGTCCCGGGCGCCGCCATTTGGCCTCCGGTTCCTGCCCCGGGCACCGCCATATGGCCCCAGGGACCGTGCCCCCCGGACATGTCCCGGGCGCCGCCATTTGCCCGGCGATAGTGGCCTCCGGTGCCTGCCCCGGGCGCCGCCATGTGGCCCCCGGGACCGTGCCCCCCGGGCATGTCCCGGGTGTCGCCATTTGCCCGGGGACAGTGGCCTCCGGTGCCTGCCCCGGGCGCCGCCATGTGACCCCCGGGACCGTGCCCCCCGGGCATGTCCCGGGCGCCGCCATTTGCCCGGGGACAGTGGCCTCCGTTGCCTGCCCCGGGCGCCGCCATGTGGCCCCTGGGACCGTGCCCCCCGGGCATGTCCCGGGCGCCGCCATTTGCCCGGGGACAGTGGCCTCCGGTGCCTGCCCCGGGCGCCGCCATGTGGCCCCCGGGACCGTGCCCCCCGGGCATGTCCCGGGCGCCGCCATTTGCCCGGGGACAGTGGCCTCCGGTGCCTCCCCGGGCGCCGCCATCTGGCCCCCGGGACCGTGCCCCCCGGGCATGTCCCTGGCGCCGCCATTTGCCCGGGGACAGTGGCCTCCGGTGCCTACCCCGGGCGCCGCCATCTGGCCCCCGGGACCGTGCCCCCCGGGCATGTCCCGGGCGCTGCCTTTTAGGTGCCCGGGACCCTGCTTTCCGGAAGGGGTCCCGGACGTCATCGCCCTCCTAAAAGGTAAAACCCCTGTTTGTTTATCACGTGCAGGTCACGCGAGGGACGCCTCGGGAATCAGCGACCACCTGTCAAGCATCCAAGACGTTTGACTGGGAGAAGGACGGTCTTACCCTTCAATCCGACGGTGGCTTCCGGGGTAGTTTAGGTTTTTTGCTTCTTTTTGGGGCTATAAATAGCCCTTGTACCCCTCTGTTGTAAGGGATCAACTCATTATTATTTGGAATAGCTAATCTCACAGACGTGCTCCGGAAGCCTCTCCCCCGGAGAGAGCCTCCCCAGCCGACTCCGGTCGGGAGCGCGTCGACAGGACTAGGGCCCCCACTGGGACCCGAACCTGTATAAATCCTCGTGTCTTTTCTTGTGTTTGTCCGGCGGGGGAGGACCGGTCGCCCGGTCAACCCGCGCTGCGTAATCTCCGCTAGGATCGTCTTCAAAACCTGCCGGGTTATTCTTAACACCACGACAAGAAGAAATTGTGAAGTTTTACAGATTCAAAGACCCGGTATTTATAGCCATCAGGGTGACGGTTCACGTTCTAAATGCCTCGGGTTCTTAAAAATATTTACAATTTTACCTCGAGTTAAAAAACATTTCAACAACGCCATCATTAGTTATCGCATATTACCCAGAGCCCATCTCGGGGAACCAACCGTCCTACGTAGTGCGCCACTAAGTGAAGGATTTGAAGAGTCGGGTTAATAATCCGATGCATTTCTTTAAATTTAAAGTGAACACGTCTCTTCGTTTTCTTTAAATTTGGGGGCTAGCTGACGAGGATTGACATCCGAGTCAGTTCAAATAAATGCACTGTTGGTTCAGGACAGATTCGAACCAGACACGTGTCTAGCGGTGCGAACTCAAGTTATTCTGAGAAGCATTGGCCCGAGGTCGCAGGCTTTGCGCGATCAGGTTGCAGGCTTTGTGCAATCAGACCGCAGGCTTTGTGCGGTTAGAAGTTCGTATGCTATACGCGGACACAATGTCATGGATGTCGCGTGGTCAGCCACATCCCACGATCAGAGCATTCTCGACCAGGGTGCTTGGAATTCATCTGTCCGGCTATTCCTATAGCGGGAATATTCCAAGTATCCCGAAGATTCCCCCACGTGGAGAATCAATCGTCAGGAGGTTAATACGTGCAGTTATCCATGAATAACACGTGTTTAACCTGCGTGGAGGTTAAGAGCAGTTTTCTAAAAACCGTATTCAACCGTCCAAGCAACTGCTTGATGCAGTTTACTGCATGGCACCCTTTCGACCAGTATAAAAGGGTGGTATGGAGTGTCAAGCAAAAAAAAAGGGGCGAGATATCACGCATCTCAACCACTCAAACAGCCAAGTCTACGGCCTAGATTAGATAGTTCTTACAAGCTTTCCTGGCTTTATTCTGTACATTTACATAGGAAAAATCCTTCGCCTGTGAAGGAGTTTTTCTACCATCTTGTAACCTTTTATCACCTATAATGAAATCCCAACAGGACGTAGGGCTATTACTCCCACCATCGAGGGCCCGAACCTGTATAAACGTCTCTGTGCTCCTGTTCTCCATTGTTCTACATACCTTCCCGGTGGGTCATCTTGAAAGGTCCCGCTATTACAAATTCTGCATAAGTTCGGCTGAGGACTCCGAGTCCGAATCGTCGACACTTGGTATCACTGGATATTCCCCCCAACACTTCTATTTATCAATGGAACTCATATGTCACATGATGAATTTATTATTTAATTTAATTGAACACTTATACGAATGGTTTTTTTATAACTGTTAGAAAAAGTATATATATAAATATATGGTGTTGTTTCATGTATTACTGGTAAAATGAACAGGCATAGGTACAAGAGCATACTTATATAAATATTTATTGCATGTGCTTGAGTGCATAATCATAGTAATCTCAAGTTTCACACCATGAGTACATATTTCTTCAATTAAAGCTCCACGTAATATACATCAATTACAAAATAGTCAAGATTGGTTGTCAACCCATAATCCTTCTTCGTGATTGTCTCGCAGGTAACTTGTTTCGTCAATATCTTCGATGGGGACAAATTGAATGCCATCTAAAAATGGAGATATTTCGTCAAATTGATTATACTCTTCTTGATCGACAACGTCTTCAACCCCAACAATACATCTCTTGCTGTGAAGGACAATGTACAACTTTGGATTGGCTGGGTCAACGATGTAGAATACTTGTGTGGCTTGCTTAGCAAGTATAAATGGATCGTCTTGGTATGCTACTCTACTGAGTTCGATGAGAGTGAACCTGTAATTGTCAACTTTAACACCTCGAGAGATTTTGACCCATTGGCATCGAAACAAAGGAATCTTAAATAATATGTAATCGAGCTCCCATATTTCTTCAATAACACCGTAATATGAATTCGATTCCCTTACATTGCATAGTACTCTTCTCGTCCTGACATTGCATAATACTCTTCTCGTCCTGACTTCTTGTGTAAAATGAATACCTGTTGATATCATATCCCTTCCAAGTCCGTACAGTAAATCTTGGCCCTCTAGAAAACCATGTAGCAGTTTCACTTACGGAGCTCTCAGTAGCTTGCAGGACTTTATTTTTGATTCATCAAGCAAATTTACTATTATGTTCTCTGGTGACCCAAATCTCTAGCTTCGAAGGATTATGTTTCCATAACATTGCCTTGTGCTAGTGTATGTATGGCTCCACCTCCGTCATGTGTTGTAAGAAACAAAAATGTGCTTTTGCATACATATCACTGGCAGGGACAGCTGCTTTGAATCCAATCATTCTGATTCTCTGAAGTCTGCCCTCATGTCGGGACTTAGGAACGCCAATTGGGTCAACCCCGGCCATATAATTAGTGCCAAATTCAATCACCTCCTCAACAGCATAACCTTGATGATACTACTCTTGGGCCGATGATGATTCCTTATATATCCCTTCAAGATACCCATAATCTCCCAAATGGATACATATAGCACAGGAACACGGGTCCACAAAACTTAATTTCTCTGACAAGGTGAACAATTAGATGGACTATAACATCAAAAAAGGATGGAGGGAAATACATCTTGAGCTGACAAAGAGTTGGAATCACATCGCATTGCAAATCATCTAGGCCATCCATATCAATTACCTGCAAGGACATAGTTGCAACAAATATTAAGATCAGAAAAATCTGGCAAGTTCCATGAATGGAGCTAACTTAGTAGGAATACACTTACCTTGCAAGACATTGCGTTGAAAAATAACATAGCTTTGTAATTGTCTCCTAACTTTAACTGGGAGAATACCTGTGAGGGACCCACCCACTGCAGTGGGACCCATGTGTGCACTTACCCCGACTGCCCAGGATGTAATCATGCACAGAGTAATAAACAAATAGCCAGCTCAATTTGGTTCATATACAAAAACAATATATAGCCGTCAGGGTTTAATACACATCGATATACAAAGGCCAACAAGACCAACTACTAGATTTTATGAAAGTAGTTTTATCTTGTCTCTGAGACCATCCCACAGGCAAAAACTCAAGTGCAGCACGTAACCCTTCTATCTCTGGGTGATCCTGCTTTGCTCATCTCTAACTTCCCTTCAACTGTATTTTCGTTATTAAGTAAGGATGAGTACGAAGTACTCAGCAAGTCTCTATATAAGAATTAGTCCAATGCATGACAAGCTATGTCTAATTTAACAGTCTATGTGGTACAGAATAGTAAATTTCACAAATACATTTCCAAAGAGAATTGAAATACAATTAATTAGCATAATGATGGTAGAAAACATTTATGTTTAATATTTCAATACTATTGTGCTATCTAGTTACTACCCATGGCATACCCCTGTCCGGGGGTACGGAGTACTCGAATACTTTTTGACACTCTGCAGAGGGGCACCGCTTTACCCACATGAGTCCATCAATCTTCCCAGTTAGGCAAATTACATGCACATTATTGCATGTGACTAGATTGAGGAGACAAGGCTCTCAAATACATTGTATTAATTATATCCCTACCCGACAATTCGACCGCACTGGTCGTTCTTGTCGATGTGAGGTACCCTCAATGAGAAGTACCCTCACACCCAGCATTCACGAGTTACTCAAGGTCAGAGTAACCGCATGTACTCTCCCCTCACATCTCCCCCTCACCCATTCAGTCCATAAGTTTAGTCGACTAAACTTATCAAGATCCATCCAAACATCTCAATTTGGAGCCTGAATGAGAACGACCACCTTGCAGATATAAAATCGATACGCAGTAGTTTACTGGCCGAGTTCAATTACTTGATCATGTGGTTGGCACGTTAATATGCCCATGGTCGTTTAGCACAATTGGTTATATCATTATTTATTAGGGTGAGGTACTCAACCACTATCCTGCTTAGGCAAAATTTGCCTACCAATCATACCATCCTCACCACCAATATTCATTGGTTTTCAAATAAGCATCATTAGTCAAAATACTTTTAAGGCCCAGTAAGGATGTTCCACCCAAGGTGGCCTCGGATCCTTACTGCCTCAACCAATCAGCAAGGATATGCCACTCACGGTGCCTTGGATCCTTGCTCTCTCAACAGATCTAGTTTACTTAATAAAAATCCTACCATAAATTACTTGAGATTAATCATTTACATGCATTTACTTATACTTTATCAAAAACAACATATATAAGCCTTTGTAATATATAGGTTCAATATGATCAAGAAATAGGGACTTGCCTTGCTTTTCGCGAAATCTAGTTGAAGGAGCTACCAGGGCATCAACGTCCTTGAGCTCACTTCACTTGGTGTCTATTTGAACGTCAATCAAATAAGCAAGAAAAATATTAGTTATTATATTTGTTTATATAAATATATGTTTATGATAGATAGGGTTTAAGTGGTCGAATGCAGAGATAAGATTATAAAGAATGGTCGAAAGGTGATCGATAGGTTTGCTCTAAGTTGAATTGACTCAGAAAATAGGGAATAATTTATCTGGCATTTGGGTGGACGATCAGATAATATATATGTAAGGTTCAAGACAAGGCAGACAAGGTGACGTGAACAGATTTTTGATCTGAGGTTCCTAAGGTTATGAACGACATAGGCATGTCGACGAAGCGACATTGGATGCAGACTGACAAGGCTTAGGTTGGCCTTGTAGGGTTTTTGTCGAGGCTCGAGTACTAAAACATGGCTAGGGCTTTGGTTGGATGGTCAAATTACAAGGGCGAAGTTAAATTCTAGATTGGACGCCAACACGGCGACGTTTGGACGTCGACGAACGACATTCGTTTGGGACGACAAAACTCGAAATAGGTCGGAATGGGGTTTTCTTACAAAGGGATAGTTGAAGAAGATGTAGAACGTGAGATTATGCACTTGATAAACAAATTGGATTTTGATTTGCACACATAGAATGGCAGAACAAGGTGAATGCCACTGCTTGGCATTGGTTTAGCATAGACTGACAATGGCTGGCATGGGCTAAGAATTAGGGTATGGCTTTTTATGGGTTTTGGGCTTCGATTGCCTCACCAACTATGTCTAGGGGGAAGGCAAAAGCAACAGGAACTCAACAGAGGTGGTTTTGACCACTGGAGCGCAAGGATGGCGATGATCGGTGGCGAAGAAGAACGGTGGCGACACGGCAAGGTAGAGCTTCTGGATAGATTTTTGGCATGGTGCTAATTCACAATTTTGTACAGAATCAGGAGGTGGTGTAGTGGGGTGAAATACTCAACGGATTGAGGCGCGCGCGATGGACATAGTGGTGACAATGGAGAATGCTAACTGCGATGAGGCGGCACGGCGGTGGCATGCCTAAGAAGAGTAAAATTACCCAATTCGGCTTTGAGATTTTTCTATGGTATTAGCGTGGACTAGAGGCCAACAAGGGTCATATATGACGCTTTAGTGCAGAGGGATTAGCTAGCGGCTAATCGACGGTGAGTGGCGGCGATTCGCGCTGGAACAACGAAACAAAAATGATAGCTTCGATGGTGCTGAGGCGATGAGGCCAACAAGGGTCATATATTACGCTTTAGTGCAGAGGGATTGGCTAGCGGCTAATCGACAGTGAGTGGCGGCGATTCGCACCGGAACAGCGAAACAAAAATGATAGCTTCGACGGAGCTGAGGCGATGGGGTGGTTCAATCCTGAAATTAAAAGCACAGATAGGGTTCTGAAGTGGTCTAGATGGTGTGGCTACGACGAATTGACCCACGGCGGCGCCGGCGAGCAGTTTGACGATGCAGCCGGAGAAGACAAGTTCAACTTTGGGCTTTTTCGCTGTGGTCCTTTGGAGTTCAATTCGTTGCTATGGGAGAAAGAGGGAGGCAAGGGCAACTTACTAGTCTGGTCAATTTGGCCGGAGGAGCGGCGGTGTGGGCCAGCTGTGAGAGCACGGCGGCGCAGAACAAGACAACATCGGATTCGTCAAATGATAAAATTTATCAGAAATTTTTCTGAGGGGGATTGTTTCTAGGCTTGGGATGGTTATTTTGTTCTACTGGCTTGACTAGATTTGAGGACCGGAGAAGGGTCCGATGAGGGGAACAGGGGCAGCGGTCGACAATGACAAAACTTGGAAATTCCAGCGCCTCAATCCATCAGAATTTACATGGATGCTTGAAGTGGTAGAGGGAAGTGAGAGGAGAAGAAATCTCACCTTCGGGAGTCGACCAGAGGTGTAGTGGCTTGTGGTGTCTTTGCCTTCTTCATGCGGCCGAGGTAGATGAAGAAGAAGAAGAAGATCAGGGAGAAAAAAAGGAACAGGAACAAGGATTGTGTGTGTTGCTGTTGCTGAGTTGAGAAGAAAGCAATATTATGTACAATCCAAGCTGCTACGAAGAATGTAGAAGTGAATAGTGAAGCTGTTGCTGTCCAGGGAAGATGATAGGTGGAAGTTTTGCTGCTCCTGTTGACTTGAAGCATGCATGTGTGTGTATTTGTTGTTGTTTGTTGGCTTCATGGTTAAGCAAGGATGGTGTATATACATGTGTGCATTTAGGTATAGATAGTTACATGAGTATTTGTGTGTATATGTGGTCTGAATGTGTTTGTGAAGTTAAAAAGATTTGTGTATGTGTTTGCTCATGTATTTGTATATGTGTATACTGAACTGTCTATATATGGGTGTATGTTGCAGCTTCTGGAAGTTAGTAGAGTACTTGTGTTGGTGTATGAGGATAGAACAGAATCAGGAAAAGAAGGCAAGAATGGTTTGCAAAGCTGAATTGTGATTTAGTTAACATGTTTGGACTGAAATATGAATAATCATAATTTGGAGGTTGATTGGGATTTAGATCAATATATAGGTTTTGGTTGAGTAGCTAAATAGAAGGTGATCTGGTTGGAAATGAGAAGGAAACGAAAACATAAATGAAAGCGGGGTTAGGGTAAGAGTGACTAGTACTTTTACCAAAAATGAATAAATACACAAATAACTGAGTCTCAGGGCTGAATCTGAACTTGGCACAAAAGGGAAACTTGTTTTGAATAGTGAAATGAACTTGACAGCTCAATTAGATTTGGATTTGGAGGTGGATTGGAGAACTTAGCCATTTCGGGTCTTCAAGAGTTGAGAAGGACTGATTTGCGATAAAATCTGGACTGAACTGTGAAAAGTGATCAGATGAACTTATTTGGCTGAGAATTTTTAGGACTGGTATGCAAGCACAGTAAGGTTTAAGATTTCAGAGAAATCTAGGACTAAGCTATTCTGAAATTAGTCGAACTGAAATATGAAAAGGTTAAGTAGGGTAGTTAGGGTAATTGGGAATTCTGGTTTTTGAAAACAAAACTAGGGATTAATTTCTAGGGTTGAAACAAAAGGAGATCATTTAGGATTAGATTTTTAATTTTTTTTTGGCTTTATTTTTGGGATGTTACAATTCCTTTGATAGCAATGGGAAGCATTTGCGACATCAACACATGACAATCATGGTACTTCATACCAACTAGCTTCAAGTCCTTCATGGGCACAAGTTTTTTTTCAAGTTCGCAGAATACATACATGGAACTTTAACACCATACAAACATCGACAGAGTTCTATTCTTTTGCTTTTTAACAAAGTATAGCAGGCCGGGGGGGTATGTATACTTTCTCTTCTCAAACAGTGCAAGCTCAGTCCTTATCCCCATTTCCACCATGTCACAGTGAACTTTGATATCATCTTTTGTCTTTCCTAGAATGTTCAACAACAAACCAATCAAACTGTCACGAACATTCTTCTCTACATGCATGACATCAATGCAATGTCGAACTTGTAAGTGCTCCCAGTATGGTATATCCCAAATAATCGATCTCTTCTTCCAAACATGTTTTTGAGGTTTAAAACATTTACCGAACTCAACTTTGATGTCCTTTACGTGCAAGTAAAGCTCCTTACCAGTCACAAACACTGGGTTTGATCCTTTCTCAGGCTTCCCGTTAAATGATTTCCTCTTCTTATGGTAGGTGTGATGCATTGGAAGAAACCTTGTACACTATTTTTCTTCAGTTCGGTAACAATGTGCTCTCAGTTTGATCTAGGCAAATAGGGCAAGCCATGCCTCCTTTCGTACTATAGCCCGACAAATTTTTGATTGTCAGGAAATCATTTATGGTGCAAAATATCATGGCCTGCAAGATGAAATTCTCTTGCTTATATGCATCCCACACCTGCACCCCTTCACTCCACAATTTCTATAAGTCCTCAATTAAAGGTGTTAGAAACACATCAATATTATTTCTGGGTTGTCTGGGTCCTGAGATTAGTGACGACATCATGATGTACTTGCGCTTCATACATAACGAAGGAGGAAGCTTGTAGGTGCATAAAAGAACCAGCCAAGTGTTATGCCGACTGCTCATATTTCTGTGTGGATTCATACCATCTGTACTCAACCCAAACCTTATATTCTTCACTTCACAGCCAAACTCATCAAATGTTCTGCTAATGTTTCTCCATTGAATAGAATTAGCTGGATGTCTCAGTTTTCCATCTTGTTTTCGGCATTCAGCATGCCAACGCAAGTACGTCGCACTTTCAGATTTGCAAACAACTGTTTCAATCTAGAAACCATAGGAAAATACCACAGAGTTTTAGCTGGAGGTCCTTTCTTTACCTCATCACATTCACTATCAATTCGTTCCCTACGCTTATACCGCAATGCACTGCATCTTGGACAAACATGCAAATCCTCATACTTGTTACGATATAGCATACAATCATTTGGGCATGCATGTATTCTTTTGATTTCCATTTCCAATGGACACAACATTTTTTTCGCTTGATAAACTAGTATTGACAACTCATTTCCCTCTGGAAGCATGTCTGCTAAAAGATCTAATAGTGTTGTGAAACTGTTATCAGCACAGAAGACAGCTTTGTAAATTTTACACATCCAGGGAACAAAGGCTTCTCAGAATCAGCAATCAATTTCTCAAATGTACTAAAGTTGTTTTTGTTGTAATCTTCTTCTACATCATGTAATATTTCATCTAAATTGTCATCATCGACATGCACATCCGAATGAACATTATCAAAATTTTGATGATCATCATTACTGCAATCCACTTCTGGGTCCTATGTGGGACCCTCATTTGAGGAATCCGGTGGCAACCACCCAGATGGGTTGCACTCAGAATGATACATCACAAGCTCACAACAACAGAATGCATTATACTGCAATGCAAATAATTAAAAAAATTACCGGGTCACAAGGACCAATATTACAATATCATAGCACCAAAGATGACGCAATTTAAAGTTGATACAAAATTAAGGAGTTTTCTTCCGGCACAAAGGTTGGCACAAGAACAACAACAAGAAAATAAGACTACAATGGTCTTCGTCTTCATTGGCAGTAGTGTTGCATGGGCTTCCTCCACATCGGACTCCACTTGGTGAGTGACCCTCTAGTGAGCTGCATCTTCTGGGGTGGTTCCTTCTTCCTCATTGGGTTCAAGGCCGTAGGAGTCAAGATCAATGAATCCTTCCTCTAAATTTGTTTGCAAAAACAAGGGTGAGCACGTTGTCCACACGGTGCTCAACAAGTCTTAAATTTAAGAATGCAGGTATATAGATGAGGGCAATTTCCAAGAGATGGGCTCTTTGGTTTATAGATAAGGATAGAATAGATTTTCACTCTAAAGTTTTGAGGAAAGGTTTTGCTTTCAAAAACGAGACTTTAAAATCATAAACTAGATTTTTAGAAGATGTTATGCCTGGTGGTCCTCCATGAGTCACCACTTTCATCAATATTACAAAAATATTTCGAAAGCTACGTGTGTTGCATCGACGTGGATAGAATCCACCGCGCGCAGACTCCATAACCTGGGAGCTCAGAGTATCTGATACTTTTTTATAACTTTGCAAAGGTGTACCACTTTAATCCACCGATCACTCAGCTTTCAAGTCAGTACCGCTCCATGCGACTTTTACGCATGTGACAAGGCTGAGATCACATAAAAGTTTGCAATCCTAGCAATAACAATTCCCTGCCAGGTAAATAGACATTTCAGTCCTCATTACCGTTGTGGGTACTGTAACACCCTGAGTTTGGGATGAAAATTCGTTTGCATAAAAAGTCATGCATTCATATGTCTCTTCTAGATCAGCCAAATCAGGCCCAGCTTTATTCTATTCTAAGCCCAAATCTTAAAATCTATCCAGTAGACCCAAATCAAGATCTGACTTTTCAAATTTGATCTACTATCTATCCTGAGTATAAAAGCCTTCAGAGCCCAGATTCAATTCCATCTCTAACTCAAAGATTTATTAACTCCTTTCTATTTTCGAAAACAAAAATATATTATATTACCCCAAATACCCTAAGTTTCAGAAATTCAAATTTAATCAAAATCTTGGCCAAGTTCAGACCAAGTTATATCAGGATTATGATCAAGGGTATGCCAATACCTTAATCCAAAAAGTTGGCAGCCAGATATCATCATCTAGACCCTTATCACAAATCAGTCCAGATTGTATCGCAAGTTAGTTCTTTTCTGTTTTCCCGGAACCTGAAAAGGCTAAAAGCCACAAATCATCTCCAAATCCAAATATGATTCAGGGAACACCTCCCAAATGCTTTTCAACACAAAATCTTCTTATATGAGTATCTCAAAATCAAATCCTAAATCCCAGAATTTCAGCACTTGACAAAATCCATATTTCAGATACCCTAATTTACCCTATTATCAATTTCGCTCCAAAACCATTTCAAATTTCATCTTCTATCTGTGCCAAATTATTTGTTGAATAAAGTTTGCTAAATTAGCAAAATCAAACTCAACCCTAATCATCCAAATCTCCAGATTTACAAAGCAGCCCAAAGCCAAGAATCAGAATTGCAAATTAGTCCAGATTCGACCAGAGCAGCAGCTGTGTTTTCGACCACAACCTCGCCGTGCTTGTGCATCGTGTTCGGTCGCCGCCGGCCAAGCCTCGCCTGCGCCTGTGCCCGTGTGTGCTTTTGTTTGCATATGCGCACGTGTCCGCACCTCAGCCGCCGTCGTGGCAACGTTGAAGACCAGCAACTGCTCCCGCGCACGACCAGCAGTAGCAGCACAACTTTTGTCAGTAACTCCATGCCACGTCGCCTTGCCGTGCCAACCATTGTTGCCACACCGACCGCTGCTGGCAAAGTTGTTGCATCGCCTGCGCGCCGCCGCATCACCATTCATTGCTGTCGCGCCTACGCCCGGCCAGTGAAGTCACCGGTGCCAATTCCCTTGATGTTCCCTCCTCGGCAGCTTCGCCCCTGGCCTATTTATGCAACCCAACACCCTGTATCATCTCCACTTCACCAGAATTTGGTTAAGTCCCAAATTTCTTCGCCTTCGTCTTCTTCTCCGTCGAGCTCAACACGGAGGCTCACGGTGCCAACTTCAACCACTACACCATTAGCCAAATTGACACCACCAGTGAGTACCTCTCATCTCCCTCATCGTTCTGTAGTATCCAATCGAGCTCCGGTGGACCTCATCGCCGGTAATCGCTGTAGATTGCAAATGCCCTGTTCCAGCAATTGAATCAACTCCAGTCCAAATTAACCTTCTTTGTAGTAGAACAAAATGCTCAGTAGCTTAATCTTAGCAAGCCTGTTCATCCATAATTTGAATTCAACTTGTATCTTGTGTTTTCTGTTCTTCGCTCGCCGCCGTGAACACCTCACATCGCCGGTGAACTCCACTCCTTCTCTGACCAAATCAACTGCACCAATACACTCCTTGTATCCTGTAGATGGTGTAGCTGAGCTTGATCGACCTGCATTACCTTGTATCGCCCTCACTTCTTTTACCATCTTCTTCGAGTCCGATGTCAATGCCGGCGAGCCTCGAATTACAACCTCAGGCAAATTCCTTCCTCCAGCACCTTCAGCACCACTCCAGGATCATAAACCCTCAATCAATTTCGTGATTCATCCATCCTAGCTTGTTGTCATTGTAGCTCACCCTTGTTCTTGGAAGGCGATGACTTCGACCTCACCGTTCGACGTCGTCCAGTCATCAATTCCAAATTAACTTCGCCAGCAGATTTGCCTTGACCTCACCTATCAATTTGACAAAGTTAGCAAAGAAGTGCATGAGAGAATCAACCAAACACTCAAGCCCTAGAATCTGGCCATGCACTGACATTCAATTCACTGTGTCCAGGGATCTTCTTGCAAATCTTTGAACTCCTGGACCTTTATGTGAAAACCCACTTTGTCAAATAGCTGCCTTATGTCCTTGTGCACTTAATGCCTTGATCCAAACCTGTTTTGTCCACTAAAAATACTCAGAACCATGCCAATGCCATTCCTTGACAATGTCAATCCTTGTCAGTCTATGCCAGCTTGTGGCATTGGCCTTGTTTACCCATTTCTGGTTGTGCAATTTAAACACCACTATGTCCACTGGATTTGTAGAGTTGTGATCTACATTTTCTTCTTGTGTCACACCTTGAGATAAGCTCTCTAGATTTCCTTGAAGCTATGTCAGAGCCTTGAACCGAATGTCAATCGGCTAACATTCGTTGTTTTTGAACAAACCAGCCAGGAGCTTGATATCCTTATTGCAACCTTGAAACCCTAAAAGCATCTAACACCTATCCTTAGCCAAATTCCTTGAAACCCTAGAATCTCGACTCAGTTAACTTGCAGTCTCAGTCGATTTCAGCATTGTGCAGTTATCCTTTTAAAGCATATTTGCATATAGATCATAAATCATTTTAACATAGTTAGTAATTATTGTATGGAATGGTCTTTTGGTTTTCTGGTATGGAATAGTCTTTTGGAATGGAATTGTTGTACTAGCACTGGATGTGCATGGTTGTGGATGGTCTGGTCATTGGCATATAAGGACTAGAACCTTGTGTTGTGCGTCTAGTGGCATGAACAACGTACTGACCGCAAGCCTGGTATGGGACAGGCCTGAACAAGTAGTATGTGGATCACACATGAAACCCCTACATGACACATACACGATTTACACGGAGTGCAGCTCCAACACATATCACAAGATGTGATTACACGCTGACCTTGAGTGGGAAGATGCCAAATAGTGGGGGTTGTGTAGCCCCGCCACAACTGTGGTTTCTGAGTGGAACCACAGGGTCCGGGGTGAATTGTGTGTGAAACATGGCAAAAGTTCTTGTTATCTCCACCTTGCCACTCACACATGGTTGTGAGGAAGGGTCTAATCATCTTGATAGGATGGGCATGAAAGTGGAATATCTTGTGGGTAAATTGGTACCTCTCTGCAGAGTTAAAAATGTATTCGAATACTCTGAGCTCCCAGGTTTATAGGAGTCTGCTGCGGTGGATTAAATCCACGGGGTGTGGCACAAGTATGTTTTCTAAATAAAAATTGATTAGGCAAGATTACCCAAATGACATGTGTTGTCATGATAAGGGGTGCTGCCGTGGGTTGTCGTGTGTCGACCTGTTGCGGTAGTACTATAAATAGTGGAACATGAATAATGATGCTATGCTATGAAGAGTGCTGCCATGAGATGTGACATAAAGGAAAAGACTATTTTACAAACATCCACACTTCTTGACTAGCATAGGTTCATATCATCCATACTATATGTATCTACTCTTACCTATGACTTGCTGAGTACGTAAGTACTCACCCTTGCAACCTACAAATCAGTAGATGGAGTGTTCCATGATCGAGATGAAGGCATGGAGAACTTTGTGGATCTAGAAGGAAGAGAGGCAGTTCCGCCAGAGTCTTGATGTATGTTGTTTTGCCGTCAACTTCTCACTGTGGAAGGGTCACCTATCTTCTGCTGTGTAGTTGTTACTTTGCTAGACCATGTATGCCACAAAGGCATTGTAATCTCCTTATGTTGTATTAAGGCCAGCAGGCCACACTGCTTAAATATTTTGTAAGTTTTTCTGCTGCAATGTGAATATACTCCTGTGCTTGACTTATCCTGGGAAATCAATGGTATGCATGTATGGGACCTGCTGCAGTGAGTTGGGTCTCCACGGGAGTAGTCTTAGTCCCCAGGTCGGGGCGCGACAGGTACTCCCCACAGCCAATTCTACCTAGCCTTGGTCTATGGTCCCGTGAGACACATAGACTGTGGATTCAGCTGTGCACGACTCAGAATCCAGGCGTAGGGCGCCTTCCTTCTCACACCTTATCCTCTCATTATTTTTATGATCCCACACCAATCATGGCCCTCTGTGGCCCACCAGTTTCCTCTGGAGAAATCGGACTGACAACCATTGCAGGAAAAAGGTAATACCGGGAAAACTACTATGTTGCGCCCATCCCATACTGGGCAAGTGGTTAGTACATTTTTCATGCCGCATAGAAGTACAACACAAGGTTCTTTTCCTTATGAATCTTTAGTGAGGAGCCATTCACATTCCCGATGCGCACACAACATCAACCATTCAAACCATCCTCACTATCAATTCTAATCACATTTTCTTTCTCAAAAGCGGTTTTAAGCACATTTTTCATACACACGACCATTTTGCACTTAACGCATACATTTAAGCATAAGCATAGTCTAAGTATGATATCCTAGGGTGACAAGGGTGCATGAGACATACGAACATGAGGGGCTTTACAAGGAATTAGGTCATATCTATTCATATTCTTTCAACATAGCACTTAATTTGAACATACAGTACTTTAAAACAGAAGTTACCCTAGTTTACTCAAAATACTGGGAGAGACATGATCAAAGGGTAGAGACTTGCCTTGCAACGCAGGGTCTGATTACTCTAAGGGATGTTCGAAGACTTCTACAGCTTCTTGCTCTATTCTCGTACACAAACGATGAAACAACTCAACACATCGCACTACATAAGCATACAAAAAATACTTGTTGTAGGGAAAATTATAAGTAAAGTATAAATATGCATGCCAGAGAGATAATCTGATAGGGGATGATATTGAGAGGGAGAAGACACTCGGGGTTTGGCTAAGAACACAAGGATTGGGTCGGACACAGCGAATGTCTGCTGGCCGACATTCAGTTCGCAGCCTGACAATGTCAGTGAGTGGCATTGGGTCAATCTGGGGCTCTTGAAAAGTCAAGATAAGCTCAAACTAGGGCATTAGGTGCCAAACACAGTGAGGGGGCTAATTGACAAATTGGTTTTTGCAGAAAAGCCCAAAAGTTCAAGGATTTTGCAAAAAGACCCCTGGACACAGTGAACTGAGTGCCTTAGCACTGCCATTTTCTAGGCCTTAACCATTTGATCAATTTACTCATGCATTGCTTCTCCAATCTTGTCAACTGGGTAGGCGGGCCAAGGTGAAGCTACTGGCGAAGTGGATTGAACAACGGCGCGATATGACGGCGAACGGCGAGGTCAAACTCGTCGACCACTGGAACAGAAGATGGGCTATGGTGACAGGGCACAGGGGTTGATGATTCTGAAAATTGGTGGAGGGGTTTTACTACTGGGGTGCTGCTGATGGTGCTGAAGCGGGGAATTTGGCTAGAATGACGTCTGGAGGCTCGCTGGGGCTGACGCCGAACTCGAAGATGACGATCGCAAAGGGCGTCTGAGATTCAGAGCAATGCCGGGCAAGTGAGACGTCCACGGTGGCATGGGAAGGAATGGAAAAACTACAACTATGGCTAATTTCAAAATGTAGCTGAACAAGCTTGCTCAACTGGCTCTAGGGATCAATTAACTCTACTGGAGGGAAAGCTAATTTGGTCGGGAACGGCATCAATTGCAGGAACAGGGCAAATTGAAATCTCGGTGATTGCCCGCGGTGAGGTTCACCGGAGGTTAATTGCATGCTAGTAAACAGAGAGATAGATGTTTGGAGCATAGCAGTGTAGCTGGATGAAGAAAATGGGCAGTGGCGAGCTTTGGCATCGTTTCTCTCCTCAGCGGCTTGCCAGAGAAGAAGAAGAAAACGACAGAAGGTGGGACTTAGCGAGTTTCTGGGTGGTGTGAAGAAGCTCGGGGGGGGGGGGGGGGGGGTTTAAATAGGTGAGGCTCGCACTCTCTCAGACTTGAAGAAAATCGGGAGGATATCAAATTTGACTGCTGACAGTGGTGATGATCGAGACGGCGTGTTGCGGCAACGGGACTGCTGCAGTGGTTGCCACGGCTTTGTCAGTTGGGATAGGGGGAATCACGCAAGCTCCTGGCTGGCGCAGAGGTGGAGTGGTGGCCGGCCTCGGCATGTCAACGGCGTGGCGAAAAAGCTCTGACGGCTGCAGGGACGTGCGCGCATGGGACGAGACGGCACTGCTGCTGGTCATTGTGGACGCTAGCATGGTGGCGTCCTTTGGCACGACATGCGGACACGTCGGATACGAGCGCTGGTGAAGGTGGTCACTGGCCAGTGGCGAAGATTGCGGTGGCGCTTCATGTCAAAGATGGCTGGCCAGAGCCCTAGTCGAAATAGCTAGGGCTCTGGTCGAAAAGTGGCTGGAAAAAGAGGCTAGGACTGAAACGCAATTTCTAAAACTTGGTTTTAGGACTGAATTGTAAATCTGGCAGAATACTTGGATTTGGCTGAAACTGATTTCACCAGCTAGGCTTACTAAAGTCAACAAGTAGGTTTGCAAGGATAGATGACCTAATCTGGTGTTTTTGATCAGGTTTTGAGAAAAATGAAAATAGGGAAGTGATACAAGCCTAAGGCGAGTTCCGCAAGAGAATGGAGACGCGGCAGTGGGCGAGTATGTCGTTCTTCCACAGAGACTAGATTGGAAGCAAAACGTATAAAACTAAAACTAAATCAATGGAAAATAAAACCAAAACAGATGAGAGAATAAGGGAAAAAGTCTGAAGAATGCAAAGAAAGGAAAAGGTGAGATCACAGCTTGTCGTTAGTGTTTAATCTACGTGACGATCGTGAATACATGCAGTATTTAGTTTAATCGAGTAGAGGTCTAGCAAAGGGGGAATGCGTAGATGACTGTCGAACACTAACCACTGTAGTGTATCAATGATACGGCAAGAGCGCAGAGTAGACACTAAGACCTCCACCTGTTTCCAAGAATAAATTAGAATACAATCCAAACCCTCAATAACAGCAACCCGACATCCAAGTCAACAATACAAAACAGAAGAACAGGGATCCCTTAGTGCATTGAAAGCAACATAAGTTTGATCCAAACAACAAAGCCAAAAGATCAGACAATGAGAGCATCAACACACAAAGATAGAACCAACATTCATCAATTCAGTTCAAGCAGCATTTCGGTTCAGTTTTCTGTAAACCATGTGACCAGAGGAAACAAAAACGTCTATGCAATTGAAATAATCCAATTTAGTCTAATCAAGTCACTCCAGCTCCCAAACAGAGGTGCTGTTGGGGGAGATCTCCACGGGATCAAGCCCATTTTCCCGGGGACAAGGCCCCCAGTGGCTTGTCCCGGGCGCCGCCTTTGGCCTGGGGACAAGGCCCCCGGTGGCTTGTCCTGGGCGCCGCCATTTGCCCGGGGCCAAGGCCCCCGGTGGCTTGTCCCAGGTGCCACCTTTGGCCCGGGGACAAGGCCCCCGGTGGCTTGTCCCGGGCGCCGCCTTTTGCCCAGGGACAAGGCCCTCGGTGGCTTGTCCCGGGCGCCGCCATTTGCCTAGAGACAAGGCCCCTTGGTGGCTTGTCCCAGGCGCCGCCTTTTGCCTGGGAACAAGGCCCCCGGTGGCTTGTCCCGGGCACCACCTTTGGACCGGGGACAAGGCCCCCAGTAGCTTGTCCCGGGCGTCGCCGTCGGCCTGGGGACAAGGCCCTCATGTGACGTGTCCCGGGTGCCGCCATCTGCGATGGGGACAAGGCCTCCGGTGGCTTGTCCCGGGCACTACCTTCCGAAGACAAGGATCTCCGGTCCCAGGTCACGTGAGGATCATGCGAGAAGCACCTCTGGAATCGGCGGACACCTGTCAGGCATCCAAGTTTCCTGACCGGAAGAAGGACATCGCTACCCCTCGATCCAACGATGGCAGGCGGGGTAGTTTAGTCTATTTTCATCTTTTGGGGCTATATAAGCCCTTGTAACACCTCATGTAAAGGGGACGATTCATTCTTTGGCTAATAGACAATCAAACGGTGCGTTCCGGAGCCATCTCTCCCCAGAGAGAGCCCGCCAAACCAACTCTGGTTGGGAGTGCGCCGACAGGACTAGGGCCTCCACCAGGGCCCGAACCTGTATAAACCTCTGTGTCACTTGCTGTGCTTTCCCGACGGGAGAGGACAGGCCATATGATCAGCTCGCGTCGTCTTTTCTTCGCTAGGGTCTTCCACAAAACCTGCCGAGGTATTAGCAATACCACGACAGTTGGCGCCGATCGTGGGGACAGTCACGAATTGCCATGGCTCCCCAAAGAACGAGGGCTCACACCCGTCCCGGTGACGCCGGTCCCGGTGATCCGGCGCCACCCATCCGAAGCACGGCCATCCCGGTGCTACTGTCCGGACACGGCCGAACCCAGGTACCACCTGGAACTCTCCCGATAACCTCCGGCAGACAGGGCTCCGGGTTCAACCCGACGACCTCGGACGCTCCCGGGGGGACCGACTTTCCGCCGGTAGCTCCACCGGCTTCCCGGGACACACTGCTCGATGCTCTGGTGGAGGGCCAGCTCCGAGCCCAGCGCTCGATGGACGAGCTCCTCCGCGTTCTGGCGCGGCCACCGGCCCCTATCTACCCGCAATTCCCGTTCATGGAGGCCATGCCCCCGTTTGTGGCTCACCCTGCCCCTCTGGTCCCCGGAGGGCCGATCCCGCCGTACGACCCCATCGGAGGATACCCTCCCCCTGCGGGTCCCTCGTCCAGAGCCCTCCCGACGCCGGGAGTCTTCCCGATGCCGGGGGTTATCTCATGCCTGTGGCCTTCGCTGTACCGGTGTCGCGCCCCGAAACTGGGACTACGACTACTCCTGTAGAGACCTAGCTCGCTGCAGCTAGTCCCATAAATGCATAGCATACACATACCCTTGACTTCCCAGGATAAGTCAAGCACATGAGTATATCACATTGCACAGAGTCACTTACAAAATATTTAAGCAGTGTGGCCTGCTGGCCTTAATATTACATAAGGAGATTACAATGCCTTCGCGGCATACATGGTTTTGCAAAATAGCATCTACACAGCAGAAGGTAGGTGACCCACCCACAAAGAGAAGTGGACGGCAGAACAACACACATCAGGACTCTGGCGGAACTGACGCTCCTCCTTCTGGATCCAAGAAGTCCTCCATGCCTTCGTCTTGGTTGTAGAATGCTCCATCTACTGAATTGTAAGTTGCAAGAGTGAGCACTTTTGTACTCCGCAAGTCATAGGTAAGAGTAGATACATATAGTAGAGATGATATGAACCTAGACTAGTCAAGAATTATGGATATTTGTAAAATAATCTTTCTCTTTCTTGGCTCAACTCATGGCAGCACCTTTCTATAATATAACATCATCATTCATGTTCACTAAATTATAGCACTACCACGACACGTCAACACATGACAGCCCACGGCAGCACTCCTTATCATGACAACACATGTCATTTGGGTAATCTTGGTTTAATATCTTTTATTTAGAAAATAATACTTGTGTCACACCCCGTGGATTTAATCCACCGCAGCAGACTCCTAAAACTCGGGAGCACGAAGTATTCGAATACATTTTTAACTCTGCAGAGAGGTACCAATTTACCCGCAAGATATTCCACTTTCAAGCCCATCCTATCAAAATGATTAGACCCCTGACTCACTTCATACTGTGAGCGGCAAGGTGGAAATAACAAGAACTTTTGTTATGTTTCACTTACAATTCACCCCTGACCCTGCAGTTTCTTCACACAAACTGTAGTTGTGGTGGGCTATACCCCCACCCATAAGCCTCTTCCCATTACTGGGTCAACGTGCTTGATCAAATCACATTCAGTGATACGTGGAGGAGCTGAACCCCGTGAGTTTAGTGTATTACTTTCCATCTCATGCAGGGATTTCATGTACGATTCACATAAGTACTTGTTCAGGCCTGTCCCATACCAGGCTTGCGGTTAGCACGTTTGTTCATGCCACTAGACGCAAAACACAAGGTTCTAGTCCTTATATGCCAGTGACCAGACCATCCACAACCCTGCACCTTCAGTGCCTGCACATCCTTTGCAGTCTAGCACCTCCAGTGCTACCACCATTCCATACCATTTTTCTGGTCACGGCTAGGGGTTTTATTTCATGAATATAAGTATAATAATACATATAATCGTTCATGGCTCAAAACTTGTTTATTTCACATTTCACAGATAACCAGTCTAGTACTGCCAATTCATAAATCAACCATTTCCAATCTTTCTCATGCAATATTATCAATATTCAAGGTTATGTTATAGCAACTCTTAAAATATAGGTTCGAGATGACCAAGAATATGACTTGCCTTCTGCGTCGTAAAATACAGCAGCTGATGTCGGGTCAACAGTGAAGTCCTCGAACTGGGGCTCTTGATCTGCTCTCCAATCAAACAAACAACCAATAATCACAATCTTTTCAATACGCTATTATACTATATGCAATAATGCAAAGATGAAGTCTTGATGATTCTGAGATGATTAGGTTAGAAATTGATTAGGATTAGGTTAGTTGTTGAAGGTTTACAAGGTTCCAAATGTCTCAAAATATCAGAATGGTATCAAGGTTGCGACTGGTTCACTCAAAAACAGCAAACGTCTTTAGGTCGACATTCGGTTCAAGGCATCGACATATGGTCGATGGATGATAGAGGGGTTATCTCAACTTGTGGCAGTAGAATAAAATGTAGAGCACAACTCCACAAGTCTAAGGGACAAGGTTATTTCCAGTTTGCACAACTGAAAAGAGGTGAAAAGAGCTAATGCCACTGGCTGACATGCTCTGGCATAGGGCTGACAATGCCAAAATCTAGGGTTTTAGCATAAACTGTAGTTCAAGGGCTCAAATCAAGTTGTGATAGAAGAAGAAATTGCTGATCACAACCTCAGGAATCTAAGGGACAAAGTTATGCTCAAAATGCACATCTAGAAGGAAATGAAAAGGGCTAATGCCACTGACTGACATAGCCTGGCATTGATCTTGACATGCCCAGAAACTAGGGCTTGCCATATCTTTTGATCTAGAGCTCCAAAGGATGCACCACTTTGTCTGGGAGGTAGGCATTGATAACAGGAACAAATCATTCAACAGGATCCAAGGCTGAAAATGGCTGGAAAATGATGAAAACCAGCGAAGAAGTTGAGTGGCCTGGAGTACCTGCAGCTCAAACAGTGCAGCAACTAGGGCATAGCCATAACTCCTATTCTAGGCCGAATTAGGGGTCGTGGTAGAAGACAAAGTTGCTCAAAATGGTCCAAAACATCTGGATGGCAAGGTGGTTTGAGCTGGAGTGGCTGAATTTAGAAGATATTGGCTGGAGGAAGGATGAACTCAATCCTGATTTGGGTATTTCTGTTCTAGGGCAATTGAACTCGAGTCCTTGCTTGAGGAGGGTCTCTGCGGCATAACAAAGCTATGTGTGAAGTCAATTTAACTGGAAAATCACCACAGAAGCTTAACGGCGAGTCCCAGTTTGCATGCAAGCTGTAAATTTGGGGTTTTCCAAGTTTTAGCAAAATTGGTGATTCTGGTTGCTTAGATGTGTTAAGCTAGGTTTACTGATCCTATTTGATCACTGGCTCGAGAGCTAAAAGGGCTTGGTTAGAGTTTAATTGCTCACTGGAGGTTTTTGGGGAAACCGGCGATCACCGGCGACAGAAGGCAAGAGAACTCGATTCCAAGCTTAGATACACTCAAGAGGGGATGGGAAACTTACTGGGAGGCTTGGATTGCTGAGGGGAGCAACGGGTGAGGCTGGCACCGAGAGCTCCGGAAATGGCTCGCCGGGGAAGAAGATTTCACAGCGGAGCTGCGAGCTTAGGTGGTTTCTGGCGCTGGGTGAGGATGCAACGGCTACAGAAGGCTTTATATAGGCACGGGCGAGGCAAAAGGGCCGACAATTTGGAGTGTTGCTGCCACGAGGTGACTTTGAAGCGACGGGACGGGGTGGTGATGGCGAGGCGACTGACGGCGCGGCGTTGCAGCTTTGCAGCTGGACGGTGCAGGTGCAGGCGACGAAGGCAACGGCGAGGAGACACCTAGCTCGAGCATGGCTGCAACGTGTCAAGCGTTCTCTGCGGTGCTGCGCTGCTGCAGCTAGCGCGCGTGCTGTGCGCGGGGAAAACTTGCAGCAATTTGCGCGGTTGAGGGCTTCCACGGTGGCAAACGGCGAGGGCACACATGGCGGCAGGGGCACAGGCGACTGCCACGGCGGAGTGAGCACGGCAGCTGGTCGAGGTTGCGCACAGGAGGTTCTCTGGTCGTGCGCAAACTGGTCGAACAGGACTGGAAAAGAAGGCTTGGGCTGATTTGAAATTTTGAAACTTGCTCCAGGGACTGATCTACGAGGGAAAGTTTGAATAGGAAAAGGATCTGATTGCAAATCTGGAGATCTGGAGGGCTGATCTGAAATCTGATTTCAGGAATGAGTTGCATAAGATTAATGGAACTCACCTAGCCAAAGTTTGACAAGATCGGGCAAGATCTGAAGGGTTTCGACAAAAGTGGGGAAAACGACTTTAGGGTAAAACAGGGTAATTAGGGTTTCAAAAACGGCGAGGGTCGAAACTTTGATTTAGGGCGGGATTTCGAAATTCTTCCAGAAGGCAAAAATGTTCAGAATAGTGAATGGGAGATATTCACTGAATCAGGTCAAAGTTTGGAGGTAATTTGCAACATTTTGCCTTTTCAGGCTTCTGGAAAATCTGGAAAAGGACTTATCTGCGATACTCTTGGACTGATTTGCGAAAAGAGTCTAGATGGTGAAGTCTGGCTGCCAACTTTTTGGATTAAGGTATTGGCGTACCCTTGATCATAATCCAAGAACAATCTGGTCTGATCTTGGCTAAGATTTGATTATATCTGAAATGCTGAAACTTAGGGTATTTGGGTAAAAGATATTTCTGTTTTTGAGAACAGAAAGGAGTTGATAAATCTGGAAGTTGGAGATAGAATTGGTTCTAGGTTCTGAAGGCTTTTAGGCTTAGGATAACTGATAGATCAAATCTGGCAAGTCAGATCTTGACTTGGGGTCATAGGATAGATTTTGGAGATTTAGGGCTAGAACAGAAAAAAGCTGAGGCTGATTTTGTTGATCTAGAAGAGACATATGCATGCATGACTTTTAAGAAAGAAACTTTTCACCCCAAAACTCAGGATGCTACAACCGGGGGGCCACCCTGCTCCGGGTCTCTTCTCGGGGCCAGGTGCCCACTTCATGTCGGGGGCTTTCCCTGCGCCGGGAGCCAGTCCCGTCCCGCGGGTCGCGTTTACCGCACCGGGGGTAGTCGACACAGCAGCTCCCGCGTCGCTACGGGGCTCCTCCCACAACGACGCCCCGGTTCTGGACGTCGCTACAGGGGCTGCCCCCTTTCTGGTTCCGGATGCCGCCACAGGGGTTTCCCCCTCACCGGCCTCGGTAGCACCCGGGCCGGTAGCTGCAGCGCATGAGCTCCCTCCTCCCCTGGGGCCACCCTCAAGGGCACCCCCGGCGGACCAAGTCCGCTTCACCCGGGAGGAGGTTGAGCAAAATGCGTACCACCAAGTCTAGGGAAGAGCTTCCCCCGGGTCGTGGATGTGGAGAGCCTCACTCCCACTCTGGTCGGGGGAAGAGACCCGCCGAAGAACCAACCACTCCTGGGGAACGCCCGGACGTCCTGGAGGTCAGCTCCACCAACCTGGAAGAAAAGCGGTGCTACCGCCATGCCGACGGACCTCTTGGGCCCCTCCCCGACTCCGACACCAAGCGCGCGTCCCCTGTCAAAGCGGACAGCGCCCGGGACTCCCGCTAGAGGTGGAAGGGGCCAACCAGCCGCTGTGCCACAGACTCTGATGCATTCGATGGCCGCGGCCTTACCGCCGGCCGCACATCGAACACTACAATGGTGAGGCCGATCCTTATGAATTTGTGAAGGTGTATTCCACAGCTATCTCGGCGTCTGGGGGGGACGAGACAATCCAGTGCAATGTCTTCCCCCCATACCTGACCGGGATCACCCGCTCGTGGTTCTACAACCTGAAGCCGCCTCCATCAAGTCCTTCGCGCAGCTCAAACGCTAGTTCTGCGCAAACTTCCAGGGGAACTATGTGCGCCCACTGGATTCCTCGCAGTTGTACACCATTTGACAGAGGACGGGGTAGACCATCCGCAGCTTCTTCAAGCGCTTTGCTCAGGTCAAGAGCAAAGTAGCTCATGTCCCTGACTCCACAGTCATTGAGGCGTGTAAGAGCGGGATCCTCCCGGGGGAGCTCCACCGGAGACTCTCCCGAAGCTGCCCCTCATCCGCTGACGAGCTCTTCAACGTACTACAGAAGTACGCTCGGGCGGAGGAGGATGACCTCTGGAAGAAGAACCAGGGGGCCCTTGCCCCCGTCGAAAGGGGGCCAGGAACCCCCTCAAGCGCCCAAAGGGGGGCAGTCGTAACGAGCCACGGCCTCGGGACACCTTTGTCCTCGAGGGCAGAGGCGGCTCGCGCGACACCCCCAGGGGCAACCGTGCCTTCCCCAAGCAGAAAGGTCGTGGGGGAGGGTAATCATCCCGCGGCCGCGAAAGCCCCGCGGCAGGAGGCAGGAAAGCTCTGTGGTGTACCTTCCACAAGTCCAATACCCACGCCACCTGGGAATGCCACCAACTGCTCCAACAATTCGCCGCATTCCTGGACCAGCATGGGCAGGGGGGGACGTCGGCCTCCTTGCCCCTCAGCCGACCTTACCAGCCTTTCCTGCTCCCGCAGGGGTACAGCAGGGACAAACGCAGGAGGGGGAGCAGTCAGAGACTGTCCCCTTCTAAACCTCCCAAAGGCATGTCAATGTCATCACAAGAGGGTCTGCCTCCAAGTGGGACTCTAAGCGTACGCATGCGAAGTATAGGTGGTAGGGGTGCTGCATATGTCCCGACCACCCAAGTGGTCGGACGTCCCCCTCACTTTTACGGTAGAAGACGCGCCTGGGTTCGCTTCCCCCATGATAACGCGCTCATCGTCTCCGCTACCATCTACAACTACCATCAGGCCCGCATCCTCGTGGATGGCGGGAGCTCCACCGACGTCCTCTACCTAAAGGCGTTTAGGGAGATGCAGGTGGACGAGAAGCTCTTGCAGCCCGCAGCAGGGCCCTTGCAGGGAGTCGTCCCGGGGAAGACGATCTACCCCGTGGGGAAGGTTGATCTCCCCATGACCTTCGGCACCCCGGACATCTACCGGACAGAGATGGTCCGGTTTGATGTGGTAGACCTCCCCTCTTCTTACAATGCGATCATGGGGAGGACCACGATCAACCGCTTGGGGGCCGCAATCCACCAAAACTACCTCTGTGTGAAGATCCCCGGGCCTCACGGCGTGATCACCGTCCCAGAAGACCAAGACGTGGCCCGTGCTTTATACGAGTGCACCGCTACAATGATCGGGAGCGTCAACATCATCAAAACCCCAGGGGGGTGGCCTCTCCCCCAGACGCCGTCGTGATACCTTCCGGGAGGTCCCTCCCCAAGCCGCGCCCGGAAGGGGACCTCCGGAAGATCCCGCTGTCCCCGAACGACGGGGACAAAACTGTTAGGATCGGGGCGGATCTCCATGAGGAGCACACGGAGCAACTCGCGGCTTTCCTGCGCAAAAGCTTCGATGTTTTTGCCTGGAAGCCTTCCGACATGCGAGGCGTCGCCCGGGGTGTCATGGAGCACAAGCTTGCAGTGAGCCCCGGCCAACCCCCGGTCAAGCAAAAGCTGAGGAAACTCTCCCTTGAACGCCAAGAGGCAATCATGGTCGAGATTGCCAGGCTCGGAGAGACGGGGTTCATTCAGGAGGTCTTGCACCCTGAGTGGCTTGCGAACCCCGTCCTCGTGAAGAAGTCCAACGGCAAGTGGCGAATGTGCATGGACTTCACCGACCTTAACCGTGCTTGCCCCAAAGACAACTTCCCGCTGCCACGAATTAACCAGTTGGTCGACTCCACCGCGGGGTGCGAGTTGATGAGCTTCCTAGACGCATATTCGGGCTATCACCAAGTCCGGATGGCAGAAGGGGACGAGGAAAAGACGAGGTTCATAACTCCCCTCGGAACCTTCTGCTACGTCCACATGCCCTTCGGGCTGAAGAATGCTGGAGCGACCTTCCAGCGACTCATGACGCTGGTATTCAAGGACTAGATCGGTCACAACGTCGAAGTCTACGTCGACGACACGACTGTCAAAAGTCCCCGCGCGACTACTCATGCCGGCGACTTAGCGAAGACCTTCCGCAACCTGCGTGCATAGAGGTTAAAGCTCAACCTGGAGAAATGCGCCTTCGGCATGCCCGGGGGAAGCTCCTGGGCTTCCTCGTGTCCCAGCGGGGCATAGAGGCCAACCCCGAAAAGATCCGGGCATTCCTGGACATGCCCCCACCATACTCGGTCAATGATGTGCAACGACTCACTGGCCGCTTAGCCACACTGAGTCGTTTCGTCTCACAGTCGGGGGAACGCGGCCTCCAATTCTTCAAAATCCTCCGGGGGCTTGAAGGGTTCCGATGGACCCCCGAGGATCAGAAGGCCTTCGACGATTTGAGGAAATATCTCACAAGCCCCCCAATGCTCGTAAGCCCGTCTCTGGAAGAGCCTTTGCTCCTTTACCTCGCCGCAACCTCGGTCGCCGTAAGTGCAGTATTGGTAAAGGAGCAAGATGGGCAATAGCGTCCCGTGTACTATGTGAGCGAGGCCCTCGAAGGGGCCAAAACTCGGTACATGAAGATGGAGAAAATCTGCTACGCCCTTCTGATGGCGTCCCGGAAGCTTCGCCATTACTTCCTGGGGCACCGCATCACTGTCCCGTCGTCCCTCCCCTTGGGGAGGTGCTCCGAAACAAAGAAGCTACCGGCCGGATACGGAAGTGGGGAGCCGAGCTCGCCCCCTTTCCCTTTCCCTCACGGGGAGCTCCGCCATCAAGTCATAAGCCCTCGCTAACTTCGTGGCGGAGTGGACTCCTGCCTCAAGGCCCGGGGACGAAGACCTCCCCGCACTGCCCCGACGTAGTTAGCATTGGACACTCATGTTCGATGGCTCCCTGTGTCTCGCCGGGGCCGGTGTGGGAGTAGTCCTCCGGAGCCCTGAGGGGAGGGAACTGAAGTACGTGGCGCGGCTCGAGTTCCCTGCCACGAACAACGTCGCTGAATACGAGGCCTTGCTACTTGGGTTGTGCCTCGCGTGCTCCCAGGGGATTTGATGCCTTGTGAAAGGAGACTCCCAGCTCGTAGTTTTCCAAATGGACAAGTCCTACTTGTGCCATGACGCAAACTTGAGGCTCTACTTGCAGGAAGTGCACAAGATGGAGAAGCACTTCGATGGCCTGGAGGCCCGGTGCATCCCGCGGAGGGACAACAACCAGGCTGACGCCCTAGCTCGGGCAGCCAGCGCCCGGAAACCGCTCCTCAAAGGGGCTTTCTTGGAGATCGTCGCGAAGCCCTCGTGACACCCACAGACGCGGGTGATGAAGTCCGCGTCCCAGAAGTCGCCGAAATCACCCGGACATCATCTTGGATGGATCCCCTAGTCTCCTTCATCAAGGGGGAGGGAGATCCTCCCAACGAGACCGAGGCCAAGCACGTCCAGGCCAAGGCACGGGCATACCTCCTGTTGGACGGAAAGCTCTACAAGCAGGGGGCTTCCGCCTTGCTCCATTGCCTTCCACTGCCAGAAGGGCTCCAGCTTCTCGAGGATATTCACTCGGGAAGCTGTGGGTCTCATTTGGCCCCGCGTGCCATCGTGGCCAAGGCCATTCGCTAGGGTTTCTATTGGCCCACGGTGATTCGCGACACGTGAGATCTTGTCTCCGCATGCGAGGCCTGCCAGAAGATGGCCAAGGGTTCGAGCCTCCCCCCGCAGCACTGCAGACCATCCCCATCACTTGGCCCTTCGCGCGCTTGGGGGTGGACTTCCTAGGCCCCTTCCCCCCAGCGCCCGGTGGCTACAAGTATGTGGTGGTCGCTGTCGACTACTTTATTAAGTGGGTAGAGGCCGAACCTCTGGCCAGCATCACGTCACAGGCGGTACAGCGATTTTTCTGGAAAAATATCGTATGTCATTTCGGCGTCCCCCAAGAAATCACTGTCGATAACGAGACCCAATTCGACTCGGTATATTTCTGGGAATTCTGCGATGGCTTGGGGCTCACCATCCACTTCACCTCGGTAGCTCATCCCCAAAGTAACGGGGCCGTTGAAAGGGTCAACGGCGTGATCATACAAGGGTTACATCGACGGCTCGAACAAGCCACCTCCAAGCGGGGCGCATGGTCGGAGGAGCTCCCTATCATCCTCTGTTCCATGCGCACGACCCCGAGCCGGGCGACGGGACGCACTCCCTTCTCCCTTGTATACTGAGCTGAGGCAGTCCTTCCCCCGGAGATTGGATTCCGGTCACTACGGGTCGAGCTCCTAGACAGAGCCACGACTGCGACGTACCAAGCCAATGAGGCAAATCAATGACTGGAGGTCAACCTCGTGGAGGAGGAACGCGACCGAGCGCTCCTCCGCCACGCCATCTACGAGCACGAAATGGCGCGCGCATACAACCAGCGCGTCCGGGAGAGGGCTTTCTGCCTCGCGGACCTCGTCCTCAAGCGCGTCACGGACCCCCAAGCCCAAGACAAACTCTCCCCCAAGTGGGAGGGCCCCTACAGGATCTCGGCAGTCCTTGGCTTGCGGGCTTACAAGCTCTCCAACCTTCAAGAGTAGGAGCTGAAGCACACGTGGAACGTGCGTTTTCTTCGCAAGTTCTACGTCTAGCCTACAGGCTCGTCCCCTCCCCTGGAGCAATCGCGCCGGAGGGGAGGGGGACATTGTACTCACTATTCCCTCCCCCGTCGAGATCTCGTGGGGGGAGGTGTTGTATCTAAACTCATTTTCAATACAACTGGTTTTTTCCTCAACTCTAGCTCATCACAGGTTTTTACATTACCGTCTATCACGGCGATGCCCTCCCCGTGAGGATTCCCTCCCCGCGAGGAAGTGGGCTATCACGACCCAACAAGTCCCTACAATGGGAGTCCCACTCCCATAGGGCGGCTTACGATCACCCCTCGTGGACTGAGGGTGTAAGGCGCAACCCGGTCCTCAAGGACTGCGGTAACGAGTCAATTTGAGAGACTGGTCCCTTACTCAAACACTCAGACCCGTCATTGGGCGCATCCTCCTCCAGGAGTTGATTATCTCCCTAGCGAGACGGAATTCTCGGATATTCTTTCTTGGAGATCTCGTTCCCGGCTCCCCGTTCTCACAGTGACCGGAGGGTTTTCTCCCGGAAAAATTATCCTCGGGAATTTCACTCTCTCGGATATTCCCTCAGAGATTTCGTTCTCGGCTCCCTGTTCTCACGGCAACCGGAAGGTTTTATCTCGGAGAGAATTTCTGGGAATTTTGGATTTTCATGGATGTTCTTCCCCGGAGACCTCATCCCCGGCTCCCTGTCTTCACAGCGATCGGAGAGTTTTCTTCCGAAAAAATTCCCGGAAAGCTCTTTCTCGGCTCCCCGTTCTCACGGTGACTGGAGGATCCTGCCGGGACTTTCGAAAAATTGTTCCCGGAAATTTTACCAACCTTGGGAAAACTTGAGGAATTCTTAATTGAAGGGTTCTTACCCCGGGGGCTTTGTCACCTCCACAACGCTCGGAGCTACCCTCCGGCCTGTTATGGAAGGAGGGGGATAAGGAGCACCCGGGAATCACCCTGTTCTGAACTATAAAAAATTCATAAAGTACACAAGCAAACTTAGCTTTATTAAAAACACTTAACCAGAGGACAACTTCCCCCTCCAGTGGGCACCATTACATTAAACACGATACAACCCGGAGTATAACCCGGAAGGCTCCTACACCTAATAATCCCGGAGGCCCTCTAATAGCTCCCGGGCCAGGTCTCGATATAAACTTCATATACGACGCTGGGCCTCTCAGAGCAAATCTTCGAGCCAATACTCATAGCTCGCCGGTAGAAGTATTCGAAGTGGGGGAACCCTCCGGGACCCCGGTCGAGGAGGGGACAGTTCGGTGCGGTGGTTGTTGAAGTTGTCCAGGTGCCACTCCAAATGCCACCGCAATTGGATTGGCTCCCGGGAAACGCCCTTGCCATGTCCCCCGGAGAAAAGACTTAACAAAATGAAGGCGGCCTGGGCTTCCCCCGGGTGACATCCGCCGGAGACTGGGGGCTCCACCTCCGGAGAAGCTCCCTGTAACATCGGGACGCCCTTGAGGTTGCGCTCCAACCTCGGGGGTCTTTCCCCGGAAGTGACTCCCCGAGCCCCAGGAGTAACCTCCCGGGAATCCTGGTAAAATTTAATCCAGACTTAGCAAAAAATCTCATTTGTATTGCATCAAAATGTTTTTGTAGAAGTGTCCGGGGCTTCCTCCAAGAAGCTACCGGGAGCAAAAACCTTAAAAAAAAAAGGGCCCTATCTAAAGGCTCGAGGAGAGGCTCATACTGGTTCATTGGCACCCTCCCCCCTGGAGGCTCCCGCCGGAGCCGCAGCGTCCGCTCCCGGAGGCGCCGCCGTCGGGAATCGCACCCGAACTATCCGATCGTAGAAGCCGCAGGCGATCTGCTCCACTTCTCGCCGAGATGACTCGAAAAACTCCAGAAAGCTCCGGGGGATTCGACCCCTGATCGCCCGGGCGCCAACCCCCCGGTGCTCCACGAGCCTGGCCGCGGTGGCCACCACCTGAATTGCCCGGCCCCATGCCCGGGCATTGGTGGCCTCTGGGATCACGGAGACTTGTGCGTTGAGAAAACGCACAGGCTCCGTGAGCGTCAATGGCGCCGCCTCAGAGGTGCCGCCCGAGCCAACGCTCACTCCGAGCCCTTCGAG
The DNA here is from genome assembly GCA_019359835.1 of Pharus latifolius. Taxonomy (NCBI): domain Eukaryota; kingdom Viridiplantae; phylum Streptophyta; class Magnoliopsida; order Poales; family Poaceae; genus Pharus; species Pharus latifolius. The sequence continues at coordinate 42,009,684 of CM033330.1, read as the reverse complement.
GGCTGAACGGACGGAGTGGCCCGCGTCCGTCACCGCCCGGACGCTAGAGTCCTCGAGCTCCCGAGGGCTCCCTCCTTAGCCTTTGCCTCCCTCCGGAGCCGGTCGTTGGCATTCTCAAAGGTGTGGAGCTGGGCCCGGACCCGGGCCAACTCCCGGAGGGCGTCGTCTACTGCTCCAGGTAGGCGGCGGCCTTCTCCTCCGCCTCCTTCAGTGCTTTATCGAAGCGCGCTTCAATCCCCCAGGCGATGGCCGCCCCTGCAAGCGTGAGAGTTAGTTAAAATTTGAAGTAAAGTCCCGAAGGAAACGAACCACCAGTTCTAGACCGAACCTGGATTTGGAGAGATTGAAGCTCCCCGCAGCGTTCACGAAGCGTCCCTTGCGAGACGTACTCCAGGACCATCCGGGTCTGTAGGCCCTCTGCAAACTGGGAGACCTCCCCCGCGGATAGCAGGGGGGACTCCCTCCTGGCGTCATCGGACCCATCGGGACCGGCGGCGGGTCCCCTCATGAAGGTCGCCGGGGTGATGAGCGCCGGAGTCTTCATGGCCGGCGTCCTTGCCACCGAAGAAGTGTCTGAAGAGGAGGCCGACGAGCTCTCCGAGGTGGTACCTCCCCGGGGGGGGATAAGAAGCCCTTTCCCCTTTCCGGGCCGCAGGGCCCCGGGACCTCTGTCGTCGGGGGGACCTCGTAGACCAAGGGTCTCCCCGCTCAACCACCGGCCATTCAACATGCATAGGCGAACCCTCTGCGAACCGAACTTCCGGCCTCTCCGGCTCTGGCGGCGTCGGGGCCGCTGGGAGAGCAATTGCCGAACGGGGCGAGCGGGCATTGTTGGGGGAAATCTCCGCGGGACTAAGTCCACGTAAGTTGCGTCACATTTGCCCGGGGACCTGGCCTCCGGGGCCTCCCCGGGCGCCACCTTTTGGCCCCAGGGACATGGCCTCCGGGCCCTCCCCGGGCGCCGCCTTTTGGCCCCCGGGACTTGGCCACCGACGCCGTCCCGGGCGCCGCCATTTGCCCGGGGACCTGGCCTCCCGTGCCTCCCCGAGCGCCGCCTTTTGGCCCCCGGGACTTGGCCTCCGGCGCCGTCCCGGGAGCCGCCAATTGCCCGGGGACCTGGCCTCCGGTGCCTCCCCGAGCGCCGCCTTTTGGCCCCCGGGGCGTGGCCTCCGGCGCCGTCCCGGGTGCGACCATTTGACCCGGGACTTGGCCTCCGGCGCCGCCCCAGGCGCCGCCATTTGCCTGGGGACCTGGCCTCCGGTGCCTCCCCAAGCGCCGCCTTTTGGCCCCCGTCCTCGGGGGCCTCCACGGGCGCCGCCTTTTGTTCCCTGGGACTTGGCCTCCGGCGCCGTCTCGGGCGCCGCCATTTGCCCGGCGACCTGGCCTCCGGTGCCTCCCCGGGCGCCGCCATTTGCCCGGGGACCTGGCCTCTAGTGCCTCCCCGGGCGCCGCCTTTTGGCCCCCGACCTACGGGGCCTCCCCGGGCGCCGCCTTTTGGCCCCCGGGACTTTGCCTCCGGCGCCGTCCCGGGCGCCGCCATTTGCCCGGGGACCTGGCCTCCGGTGCCTCCCGGGGCGCCGCCTTTTGGCCCCCGGGACTTGGCATCCAGCGCATGTCCCGGGCCTCACCGCCCTCCTCAAGGTAAAGTCTCGAGTTGTTTATCACGTGCAGGTCACGTGAGGAGCGCCTTGGGAATCAGCGACCACCTGTCAAGCATCCAAGACGTTTGACCGGGAGAAGGACGTTCCTACCCCTCAATCCGACGGTGGCTTCCGGGGTAGTTTAGGCTTTTTGCTTCTTTTTGGGGCTATAAATAGCCCTTGTACCCCTCAGTTGTAGGCAAGTGATTCATTTGTTGGAATAGCTAAAAAACTAACAGGTGTGCTCCGGAAGCCTCTCCCCCGGAGAGATCCTCCCCAGCCGACTTCGGTCGGGAGCACGCCGACAGGACTAGGGCCCCCACCGGGACCCGAACCTGTATAAATCCTCGTGTCATTTCTTGTGTTTGTCCGGCGGGGGAGGACCGGTCACCCGGTCAACCCGCACCGTGTAATCTTCACTAGGATCGTACACAAAACCTGCGGGGGTATTCGCGATACCACGACAGTTGGCTCCGTCCGTGGGGACACGTGACAAGACGCCATGGCTCCCCCAAGAACAAGGGCTCGCACCCTTCCCGGTGACGCCGATCTCGGAGACCGGGCGCCGCCCGTCTGGGACACTGCTGTCCCGGCGCTTCCGCTCGGAGGCGGCCTGGCCCAGGTACCGCCTCCCTCCTTTCCTCTCAACTTAGGTGCTTCTACCTCCAGGTCTTTCCCCGTGACCGCGGGGACCTCGGCTGGGACCAGTCTCCCCCCGACGGCTCCCCCGCCTCCCCGGGACGCCCTGCTTGAGGCCCTAGTGGAGGGCCAGCTCCGCGCCCAGCGCTCAATGGATGAGCTGCTCAGCGTGTTGGTGCAGCCTCCGGCCCCCACATTTGCGTCGCACCCATACCCGGGGACTATGCCCCTGTTTATGGGTTACCCGGCGGCCCCTCCGACCTCCGGAGGTCTGGCTGCCCCGTATGATCCCGCCGGGGGGTTCCCTCCCCCCGCAGGGTATACGTCCGGACCCTTCCTGGCACCTGGGGTTGTCCTGGTGCCGGGGGGCTTTTTCCTGCCCGGGCCCTTCGTGGCACCCGGGGGGTACCCCGTTCCAGGCCTATTTTCGGGGCCGGGAGCCCACTTCATACCAGGGGTTTTCCCTACGCCGGGAGCCAGTCCCGCCCCCTGCGTCGCGTTTACCGTACCAGGGGCGGTCGACAGAGCCGCTCCCGTGCCTCAGCGGACTTCCCCCCGCATGGGCTCCCAGGTTCCGGACGTCGCCGCGGGGGCTCCCCCCTCGCCGGTTCCGGATGTTACAGGGGCTTCCCCCATTCCGGTTCCGGTCGTTGCCACTGGGGCCCCCTCCACTTCGGTTCCGAACGTCACTATGGGCGCCCCCTCCCCGGTTCCGGATGTTACAGGGGCTTCCCCTTTTCCGGTCTCGAGGGTCTTCCCAGGGGGCTCCCCCCAGCCGGCCCCGGAAGCCTCTGGGCCTGCAGCTACAGTGCATAAGCTCCCTCCCTCGGCGGAACAGGTCCGTTTCGCCCGGGGGGAGGTCGAGCGAATGCATTCACCAGAACGCGGGGAAGAACTTCCCCCCGGCCGTGGGCACGGGGAGCCTCCCTATCGCACCGGTCGGGGGAAGAGACCTGCTGAAGAGCCAGCCTCTCCGGAGAATAGCCCGGACGTCCGGGAACTCAGCCCCGGTCCGGAGGAGAAGCATCGCCACCGCCACTCCGGCGGACCTCTCAGACCGCTCCCAGACTCAGACAATGAGGGTGTGTCCCCCGTCAAAGAAGACATCGACCGGGGCTCCCCCCGGGAAGTGCAGGGGGCTAACCAGCCCCTGTGCAGAAGACTTCGCAGCATCCGGTGGCCGCGGCCCTACCGCCCTCCTCACATCGAGCACTATAACGGTGTCGCGCCCCGCACAGGGTACCACGACTACTCCCGTGGAGACCTAGCTCGCTGCAGCTGGCCACATACATACATACCACTGACTTCCCAGGATAAGTCAAGCACAGGAGTTCATTGCAGCAGAGTATCTTACAAAGTATCATTGATAACAGTATGGCCTGCTGGCCTGGTACAACAAGAGTAATACAATGCCTTCAAGGCACAAATGGTCTAATTAAAACAAAGACAACTACTCGGCGGAAGCTAGGCAAAACCCCCACAGTCGTAAGAAGTTGACGGCAGAACAGCACACTTCAGGGTTCTGGCAGAACTGGCTCTCTTCCTTCTGGATCCACGAAATCTTCCAAGCCTTCATCTTGGTATTGTAGCACTCCATCTATTGTTCATAAGTTGCAAGGGTGAGCACTTACGTACTCAGCAAGTCATAGGTAAGAGTAGAGATACGTATAGTAGAGATGACATGATCCTATGCTATTGAGGGAAAGAGGTGAGAGGGTTTTTCCACAAATACTTTCCTTCCAAGCTTTTCAAATCTCATGCTCATGGCAGCATTTCATATACTTAGGGCACAATCCACATGCCTCTTAGATATCACCTGATCACTAAATTATGGTACTACCGCGACACGTCAACACATGACAGCCCACGGCAGCACCCCTTATCATGACAACACATGTCATTGGGTAATCTTGACTTAACCAATTTTAATTTATAAAACAATACTTGTGTCACACCCCGTGGATTTAATCCACCGCGGCATACTCCTAAAACTCGGGAGCACGAAGTATTCGAATACATTTTTAACTCTGCAGAGGGGTACCAATTTACCGGCAAGATATATCCACTTTCATGCCCTTCCTATCACAAGGATTGGACCCCTGACTCACTTCATACTGTGAGTGGCAAGGTGGAGATAACAAGAACTTTTGCCATGTTTCACACACAATTCACCCCAGACCCCGTGGTTTTCTTCACGCAAACCACAGTTGCGGCAGGGTTTCACAACCCCCACTAATTGGCGTCTTCCCCTCAGGGTCAGCGTGCATGATCACATCCTGCGATATGTGTTGGAGCGCACCCCGTGTTAATCGTGAGTTTGTCATATAGGGGTTTCATGTGTGATCCACATACTACTTGTTCAGGCCTGTTCCATACCAGGCCTGCGGTCGGCATGTTAATCATGCCACTAGACGCACCACACAAGGTTCTAGGTCCTTATATGCCAGTGACCAGATCATACCACAATCCATGCACCTTCAGTGCCCGCACAACCAGTGCAGCCAAGCACCTCCAGTGCTACCACCATTCCATACCAAAATACTGGTCATGGCTAGGGGTTTTATTTCATGAATATAGATTTATATACATATATTTATCAATTCATGGCTCATTGCTAAACAGTTTATCTTTCCACAGGCAATCAGCCTGATGCTGCCATTTCATCTCTTTTCTCAATTCATGCAATACTATTTTATAATCAAGGTATATTCTAGCATTCAATAAAATATAGGTTCAAGATGTTCAAGAATATGACTTGCCTTCCGCGTCGTAAGAAACAGCAGTTGATGTCGGGTCTGCGACGAAGTCTTCGAACTCGGACTCTCGCTCTGAACAAGGATCAAACAAGCAAACAGGCATTATAATCAATCCTACTCTTACTATTCCACTATATGCGATAATGCAAGGAGAAATACTTAGGCGATACAAGATTTGGAAGCGATTAGGGTTAAACTATGGAAACCAAGGTTAAGATTAGTTGACAAGGGTTTACAAGGTTCCAAATGTTCCAAAATATCAGAATGATATCAAGGCTGCTGCTGGTTCGCTCAAAAACAGCGAACGCCTTTAGGTCGACATTCGGTTCAACGCATCGACATAGTGTCGATGGATGATAGAGGGCTCAACTCAAGTTGTGACAGTAGAATAAAATGTAGATCACAACATCAGGAGTCTAAGGGACAAAGTTATGTTCAGTTTGCATACCCAGATGGGGTCAAAATGGCCCAATGCCATTGGCTGACACTGCCCAAGAATGGCATTGACATGGTTTGAACAGTTTCTAGTAGCCAAAATGGGTTTTTATTCAAGCATATGATGCACAAGGTAGTGAAGCAACTGTTTGACAAGGTAATTTTTGGTTTGCATGACCAGAGGTGGGTGAACAGGGCTAATGCCACTGGCTGGCACAGTTTGACATAGAGTTGACCTGGCCAGAAATTAGGGTTTGCCATATCTATTGATCTAGGGCTCCAAATGATGCACCACTTTGTCTGGTAGTTAGGCATTTGTAACAGGAACAAATGTCTCAACAGGATCTAGGGCAGGAGATGGCCAGAAAATGATGAAAACAGGCAAAGAAGTTGACTGGCCTGGAGCACATGCAACATAAACAGTGCAGTAACTAGGGCATGGCTATATCTCACAATCTAGGCCGAATTGGGAGTCGTGATAGAAGATAAAGTTGCTCAGAATGGTCCAAAACATCTAAATGGCAAAGTGGCTAGGGCTGGATTGGCCGGAATCGACGGCCGGCGACTGGAGCAGAAGGAGATGACATGAACATTGGGGGTTTTCGATTTAGGGCAAATGAACTCAATTCCTTGCTTGTACATGATCTCTAGGGCATTAGAAACATACTGGTGAAGTTAGATTGGCAAGAGGTGCACCAGGAAAGCTTAAACAGTAAGTTCAGTGAACATGCAAGGTTCCAATTTGGGGATTTTCACATATCAGGAAATATGTCGATTTTGGTTCCTTAGGGATGTTAAGCAAGGTCTACTGAGCATATTTGATTACTGGCTCGAAGGTCGAATCGATCTGGTTGAGGATTAATTGCTCGTCGGAGCTACTGGAGTAAAACTAAAATTGCCGGCGACTGAGGGTATTTAGACTAAATTCCAAGCTCGAGAAGCATGAGGGGAATGAGAGAAGCTCACTGGGGGTGATGGATTGAAGAAGGAAGCAGTGGTTGAAGCTAGCACCGAAGCTCCCTCTGCTGCTCACCGGGGAAGAAGAAGACACAGTGCTGCTGCTGGTTTTCTGGTGTTATGGAGTGTAAGGAGTAAAGCTGAGCTCTGGTGGGTTTATATAGGCGTGGCTGGAGGCTCTCAACGGTTGGAAAATGCTTGGGGAGTTGTAGCCGGCAAGGAAAAGACGGGATGCGACTTCACGGCGAAGACAGGCGGCGAAACGACTCGGTTCAGCGGCCGTGAGGGCTTTTGCAGCTGGAGCTGCTGCGATGTGAAGGCGAACTGATGGCTGGCCGCGGCGAGTTCTCCACGTGGCTATGCTTTCCTGCTGTAGCCGTTGCCGGTGGCGTGCAAACGGGAGAAACCAGCTGGTCGCGATCCTCGCTGGAGAAGATCCACAGTGGCAAATGGCGAGCACACACGCGGCGGCAGGCGAAGCAACCAGCAGTGGCGCGCTCGAGGTCGAAGGCTCCCGTGCTCGTGCGCTGTTCCAGATCGTGGTCGAAGTCCCAGGCGCTGGTCGAAGACAGCAGCTGGTCGGTTGCACTGTTCTGGTCGATCAGGGGCATAATTGTGATGATTTCGGTTGAAGAGTGGACTGATTTGTAAATCTGGTTTTAAAGAGGTTTAATTTGGAATTTGATTTCATGGATGAGTATAATATTTCTATTAATACTCATTTAGCTCAAATCTGGAGAAAATTTGATAAGGTTTGAGGGATTTCACCTATTTTCGAAAATAGGGTAAAATTAGGGTAAAATAGATCTGGATTTTGTCGATCTTGAATTCTGGTGATTGGGGAGAGATTTTGAAGTTTAAACAGAAGGGAAATATGTATCAAATAGCATTTGGGAGGTGTTCCCTGATGAAATTCTGAGGTTGGAGTTGATTTGTGAATTTTAGCCTTTTCAGGCTTCCAGGTAACAGAAAAGGACTTATTCGCAGTAAAATTTGGGCTAAACTGCGAAAAGTGTTTAGATGAAACAATCTGGTTCCCAACTTTTTGGAGTAAGTTGAGGGTAAACCTAGGAACATATTCCAAAAGATACATGAGTCTAGATAGGGTTAAACCATGATAACTCAGTTATCTGGGATCTGGGGTACTTAGGATAAATCTGAATTTCCTGTTTTCGAAAACAGAAAGAGACTTAGATACTGGGAGTTAGGGTTAGAATTCAATCTGGCTCCTGAAGACTTTTATCTTCAGAATAACTAGTGGGTTAAATCTGAGTGGTCAGATCTTGATCTGGATCTAGAGAATAGATTTGGAGATTTTTAGGGTTTGGGAGAGATTAGGGTTTAGCTGATCTGGCTACTGCTACAGGGATACATGCATGCAGGATTTTATGCAAAAACTTTTCACCCCCAAAACCAGGGTGTTACAAGCCTACCCTCCTTAAAGAAATCTCGCCCCGAGATTTACCTAGAGAAGAGGAAAGATGGGGATAGATCTGAAGCAAATCTTCCTCTTTTTCCATTGAACTTTGCACAGCTTGATCTTCTTTCTTTGAAGTTGACGCTCCTCTCTGGCTACAATCCGGAGTGGTTGCTCAAGGTAGGTGAGGTTCTTCTGCAATGAAATACCAAGAGTTTCTACCTGATCCGCAGGTTCCTCTAGGCATTTCCAAAGTTAAGAGACATGGAATACATCATGTACTCCTCCAAGTTCTGATGGTAGTTCCAGTTTATAGGACCCTTCTCCTCTTTCTCTTGAGTATCTTGAATGGTCTGCGCTTTGAGGTACACAGATCCTTCCTTGGTACCATACAATTCCTTGTTCGGCCTCAGAAAAAATCCTGAGCCTTACCTAATCTAATTCGGCTCTTGATCTTGCAGATCTCTTTATCTTCCTTTTGAGCACTCTCTATTTGTCCCTTGAGTCAGGATATTACTGTGAGAGTGGCTAACCTCCCTGACGGTACCACTTCTATCTCTAGTCCTTGCAATTCTTGCTGTAAGTGTGGGTTATTCAACACAACTTCTTGTAAAGTGTAGGCCTTTCTACTCAAAGCGTCTGCTACCACATTGGCTTTTCTTGGGTGGTAGAGAATGCTGAGGTCATAGTCCTTGATTAGCTCTAGCCAATGATGTGGGCGCATGTTGAGTTTTGCCTGGGTGAAAATATACTTGCGATTCTTATGATCCGTGTAGATTTCACACTCATTCCCAAGCAAGTAATGTTGCCATATCCTCAAGGCATGTACTACCGCTGCTAACTCCAAGTTATGAATAGGGTAGTTTTCCTTATGCAGCTTTAGCTGTCGTGAAGCATAAGCTACCACTTGGCCTTTTTGTATCAACACACAGCCTATGCTTAGTCTTCAAAGCATCACAGAACACTTCGAAGTCATCCTTACTATCTGGCAATGTGAGGACTGGTGTGGTTGTTAACTTTTCCTTAAGTTTCTGGAAACTTTCCTCGCACTTGGCGGTCCATTCGAATGTGACTTCCTTCCTAAACCGATTGGTAAGGGATTTGGCAATCTGAGAAGATCCTCCAATAAATCCCTGATAGTAACCTGCTAATCCCAAAAAGCTTCTGATCTCTGACACGCTGGTAGGTTGCTTCCATTCCTTGATCACAGCGATCTTGGCCGAGTCCACTAAAATTCCTTTTTCTGTCAAAACATGGCCGAGAAATGCAATCTTCGTCATCCAAAATTCGCACTTGTCGGATTTGGCATAGAACTTGCACTCTCTTGGTCTTCTCAAGTCCGCTTATGTTCCTCTGGACTTCTGGAATAGATGAGGGTGTCGTCTATGAGCACAATGACAACTTATCGAGATGTTCCATGAATGTGTTGTTCAAGATGTTCATGAAGGCTGCAGTAAACTCGTACAGCCCGTATCTTGTAGTGAAAGCAGTCTTGGTTATGTCCTTCTTCCTGATTTCCAGTTGGTGATAGCCGGGCTTTTGGGCTATCTTGGAGAATATTCTGGCTTCTCGAAGTTGGTCGAATAGTTCATCATTCCTTGGCAGTGGATTCTTGTCCTTAATGGTCACCTCATTCAGCGCTTGGTAATCCACGCACATTCTTAGAGTTCCATCTTTCTTCAACAGCATTGGGGCTCCCCAAGGTAAAGCACTAGGTCAGTAAATCCTTTACTGTCTAGCTCCTCTAGCTGACTTTTCAACTCTTCTAAGTCTGCTACCGGCATCCTATATGGTCTCTTAGCTATAGGTGCCGCTCCTGGTTTAAGCTCAATGGTAAACTTTATCTCCCTATCAGGTGGCATCCCTGGGAGTTCTTTTTAGGAATACGTCCGAGTATTCTTGTACTATGGGCAATTGATCCAAGCATATCTTGTGAAGTACTTGAATAGACCCTCGTGGTTTCTCGTCTGATGACTTCTCTAGATGAAACAAGACTTTCTTTCCCTGGTTACTAACAAGGCTCAGAGTTTTCCTCTCACAATCCACTAGACTTTTATGTTGGGATATCCAATCCATTCCCAATATAATATCTAGGCCTTGCAGTTCTAGGACTAATAGGTTAGCAATAAACTCTTCCCCTTCTACTCTGAAGGTTATATATGATGGCAAGCTGAATATACAGGCAACTTAGCTCCTGGGGTCTGTATATCCATAGAGTACTCTAGAGGTACCATATGTATTCCTCTGATATGAATGAATTTGTAACTCCAGGATCAACAGTATTAAAGCAGATGTAGACTGGATCAAGAATCTACCTAGGAGAATGTTGGTGGCGTTGTTTGCTTCTTGAAGAGAGGTGAAGTTTAATCGGCCTCCTCGGCCTGACATTTGTCCTCTTCCTCGTCCTCGTTATCGGCCTGCTATGGTTCCTCCTCTGTTGGGCGAACTTCCTCTGGGGCTCTGCAATGGTGGTGAAGCTGTGGTTCTGGGTGCCATCGTCTGTGTTCCCGCTTGTGATTTTGCTATTGACGTTGGGAGCTGAATCCAAGGACAGCTGTCTTTGCGGTGTCCATACTGCCCACAGTGAAAACACTGAGTTCTAGCATGAGGGCAGTCCCTTTGGTAGTGAGTTCCTTGCAGCTTGGACATGACGGTGTTGCTGGTGGTCTTGGTGCTTGGTAGACTGGTCGGAAATTGGGAGATGTTGGGACTCTTCCCCTGGTTGGGTTGGCTGGCGGCCGTGCTTGCTGTAGCATCTTTCTTTTTCGACTTTCTTCTCCTATGCTCCTCTTTTCTTCCACCTTCAATACCCGATTGACTAAGGTTTGGAACTCTGAAAATTCGTGGGAGGCAATCTGGTACTGCAGATAGTGCTGAAGTCCTTCGGTGAAGCGCTCAATCTTTTTGTCTTCCGTGTCGACGTCTCCTGGCGCGTAGCAAGCTAGATGGCTGAATTGGTGCAGATATTCCGTAACGGTCTGGCTCCCTTGTACCAAGTTTCGGAACTCTCGGCGTTTGGCGGCTATGACACCGATGGGTACATGAAATTTCCGGAATTGTTCTTTAAATTCCGTCCAGGATATGTTATCTTTGTCAGGGTGAGCCTCTTGATAGTTTATCCACCATGCGGCTGCTGCTCCTGTAAGTTGGTGTGATCCGAATAAAACTCTCTCGGTCGTTACAACGAACTGTATCCAACTTCCTCTCGATGTCCCTGAGCCAATCATCGGCGACGATGGGATCAGTTGCACTAGCAAATGTTGGTGGTCGGGTCTTCTGAAAATCCGATAGCCGGGTTCCAACAGCAGTTCCTTCAGATGTCCCTCCTGGCATCTTTTGAATGATCTGGGCCAACAACTGGGTGTGGGCAGCTTGTGCCTCCTGCCTGCTCTTTTCCATGGAGAGAAGAATTTCTTGGAGGGTTGGCTGATCTTCCTGAGAAAGGTTTGATTCGTGGGGTCTCTGTTGAGATGAAGATCCTCTCCTTGCTGGGTCTTCCCTGGGCGAAGCTTGCTCCCTGTCCTCTTGACTACCTTGCGATCTTCTCTTCGTGTACACCATACTGATTCTTCTGAAGAAAGAGCAGATAGGTCTAACTAACTAAGAGAGAACTAGGGCACTAATGCGGAAATTAATGCAACTATTTAATGCACAAAACACTTAGGCTTCTAGCCATAGTAAACAAATTAACCATTGCGAAAGCAACGGCGGAGCACAAAAGCTAGCAAGAGCATCCACCTGCTCAATCTATACTACCCTTTCCCGGCTAATCCTCCACGACGGTCGACTAACTACTCGAACAAGGTTCTACCAAAAGAACTAGGCTATGTGCCGTAGCAACGTGGCCCAACTCCTGAGGTACTCTATAAAAGCAGAACGCTCTCTCGACATCTTGCCGAATTTTTAGAAAAGCCAAGTAAGACTTTTGAAATCCAAAACTTTTAGAAGCTACAAGGCTCCTGTTTTCAAAAATACTGTTTTTAGAAAATAGATTTTTAAATAAACTACGCCTTCCTGGCGAGCCAATTCCTAAAGGTGTCGTCCTACAGTCAAGTTCTCATGCTGCTCTGATACCACTTTAATCTGTCGCGCCCCGCACAGGGTACCACGACTACTCCCGTGGAGACCTAGCTCGCTGCAGCTGGCCTCATACATACATACCACTGACTTCCCCGGATAAGTCAAGCACAGGAGTTCATTGCAGTAGAGTAACTTACAAAGTATCATTGATAACAGTATGGCCTGCTGGCCTGGTACAACAAGAGTAATACAATGACTACACGGCACAAATGGTCTAATTAAAACAAAGACAACTACTCGGCGGAAGCTAGGCGAAACCCCCACAGTCGTAAGAAGTTGACGGTAGAACAGCACACTTCAGGGTTCTGGCAGAACTGGCTCTCTTCCTTCTGGATCCACGAAATCTTCCAAGCCTTCATCTTGGTATTGTAGCACTCCATCTATTGTTCATAAGTTGCAAGGGTGAGCACTTACGTACTCAGCAAGTCATAGGTAAGAGTAGAGATACGTATAGTAGAGATGACATGATCCTATGCTATTGAGGGAAAGAGGTGAGAGGGTTTTTCCACAAATACTTTCCTTCCAAGCTTTTCAAATCTCATGCTCATGGCAGCATTTCATATACTTAGGGCACAATCCACATGCCTCTTAGATATCACATGATCACTAAATTATGGTACTACCGCGACACGTCAACACATGACAGCCCACGGCAGCACCCCTTATCATGACAACACATGTCATTGGGTAATCTTGACTTAACAAATTTTCATTTATAAAACAATACTTGTGTCACACCCCGTGGATTTAATCCACCGCGGCATACTCCTAAAACTCGGGAGCACGAAGTATTCGAATACATTTTTAACTCTGCAGAGGGGTACCAATTTACCCGCAAGATATATCCACTTTCATGCCCTTCCTATCACAAGGATTGGACCCCTGACTCACTTCATACTGTGAGTGGCAAGGTGGAGATAACAAGAACTTTTGCCATGTTTCACACACAATTCACCCCAGACCCCGTGGTTTTCTTCACGCAAACCACAGTTGTGGCAGGGTTTCACAACCCCCACTAATTGGCGTCTTCCCCTCAGGGTCAGCGTGCATGATCACATCCTGTGATATGTGTTGGAGCACACCCCGTGTTAATCGTGAGTTTGTCATATAGGGGTTTCATGTGTGATCCACATACTACTTGTTCAGGCCTGTCCCATACCAGGCTTGCGGTCGGCACGTTAATCATGCCACTAGACGCACAACACAAGGTTCTAGGTCCTTATATGCCAGTGACCAGATCAAACCACAAACCATGCACCTTCAGTGCCCGCACAACCAGTGCAGCCAAGCACCTCCAGTGCTACCACCATTCCATACCAAAATACTGGTCACGGCTAGGGGTTTTATTTCATGAATATAGATTTATATACATATATTTATCAATTCATGGCTCATTGCTAAACAGTTTATCTTTCCACAGGCAATCAGCCTGATGCTGCCATTTCATCTCTTTTCTCAATTCATGCAATACTATTTTATAATCAAGGTATATTCTAACATTTCATAAAATATAGGTTCAAGATGTTCAAGAATATGACTTGCCTTCCGCGTCGTAAGAAACAGCAGTTGATGTCGGGTCTGCGACGAAGTCTTCGAACTCAGACTCTTGCTCTGAACAAGGATCAAACAAGCAAACAGGCATTATAATCAATCCTACTCTTACTATTCCACTATATGCGATAATGCAAGGAGAAATACTTAGGCGATACAAGATTTGGAAGCGATTAGGGTTAAACTATGGAAACCAAGGTTAAGATTAGTTGACAAGGGTTTACAAGGTTCCAAATGTTCCAAAATATCAGAATGATATCAAGGCTGCTGCTGGTTCGCTCAAAAACAGCGAACGCCTTTAGGTCGACATTCGGTTCAAGGCATCGACATAGGGTCGATGGATGATAGAGGGCTCAACTCAAGTTGTGACAGTAGAATAAAATGTAGATCACAACATCAGGAGTCTAAGGGACAAAGTTATGTTCAGTTTGCATACCCAGATGGGGTCAAAATGGCCCAATGCCTTTGGCTGACATAGGCTGACACTGCCCAAGAATGGCATTGACATGGTTTGAACAGTTTCTAGTAGCCAAAATGGGTTTTTATTCAAGCATATGATGCACAAGGTAGTGAAGCAACTGTTTGACAAGGTAATTTTTGGTTTGCATGACCAGAGGTGGGTGAACAGGGCTAATGCCACTGGCTGGCATAGTTTGACATAGAGTTGACATGGCCAGAAATTAGGGTTTGCCATATCTTTTGATCTAGGGCTCCAAATGATGCACCACTTTGTCTGGTAGTTATGCATTTGTAACAGGAACAAATGTCTCAACAGGATCTAGGGCAGGAGATGGCCGGAAAGTGATGAAAACCGGCAAAGAAGTTGACTGGCCTGGAGCACATGCAACATAAACAGTGCAGTAACTAGGGCATGGCTATATCTCACAATCTAGGCCGAATTAGAAGTCGTGATAGAAGACAAAGTTGCTCAGAATGGTCCAAAACATCTAAATGGCAAAGTGGCTAGGGCTGGATTGGCCGGAATCGACGGCCGGCGACTGGAGCAGAAGGAGATGACATGAACATTGGGGGTTTTCGATTTAGGGCAAATGAACTCAATTCCTTGCTTGTACATGATCTCTAGGGCATTAGAAACATACTGGTGAAGTTAGATTGGCTAGAGGTGCACCAGGAAAGCTTAAACAGTAAGTTCAGTGAACATGCAAGGTTCCAATTTGGGGATTTTCACATATCAGGAAATCTGTCGATTTTGGTTCCTTAGGGATGTTAAGCAAGGTCTACTGAGCATATTTGATTACTGGCTCGAAGGTCGAATCGATCTGGTTGAGGATTAATTGCTCGTCGGAGCTACTGGAGTAAAACTAAAATTGCCGGCGACTGAGGGTATTTAGACTAAATTCCAAGCTCGAGAAGCATGAGGGGAATGAGAGAAGCTCACTGGGGGTGATGGATTGAAGAAGGAAGCAGTGGTTGAAGCTAGCACCGAAGCTCCCTCTGCTGCTCACCGGGGAAGAAGAAGACACAGTGCTGCTGCTGGTTTTCTGGTGTTTTGGAGTGTAAGGAGTAAAGCTGAGCTCTGGTGGGTTTATATAGGCGTGGCTGGAGGCTCTCAGCGGTTGGAAAATGCTTGGGGAGTTGTAGCCGGCAAGGAAAAGATGGGATGCGACTTCACGGCGAAGACAGGCGGCGAAACGACTCGGTTCAGCGGCCGTGAGGGCTTTTGCAGCTGGAGCTGCTGCGATGTGAAGGCGAACTGATGGCTGGCCGCGGCGAGTTCTCCACGTGGCTATGCTTTCCTGCTGTAGCCGTTGCCGGTGGCGTGCAAACGGGAGAAACCAGCTCGTCGCGATCCTCGCTGGAGAAGATCCACAGTGGCAAATGGCGAGCACACACACACGGCGGCAGGCGAAGCAACCAGCAGTGGCGCGCTCGAGGTCGAAGGCTCCCGTGCTCATGCGCTGTTCCAGGTCGTGGTCGAAGTCCCAGGCGCTGGTCGAAGACAGCAGCTGGTCGGTTGCACTGTTCTGGTCGATCAGGGGCATAATTGTGATGATTTCGGTTGAAGAGTGGACTGATTTGTAAATCTGGTTTTAAAGAGGTTTAATTTGGAATTTGATTTCATGGATGAGTATAATATTTCTATTAATACTCATTTAGCTCAAATCTGGAGAAAATTTGATAAGGTTTGAGGGATTTCACCTATTTTCGAAAATAGGGTAAAATTAGGGTAAAATAGATCTGGATTTTGTCGATCTTGAATTCTGGTGATTCGGGAGAGATTTTGAAGTTTAAACAGAAGGGAAATATGTATCAAATAGCATTTGGGAGGTGTTCCCTGATGAAATTCTGAGGTTGGAGTTGATTTGTGAATTTTAGCCTTTTCAGGCTTCCAGGTAACAGAAAAGGACTTATTCGCAGTAAAATTTGGGCTAAACTGCGAAAAGTGTTTAGATGAAACAATCTGGTTCCCAACTTTTTGGAGTAAGTTGAGGGTAAACCTAGGAACATATTCCAAAAGATACATGAGTCTGGATAGGGTTAAACCATGATAACTCAGTTATCTAGGATCTGGGGTACTTAGGATAAATCTGAATTTCCTGTTTTCGAAAACAGAAAGAGACTTAGATACTGGGAGTTAGGGTTAGAATTCAATCTGGCTCCTGAAGACTTTTATCTTCAGAATAACTAGTGGGTTAAATCTGAATGGTCAGATCTTGATCTGGATCTAGATAATAGATTTGAAGATTTTTAGGGTTTGGGAGAGATTAGGGTTTAGCTGATCTGGCTACTGCTACAGGGATACATGCATGCAGGATTTTATGCAAAAACTTTTCACCCCCAAAACCAGGGTGTTACAAACGGTGAGGCAGACCAATACGAATTTGTGCAGGTTTACTCCACAGCCATCTCCGCGGCCGGGGGGGACGAGACGGTACAATGCAAAGTCTTCCCCGTCTACCTCACCGGCATCGCCCGCTCCTGGTTCTACAACCTGAAGGCCGGCTCCATCAAGTCTTTCATGCTGCTCAAGCGGGAGTTCTGCGCGAACTTCCAGGGGAACTATGTGCGCCCCCTGGACTCCTCGCAGTTGTACACTGTCCGGCAGAGGACTGGGGAGACCATCAGAAGCTTCTTCAAGCGCTTTGCTCAGGTGAAGAGCAAAGTGGCCCACGTCCCCGACTCTACGGTCGTCGAAGCCTACAAAAGCGGCATCCTCCCGGGGGAGCTCCACCGAAGGCTCTCCCGGAGCTACCCCTCTTCCACCGACGAGCTCTTCAACGTACTTGAAAAGTACGCTCGGGCGGAGGAAGATGATATTTGGAAGAAGACCTAGGGGGCTCCCGCCCCCGCATACCGGGGGGCCAGGGATCCCCTCAAGCGCCCCCGGCAGGGGGGCCGTAACGAGCCACGGCCTCGGGACACCTTTGTCCTCGAGGGCAGAGGCGGCTCGCGCGACCCCCTGAGGGGCAACCGCCCCTTCCCCAAACCGAAGGGCCAAACCGGGAAGGCCCCACGGGGAGAAGGTGGGAAGGACCGTGGTGCAGCTTCCACGGGTCCAGTACCCACGCTAGCCGAGACTGCAGCTAGCTGCTGCAGCACTTCGCGGCGTTCCTCGACCAGCGCGGGCTGGGGGGGGACTCCGGCCTCCTTGCTCCCTCGGCCAGCTGTTCCGGCCCTTCCCGCTCCCGCGAGGGGTCAGCAGACGCAGGAGGGGGAGCCTTCAGAAGCTCTCCCCTTTCAAACTTCTCAGCACCGCATCAACGCCATCATGGGAGGGTCCGCAGAGTACCAGGCCAACGAGGCCAACCAGCGCCTGGAGATCGACCTCGTGGAGGAGGAACGCGATCGAGCGCTCCTCCGCCACGCTATCTACGAGCGCGAGATGGCGCGCGCATACAATCAGCGCGTGCGTGAAAGATCCTTCCACCTTGGGGACCTTGTCCTCAAGCGCATCACGGACCCCAAGCCCAGGGGAAGCTCTCCCCCAAGTGGGAGGGCCCCTATAGGATCTCCGCGGTCCTGGGATCGGTGGCTTATAAGCTCTGCAACCTTCAAGAGCAGGAGCTGAAGCACACGTGGAACTTGCGTTTACTTCGCAAGTTCTATGTTTAGCCTTACGGGCCTGTCCCCTCCCCCGGAGCGATCACGCCGGAGGGGGAGGAGGGACACTGTATTTGCCTTTTCCTCCCCTTTCGCGGCTTCGCAGGGGGAGGCACTGCACTTCATTTCATTAGCAATACATAGGTTTTGCTCTTCAACTATCTCATTGCAGGTTCTTCTCATTACCGCCCCTAGCGGTGATGCCCTCCCCGCGAGGATGCCCTCCCCGCGAGGATGCCCTTCCAGCGAGGATGCCCTCCCCGCGAGGACGCCCTCCCCGCGAGGACGCCCTCCCCGCGAGGAAGCCCTCCCTATGAGGATGCCGTCCCCGCGAGGAAGTGGGCCCAGATCAAGCAAGTCCCTCCTGTAGGGCGGCTTACGATCAGCCCTCGTGGACTAAGGGTGTAAGCGGCAACCCGGTCCCCAGCGGCCGCGGTAACGAGTCACTTTGGGAGACTAGTCCCCTGCCCAAACACTCAAGACCCGTCATCGGGCACTTCCTCCTCCGGGAGTAGACGCTCTCCCTAGTGGGACGTCTAATGGATTTCTTGGATATCTCTTCCTCTTCCGGGAGTAGACGCTCTCCCCAGTGGGACGTCTAATGGCATTCCTGGATGTTTGGTCCCCGGCGACCTTATTCCCGGCTCCCTGTTCTCACAGCGACCGGATGATTGCCTCCCGGCGACTTTATTCCCGGCTCCCCGTTCTCACGGCGACCGGATGATTGCCTCCCAGAGACCCAATTCACGGCTCCCCGTCCTCACGGCGACCGGACGATTGTCTCCTGGAGAAGTTACGACTTTCCCGAACATTTCTTCCCAGAGACTCTATTCCCGGTTCCCCGTTCTCACGGCGACCGGATGATCATCTCCTAGGAAGCCCGTCTCCGGAAATCTCATTGGGTTTTCTTGGATGTTTCTTCCACACGAGGCCTTATTCCCGGCTCCCCGTTCTCACGGCGACCGGACGATTGTCTCCCGGAATGTCTTTCCCTTGGAAACCTCGTTTTAAAATTTTCTAACTTAGAAAAAATTCCTATGCTACAGCTCACTTCCACCCCGGGGGCCTTGCTACCCCCACAACGCGAGGAGCTATCCTCCGGCCCGCTGTGGGCGGGGGGGATAAGGAACCCCCGGTTGTCAACCGCACCGCCCACGAGCAAACTCAGCTCATTCTTGTGAAAAGGAGTCGTCCAGACCATCCAAGAAGAAAAAATAAAAAGACAACGAAAGAAGAAGCAAGCAAACAGATTTGTTGATTGTCAAACCCGGAGGACATCTTCCCCCTCCGGTGGGTTTCAGAAACGGTACAACCCGGGCTCTAACCCGGGGGGATCCTGTACATCCTAAGGCTCCTACGCCTAATACTCCCGGAGGCTCTCTGCTAGCTCCCGGGCCAAGTCCCGGTACAATGCACGCACGCGGCGCCGAGCGTCCCGGAGCACATCGTCGGGCCAGAACTCGTATCCCGCCGGCGGAAGTATCCGAAGAGGAGGTATCATCCGGGACTTCAGGCTTAGCAATATTAAAGCCACTTGGGCATTCCCCGAGGAGCCCCTCCCGGACCTTCGCCCGGGAGTAACCTCCCGAGAACCCTGGTAACATTGCATTTAATTTGAGACTTAGAAAAATTTCTAACTCTATTGCATTCCAAAATGTCTTTTTACAAGTGCCCGGGCTTCCTCTAAGAAGCTACCGGTATCAAAACCCTAAGAAAACAAAAGGGGTCCTATCTAAAGACCCGGGGGGAGGCTCATACTCTTTCATTGGCGTCCTCCCCCCGGGGGGCTTCCTCCGACGCCGGGGCCGGGGCGTCCACTACCGGAGGCGCCGGTGCCGGGAATCTCACCTGGATGATCCGGTTGTATAAGCTATCGGAGAGCTGCTCCACCTCCCGACGTGAGGTCTCGAAGAACTCGGGGAAGCTCTGCGGGATGCGGCCCCCGATCGCCCGGGCGCCCACTCCCCGGTGCTCGACGAGCCCTGCCGCGGCCGCAACAATGGGGATGACAGAGACCTGCGTGTTGAGAAAACGCACGGCCTCCGCGAGGGTCGCCGGGGGCACCTCGGAGCTGCTCCCGGAGCGTAGGCTTACGCCTCCTCCCTCGCCTTCGCCTCCTGCCGAAGGCTGCCGTTGACGGTCTTGGAGATGTGGACCTGGGCCCGGACCCGGGCCAGTTCCCGGAGGGCTTCGTCGCACTGCCCGAGGTAAGTCGCGGCCCTGTCCGCCGCGTCCTTAAGCAGCCGGCTGATCTGCTGCTCAAGGCCCCAGGTAACAGCCGCCGCCTACAAACTTTAGAGTTAGAAAAAACTCAAGTATAGGGCACGAAGGAAGACGTCACCGACTCGGGTTACCTGGGCATGGAGAGATTGAAGCCCCCGGAAACGATCATGGAGCGTCCCCTCCGCAACGAAGGCCTGCACCTTCCAGGTTTGCAGGCCCCCCGTATAGCGGGTGACCTCCCCCGCGGAAAGCAGGGGGGTCTCCCGCCCGGCGCCGGTTCCGTCGCGGCAGGCAGATGGTCGCCGGACCTGGGCGTCCGGCAGCGTAGTCGGCATCTTCGTCGCCAAGGTGGTGGCCTTCGTGGAAGTGGCCGGGGAGCTCTCGGAAGGGCTCACCGCCCGGGGAGGGACCATCAACCCTTTCCCCTTCCCGGGCGGGAAGGCCCAGGGGCCTCTACTTCCGGAGGGACTTCGAAGATGGAGGGGCTCCCCACTTCGTCCACGGGCCACTCCATTCGCGGAGGCGATGCCTCCGCAAACCTCACCTCTAGTTTTCCAGCTCCAAGGGGGGCCGGGGGTGCTGGGAGGACCGCTACCGAAGGCGGCGACGGAGCGTAGTTAGCCGAGTCAGATGCCGCCCCGCCCGCGGCCGGTTCCTTCCCCCGAGCGTCGACGGGGCTCTTCGGGGGAGGGGGTGTTGCTTCCTTCCGGGCCGGTGCCCGGGCGCGCTCGGTCCCAGGGGTCTCGTCCCGGGGCTTCGCCGGTGTCGCCGCCGGCGTCGTCGGTGTCGCCGCCGGCGTCGTCGATGGGCCGGGGGTTTTTTGGACTCTGGCCTTCTTAGGCTCAAAGCCCCAGGCCACGTCCCTCCCCCGCTTGTGCGACCCGGGGGTGGGGAGTGGCTTCCTCTCCGGGAGCTTCAGCCCGTAGGCCTCAGCCACAAGGTTCCGGGGAGGGCCCTCCCCAACGAGGCGCACGACACGCTCGTGCTCGTCGGCGAAGTACCTCCCCAGGAGGTTCTCCGCGTTCTCCCGCGCCGCCGGGTACGGCCAGACTACAAGAGGTGAAGAGTTAGTCAAATTTTCAAAAATTTGTAAATGCAATGAAGCAGGTTACCGAGACTTACGTCGGGTCACCGGCTTGACCGGGGGCCGCTGCTCCGGGCCCAGGCCAGTCCCCCTCCTCCAACGAGCGAAGGGGGAGATCATCAGGAGCATCATGTCCTCGGCGGCGTCCCGCATAGAGCGGGTCTTCCGGGAGATGATCACCTTGCCGAGGAGCTCGAGCTCCCCATCCGTCCACACCGGAGGCTTCGGTGCGGACGACCGGCTGTAAGAGGCGGGCTCCGGGGCGTACATCACCTTGTCGTCCCAGACACAGAGGTAGAACCACCTCCGGATCCAGTCGCCCCAATGGTCCCGGGAGGCTGCCGCCGGGTAGTCGGCCACCCGGGACGGCAGCATCTGCACCATCACCGATCCAAAGGGGGACTTGGCCGCCCCCTTCACCAGGTGGGAGCTCCGCATCGCCGGCTCGTAGAAGTACCGGAAGACGCGTTGGGTGGGCTCCCTCCCGGTCACCGTCTCGAATAGCCAGATGAAGATCCCCATCCGGACTATGGCGTTCGGGGTGAGGTGGTTGAGCGCCACCCCGTACTCCTTCAGAAACTTCCGGAGCATGGGATGCACCGGGAGCTGGAGCCCCGCCTCCAGGAAGGCCTCGAAGGCCACGACCTCTCCGGGCCTGGGGCGGGGGGCTCCGTCTTTCTTCACGGGGACTCGAATGTCCCCGTCGGCCACGACTCCGCGCTCGACTAAGGACTCCGCGTCCTCGGCCCTGAACTCGGACGCCCAGAGGAAGTCGGTAGCGACCTCCTCCGGGGGCACCTCGGTCATCTTCGCTCAACCCTTCGGTGCCATCAGGTTAGTTTTTCTTAGAGGCTAACTTTTCAGCAGGCTAAGCCTAAAAGTCCCGGACGTTTGCTACCGGACGCTAGCTACCGGGAAGAGCTACCGGGAAAGAACAACCGGGAGAGCTAAAATTCACGAGCCATGAAAGTTTGGAATGAACTTCCGGGCACCCCCCAAGGCCCTATTTATAGGGTCGAGCCATGGTCTAGATAGGCGCCACGTGGCACCCCGCAGATCAATCTGGGCCGTTGAAGTTCAAACCGCGCGGGAAACGAAGGGACTGGCGCGCGAATCGAGGTGCCGGTTCGAATCGCGAGTACATTTATGGCGAAACGGCGCGGCCTTAAGCGCGGGGCACGGCAACTGAAGCGTCGCGGCTCCAGTGGCTTGGTCCGGAGATTTTCCCGGTGACATGAGCCATACCCACCGGGGACTCGAGCGTCGTCCCCGGGGGGCATGGGGGGCAGCTGTTGGGGGAAATCTCCGCGGGACTGAGTCCGGGTAAGTTGCGTCACATTTGCCCGGGGGCATGGCCTCCGGGGACTCCCCGGGAGCCGCCTTTTGGCCCCCGGGACTTGGCCTCCGACGTCGTCCCGGGCGCTGCCATTTGCCCTGGGACCTGGCCTCCGGTGCCTCCCCAGGCGCCGCCTTTTGGCCCCCGGAACTTGGCCTCCGACGTCGTCCCGGGCGCCACCATTTGCCCTGGGACCTGGCCTCCGGTGCCTCCCCAGGCGCCGCCTTTTGGCCCCCGGCCCTTGGCCTCCGGTGCCTCCGCGGGCGCCGCCATTTGCCCGGGGACCTCGCCTCCGGTGCCTCCCCGGGCGCCGCCTTTTGGCCCCCGGGACGTGGCCTCCGGCGCCGTCCCGGGCGCCGCCATTTGCCCGGGGACCTCGCCTCCGGTGCCTCCCCGGGCGCCGCCTTATGGCCCCCGGGACGTGGCCTCAGCACCACCCCGGGCGCCGCCATTTGGCCCCCGGGACGTGGCCTCCGGTGCCTCCCCAGGACCTCGCCTCCGGTGCCTCACCGGGCGCCGCCTTTTGGCCCCCGGGACTTGGCCTCCGACGCCGTCCCAGGCGCCGCCATTTGCCCTGGGACCTGGCCTCCGGTACCTCCCCGGGCGCCGCCTTTTCGCCCCCGGCACTTGGCCTCCGGCGCCGCCATTTGCCCGGGGACCTGGCCTCCGGTGCCTCCCCGGGCGTCGCCTTTTGGCCCCGGGACTTGGCCTCCGGCGCCGTCCCGGGCGGCGCCATATGCCCGGGGACCGGGCCTCCGGTACCTCCCCGGGCGCCGCCTTTTGGTCCCGGGACTTGGCCTCCGGCGCCGTCCCGGGAGCCGCCATTTGCCGGGGGACCTGGCCTCCGGTGGCGCCCCGGGCGCCGCCTTTTGCCCCCGGGACGTGGCCTCCGGCGCCGTCCCGGGCGCCGCAATTTTCCCAGGGACCTAGCCTCCGTTGCCTCCCCGGGAGCCGCGTTTTGGCCCCTGGGACGTGGCCTCCGGGGCCACCCCGGGCGCAGCCATTTGCCCGGGGACCAGGCCTCCGGTGCCTCCCCAGGCGCCTCCTTTTGGCCCCCGGCACATGGCCTTCGGCGCCGTCCCGGGCGCCGCCATTTGGCCGGGGACCTGGCCTCAGGCGCCGTCCCGGGCGCCGCCATTTGCCCGGGGACCTGGCCTCCGGCGCCTCCCCGGGCGCCGCCTTTTGGCCCCCGGTACTTGTCCTCCGACGCCGTCCCAGGCGCCGCCATTTGCCCAGGGACTTGGTCTCCGGTGCCTCCCCAGGCGCCGCCTTTTGGCCCCCGGCACTTGGCCTCCGGCGCCGTCCCGGGCGCCGCCATTTGCCCGGGGACCTGGCCTCCAGTGCCTCCCCTGGGCGCCGCCTTTTGGCCCCCGGGACGCGGCCTCCGGCACTGTCCCGGGCGCCGCCATTTGCCCGGGGACCTCACCTCTGGTGCCTCCCCAGGCGCCGCCTTTTGGCCCTAGGGACTTGGCCTCCGGCGCCACCCCGGGCGCAGCCACTTGCCTGGGGACCTGGCCTCCGGTGCCTCCCCGGGCGCCGCCTTTTGGCCCCCGGCCTCCGGGGCCTCCCCGGGCGCTGCCTTTTGGCCCCCGGGACTGGGCCTCCGGCGCCTTCCTGGGCGCCGCCATTTGCCCGGGGAGCTGGCCTCCGGTGCCTCCCCAGGCACCGGCTTTTGGACCCGGGACTTGGCCTCCGGCGCCGTCCCGGGCGCCGCCATTTGTCCGGGGACCTCACCTCCGGTGCCTCCCCGGGTGCCGCCTTTTGGCCCCCGGGACGTGGCCTCCGGCGCCGTCCCGGGCGCCGCCATTTGCCCGGGGACCTCGCCTCCGGTGCCTTCCCGGGCGCCGCCTTTTGGCCCCCGGGACGTGGCCTCCGGCACCACCCCGGGCGCCGCCATTTGCCCCGGGACCTGGCCTCCGGTGGCCCCCCGGGCGCCGCCTTTTGGCCCCCGGGACTTGGCCTCCGACGCCATCCCGGGTGCCGCCATTTGCCCTGGGACTTGGCCTCCGGTGCTTCCCTGGGCGCCGCCTTTTGTCCCCCGGCCTCCGGGGCCTCCCCGGGTGCTGCCTTTTGGCCCCCGGGGCTTGGCCTCCGGCGCCGTCCCGGGCACCGCCATTTGCCCGGGGACCTGGCCTCCGGTGCCTCCCGGGGCACCGCCTTTTCGCCCCCGGGACTTGGCCTCCGGCGCATGTCCCGGGCCTCGCCGCCCTCCTCATGGTAAAGTCTCGAGTTCTTTATCACGTGCAGGTCACGCGAGGAGCGCCTCAGGAATCAGCGACCACCTGTCAAGCATCCAAGACGTTTGACCGGGAGAAGGACGTTCCTACCCCTCCATCCGACGGTGGCTTCCGAGGTAGTTTAGGCTTTTTGCTTATTTTTGGGGCTATAAATAGCCCTTGTAGCCCTCAGTTGTAGGCAAGTGATTCATTTGTTGGAATAGCTAAAGAACTAACAGGTGTGCTCCGGAAGCCTCTCCCCCGGAGAGAGCCTCCCCAGCCGACTCCGGTCAGGAGCACGCCGACAGGACTAGGGCCCCCACCGGGACCCGAACCTGTGTAAATCCTCGTGTCATTTCTTGTGTTTGTCCAGCGGGGGAGGACCGGTCACCCGATCAACCCGCGCCGCGTAATCTTCGCTAGGATCGTTCACAAAACCTGCCGGGGTATTCGCGATACCACGACAGGCATAACCTGCCGAATCGGATGCCCCCCCGTCACCGGCTGCCACTTGTCCCCGAGCCTCTCTCGAGGCCTCGGGGAGGCACGCGAGCTCCCGCGCCTCCATCGCGCCCCCCCCCCCCCCGGGGGTTCTCCGGGAGAGGCGGCGTCACTTCGCACCGGGGAGGTGCCCGCGCGCGCCCCGACCCGCGGGCTACGTCCCGGGCATTCATGGGCGTAGAGCCCAGCATAGTTGATGGACCGGGAGCCTTCTGGGCCTTGGGCTACTTTGGCTCAAAACCCCCGGTAACCTCCTTCCCCCTCTTGTGGGAACCGGGGGTGGGGAGAGGCGTCCTCGCCGGTAGCATCAGCCCGAAGGCCTCGGCCACCAAGTTCCGGGGAGAACCCTCCACGATGACGCGCACGATCCGCTCATGGTCGTCGGCGTAATACCTCCCAAGGAGGTTCTCCGCCTTCTCCCGGGCGGCCGGATACGGTCAGACTGCAAGAGGTAAAGAGTTAGAAAAATTAACGAATGAAACGAGCGAAGTAGCTGGGGACTTACGTCGGGTCACCGGCTTTTGGGGGCGCCCGTGGGCCGGACACATCCCGATCCCCCTCCTCCCGTGCGAGAAGGGGGAGATCTTGAGCAGCGTCAGCTCCTCGGCGGCGTCCCCACCACCTTGCTGAGGAGCTTCAGCTCCTCCTCAGTCCACACCGGGGGCTTGGGAGAAGACGACCGGCTGTAGGAGGGGGGATCCGGTGAGTACATCACCTCGTCGTCTCGCACCCAGAGGTAGAACCACCTCCGGACCCATTCCCCCCAGTGGTGCCGGGAGGCCACTACCATGTACTCCGCTACCCGGGACGGCAGCAACTGGATCATCACCGAGCCAAATAGGCACTTCGGCCCTCCCTTCACTAGGTGGGAGCTCCACGCCGCCAGCTCCTAGAAGTACTGGAACAGTCGGAGTGTTGGCTCCCGTCCGGTGGCTGTCTCCAACAGCCATATGAAATGGCCCATCCGAATGAAGGCGTTCGGCGTCAGGTGGTTGAGCGCCACCCCGTACTCCTTGAAGAACTCCTGGAGCAATGGGTGCACAGGGAGCCGGAGCCCGGCCTCGAGGAAAGCCTCAAAGACCACCACCTCTCCGGGCCTAGGGCGGGGGGCGCCATATTTCTTCGAGGGGATCCAGATGTCCCCGTCTGCGACCACCCCCCGGTCGACAAGGGACTCCAAGTCCACGGACATGAACTCCGAGGCCCAGAGGAAGTCCGCGGTGACTTCCTCCGGAGGTACCTCAGTGGCCTTGGCACGGCCCTTGGTTTTCCGGTAGTTGAGCTTCCGGGACCAAGCTTCCGGGAGAGGGCTACCTAGAGAGCTAAGAGTGTTGGTGGAGTTTGAGGATGGAGGGCTGGAGTGACTTCTCCGGGTCCCTCAAGCCCCTATTTATAGGGCTCGGACGCGGCCCCAATGGGTGCCACATGGCCCCTCGTGATGCATCTGTGCCACCCAATTCAAACGGCGTGTGGGAAAAGAAGGGACGAGACATCGCCGGTTCGAAATGCGAGTGGCCATTATGGCCGAACGGCGCACTCCCATCGAGACGAAGCCTCAATGAACGACGGCGCGGCCATAAACGCTTGGCGCGGAATTCAAAGCGTCACGGTCTCGGGGATATGTCAGGGAGGAGATGTTCCCGGTAACACGGAACATCCCCCCGGGGACTCGAACATCGTCCCCGGAGGGCATAGGGGGCTGCTGTTGGGGGAGATCTCCACGGGATCAAGTCCATTTGCCCGGGGACAAGGGTGCCGCCATTTGCCCGGGACCAGGCCCCCCGGTAGCTTGCCCCGGCGCCGCCTTTTGCCCGGGACAAGGCCCCCAGTGGCTTGTCCCGGGCATCGCCATGGGCCCGGGGAAAAGGTCCCCCGGTGGCGTGTCCCGGGCGCCGCCATCTTGCGACGGGGACAAGGCCTCGGTGGCTTGTCCCGGGCGCCGCCTTCCGAAGACAAGGATCTCTAGTCCCGGGTCACGTGAGGATCACGCGAGAAGCACCTCGGGAATCGGCAGACACCTGTCAAACATCCAAGGTTCCTGACCAGAAGAAGGACGTCGCTACCCCTCGATCCAACGGGGTCAGGCGGGGTAGTTTAGTCTTTTTGCATCTTTTGGGGCTATATAAGCCCTTGTAACACCTCATGTAAAGGGGACGATTCATTCGTTGGCTACCAATCTGGGATGGGGTCGAAACATCCAGGAAATCCAATGGAGATGCACTGATTGGCATACTAAAAAGGTAGCAAAATCTGGGGTGTTACATCCTACTGATTGGTAGTAGTGCATGTTTCCTCAAGATCGTCGCCATTCCATATCCAACGGGTCTATCGTGTGTTAAAACCATGATGAATCAAATGGCCCTTAATCTGATCAGAGTTGCTAAACCTGCTTAAGTTCATACAATCTATACAAGGACAATGCATATCTTTTTCTCCCTTCTCCTTTTCTTGCTCAGCAAATTTAATAAGCCCATTCACACCCTCCCAATACTCAAGAGTGGTACGTTTTATTACATATATCCAATATTCCCAATCTATCTATAATTCACAAAATTGACAAATTACAAAGAATAATGTGTCAGGCCACTTAAGCTATATATATACAGCTACTTACAACTGATATATGAAACCCTAACTTAATTAAGTGATGAAACAATAACTTAGCTACACAATGCAAGCATCAATTTAGAGCTGTTCACCGAGAGGTGAATAGTACTGAAGCTCCATTAGGGGAGCCTCCATTCCCCCGTTGGTCGGAGACCTCTCTGATGTTCAACAGGGAAGATTCTCCCAAAGGAATGTCCAACCCTCGACGACTCCCTTTGGTGATTATCCCCATTATTAGCAACGCTAAAGTGGTGTGCATACTGGTCAATGGAGGAAGCTCGCTCGACCTGCTATTTGCCCAAGCTCTTGATGAGATGCAATTACCTCATTCCAAGATTAAACCGGTGGCCCACCCATTTTTTGCGATTATACATGGCTCCACAATGATACCCATCGGGCAAATAGTGTTACTCGTAAGACTTGGAGAGCTAGAGAGCATTCGAACAGAATTAAGTAGTTTTGATGTGATTAATTTTAATTCAACTTACAATGCCATCTTTGGCAGGCCATCACTCGCCAAGTTCATGCCAGTGACACACTACGCCTACCAGTGTGTCAAGTTACCAGGGCCAAAAGGCGTTATCATAGTTAAAGGCAGTCAACGTATGTCTCTGATCTGTAATGGCATTTCTTTGGAGTTGGTCGACCAATTACCCCCTATGGGATGTCAAGTTGGCGAACAAAAAACATGAAGCAGTCAACACAACTCTGCGCCCAGATGAGAAACTAAAGCAAGTTCCTCTGTTCCTAGATGACCCGACCAAGACTGTACAAATTGGATCATCGCTGGATGCTAAATAGGAACTTGCGCTTAGTACTTTCCTCCGAGTTAACACAAATGTGTTTGCATGGAAACCATCCGACATGCCTGAAGTCCCAAGGGAAGTGATCGAGCATAGGCTAGCAATTCAGCCTAGACAGCAACCAATAAAGCAAAAGCTTCGATGCTTTGCTCCTGATCGTCAAGAAGCCATCCGTGCGGAGTTCACTAAACTCCAGGAAGCTAGTTTCATCCGCAAAGTTAACCATCCCAAATGGCTCGTAAACCTGGTCATGGTCCTTAAGTCCAATGGTAAGTGGCGCACGTGCGTTGATTGCACCAATCCCAACAATGCCTGCCAGAAGGATGACTTTCCCCTTCCCCGCATCGATCAGTTGGTCGATTCCACAGTAGGTTGCCAATGATGAGCTTCATGGATGCTTACTTAAGCTACCATCTGTCGGGAGAAATCTCCGCGGGGCTAAGTCCAGGTAAGTTGTATCACGATTGCCCGGGGATTCGGCTTCCGGTGCCTCCCCGGGCGCCGCCTTTTGGCTCCCGGGACGCGGCCTCTGGTGCCCTCCCGGGCGCCGCCATTTGCCCGGGGACGGGGCCTCCGGGGCCTCCCCGGGCGCCGCCTTTTGGCTCCCGGGACGCGGCCTACGGGGCCTCCCGGGGCGCCGCCTTTTGGCTCCCGGGACGCGGCCTACGGGGCCTCCCGGGCGCCGCCATTTGCCCGGGGATGGGGCCTCCGGGGCCTCCCCGGGCGCCGCCTTTTGGCTCCCGGGACGCGGCCTACGGGGCCTCCCGGGCGCCGCCATTTGCCCGGGGATGGGGCCTCCGGGGCCTCCCCGGGCGCCGCCTTTTGGCTCCTGGGACGCGGCCTCCAGTGCCGTCCCGGGTGCCGCCATTTGCCCGGGGACGCGGCCTCCGGCCCCTCCCCGGGCGCCGCCTTTTTGCCCCCGGGACGCAGCCTCCGGTGCCCTCTTGGGCGCTGCCATTTGGCTCCCGGGACGCGGCCTCCGGTGCCGTCCCGGGCGCCGCCATTGGCCCGGGGACGTGGCCACCGGGACCTCCCCGGGCGCCGCCATTTGCCCGGGGACGCGGCCTCCGGCCCCCCCCGGGCGCCGCATTTTTGCCCCCGAGACACGGCCTCCGGTGCCCTCCCGGGCGCCGCCATTTGGCTCCCGGGACGCGGCCTCCGGTGCCGTCCCGGGCGCCGCCATTGGCCCGGGGACGTGGCCTCCGGGACCTCCCCGGGCGCCGCCTTTTGGCCCCCGGGACCTGGCCTCCGGCGCCATCCCGGGCCTCATCGCCCTCCTAAAGGTAAAGTCTTGAACTGTTTATCACGTGCAGGTCACGCGAGGAGCGCCTTGGGAACCAGCGACCACCTGTCAAGCATCCAAGGCGTTTGACCGGGAGAAAGACGGTCCTACCCTTCAATCCGACGGTGGCTTCCTGGGTAGTTTAGGTTTTTTGCTTCTTTTTGGGGCTATAAATAGCCCTTGTACCCCTCTGTTGTAAGGATCGGTTCTTTTATTGGAATAGCTAAACTTACAGACGTGCTCCGGAAGCCTCTCCCCCGGAGAGAGCGCCCCCCAGCCGACTCAGGTCGGGAGCGCGTCGACAGGACTAGGGCCCCCACCGGGACCCGAACCTGTATAAACCCGTGTGTCATTTTTTGTGCTTGTCCGGCGGGGGAGGACCGGTCATCCGGTCAACCCGCGCCGTGTAATCTTCGCTAGGAACATTCTCAAAACCTGTCGGGGTATTCGCAATACCACGACACCATCAAATTAGCATGGCAGAAGTAGATGAAGAGAAAATTGCCTTCATCACACCCTTTGGCACTATGCTACGTCAGAATGCCATTCGGGCTCAAGAATGCTAGTTCCACGTACCATGGCTTGATGCAGAAGACCTTTCTATCTCAATTTGGGCGTAATTTAGAAGCTTATGTAGATAATCTAGTTGTAAAGAGATTACAAAGCTCTAATCATGTAAATGATCTCACTGAGACTTTCTGTACTTTGAATAAACATGGAATCAAATTGAATGCTAAAAAATGCTCTTTTGGAGTTTCCTCTGGCAAACTTATAGGTTTTCTTGTTTGTTCACGAGGCATCGAGGTTAATCCTGACAAAATACGGGCTATTGAGCAAATGCGATCTCCTTCATCAATGAAGGACGTTCAAAGTCTAACTGGTTGAATGACAGGCCTTAAGCCATTTCATCTCACGGTTAGGTGAATGTGGTCTACCTTTCTTTAAGGTACTACGTAAGCATAATGGTTTCCAGGGGTCGAACGAGGCCAAGAATGCCTTTAGGAAGTCAAAGAATATCTATCAAGTGCTCCAATATTGGTCTCCCCACATGTGGGGGAACCATTATTCATTTACTTAGCTAGAATCCAATGCGCGGCCGATGCAGTACTAGTTGCAGAATGGGATGGCATGCAATGACCAGTCTATTACGTCAGTGAAGTGCTCAATGGACCAAAGGAGCGTTACCCCGAGGTCCAAATACTACTTTATGCCCTCTTAATGACTTCCCGGAAGCTGCGACATTACTTTCAAGTGCACAAGATCTCCATGCCATCGTCCTTTCCCTTAGGAGACATACTTCGTGATCCGGAAGCAACTAGTTGAGTCACGAAATGGGCAATCAAAGTGGGAGCATTTGACCTCCACTTCACTGCTCGTGTGGCAATCAAATCTCAAATTCTTTCTAATTTTGTGGTTGAATGGACTAATCCCGACCCACTTCCGCAAAAATCGGCAGATTTGTACACGAACGACCTTTGGATGATGTACTTCGATGGTTCTCACAATGTTTAAAACTAGGGAGCTAGAGTGGTCTTAATCATGCCCCAGGGCAACCAACTCCAGTACGTCATACAACTCCACTTTGTCGCAACTAACAACATGATGGAGTATGAAGGTCTTCTAGCTGGGCTTTGAGCAGCCATATCCCTTGGAGTTCATCGGCTAGTGGTGAGGGGAGACTCACAGCTAGTCGTAAACCAGGTAAACAAGGAGTACAACACCTCGATGAGACTATGGCTCGTTACCTGGGCGAGGTGAGGAAATTGAAAAAATACTTCAGAAATTTTGAAGTCCAAGTCGTGCCGAGAAGAGACAATACTCTCGCCACCAATTATCAAAATTTGGGTCATCATGCACATCCGCTCCAGCAGGAGTGTTCATCAGACACTTAAAATATTCCTCGATCACCGAGATGATAAAGGCGATGACTAACATCGCCGCCCTCGAGCAAGAAGCACAATGGATCAAACCATTGAGAATCTATCTTACGCATGGGACCTTGCCTGAGGATGAAACCGACGCTGATCGGTTAGCTAGAAAAGCACACATGTACAAACTGGTCGACAGGACCATGTACAAAAAAAAGTACGCAAGGGGTACTCATGTGTTGCATACCTCAGTAAGAAGGCAAATCTCTTCTGAGAGATATCCCCGAGGGCATGTACAGTGCACATGCCTCCTACCGAACACTAGTCGAAAAAGCCTTTCGGCAAGGGTATTACTGGCCTACGGCACTAAACGATGCCAGAAACTTGGTCAAGACATGCCCCCAGTGTCAATTTTGTGCCCGACAAACCCATCAGTCGGCATATGCCTTACAAACTATCCCATTAACATGGCCATTTGCTGTATGGGGGATAGATATATTGGGACCAATGGCCCAAGTAGTCAATGGAAATAAGTTCCTATTAGTAGCCATTGACACATTCACCAAATCGATCGAGGTTGAACCAGCCCGAACAATCACTGCAGCTATGATGCAAAAGTTCTTTCACAAGAACATCGTCACACAATTTGGTGTCCTAAATCGCCTCATTACAGACAATGGTTCCCAATTTGTTAGTGTTCTTTTCCTTGACTACTATGATGACATTGGTACCAAAGTCTGCTTCTCCTCTGTTGCCCATCTGCAAAGCAACAGGGTAGTTGAACGTGCCAATGGGCAGATTATTCAAGGTATTAAGAAGCGTGTATTCGACTTCCTTAAGATATGCTCCAGGGCTTGGGTAGATGAACTCTACTCCGTTCTATGGGCGCTTCGTACCACACCCTGTAGAGCCATGGGCGACACGCCTTTCCAACTGGTTTTGAGTGCCAAAGCCAGACTTCCAAGTGAAATACAACTTGGCTCCCCTCGCATGTCAAATTTTGATACTACAAATTCAACCGAAACACGTGAAGACGAACTCGTCCTTCTAGAAGAAAAGTGCAATCACACACTATTTAGTTGTGCAGCATATTTACAAGCCCTGCGAAAATATCATAGCAAAAGGGTGCGACCACGTAGCCTTCACGTGGGTGACATAGTTTTGACAAAGATCCAAAATCAGTCTAATCGCAATAAATTCTGCCCCCTATGAGAAGGTCTCTACACTGTGGTTTCAATGCCGTGACCTGGATCGGCAAGATTGGCTATGGAAGATGGTAGAGTTCTATCCAACACTTGGAACATCAACCAACAACGCAAGTTCTACGTGTAAGTTTCCTTTTCCTTTCTCCATTGTCAATACATTTTTCATTTCTTGTTACAATTTTTTTGTTACGGTTATATTCCCATTTCCCCTCGATCGGGACGCCCAGGGGCTGATCACACTAAGCACCTCACTATGATGATTAAGCGGATTCGCTGGCCGATCTCATGATCACATCTAGACAAAACCTTTCTTTATAAGCCGTTTCTCAACGCTTTAGAAACTTGCTAGCATGTTCTGATCATTCAAGTGGTTGTCAGTTAGCAATAAACTTATGACTTCGTAATAACAGGCTCTCAAGTCGATCAGGCCATGACATCTAATTCACACATTATGATGTGACTCACCTCTTAGTTTGTCATATGGACAGAGCCACCTAAATCTTGCGATCAACATACTACATTTCCAGTATCATCGATCACAGGAGGGGCTAGGGGAATATTAATTGTATAATTGTAACAACCAGTTTTTAGGTTCAAGTATTTTTTAGTTTGTGTTAATACTACTAATCATGTGTATTTGCAAGGTACAATAACTAAAGAAATGTCATTATATTTGAATATTCATTGTCAGAAGGTACAATACTTCAAGAAAGGCCGAGGTCTTGTAACAATTTTCTCTAAGAACCTTAACCTCGGCCCTGGTCGTGTCCAGCTGATCCTCGCTATCAAACGCTACGCTTTCCACTGCTGGCCTCAAATCCAAAGCTGGGCCGCGGTGATGTCTGAGTTTGGAAAGTAAAGCAGAGGCCACGTCACTGACATCAGTATTCAGTGTCTCCCTGCTCTTCCTTACAAACTCTGGATGTTGGCAACAAGTAAGTCAGACTGTGCGGCAACCAGGTTGTAGGACTCCACAAGCATTAAGTCATCCCCCTCAGGATTGACAGCTTCCACGTCAAATGAGTCTGCAACTTCCTTCAGTTTGGCCAAAGTATTTTTCTCGACGACGCAGCAGCTTTCGATTATCTTTTCCAAATTCTCCTTCTTGTTGAGAGTTGACTCTGCCTTCTCTTTGGCCTTGTCGATGATCAAACGAAGTTGGTAATGATGTTGTGAAGCTTCTCAAGGTCATCGCCTGATAAACTTCTCTTCGAATTGATCCCCCCGGGTCATCTTATGATTTATTTCTCTTTGACCTGATCAAAGAAGGAGACATACTCATGCACCCGACAAAATCAAGTAAACAATGATGATTCCCGCTAAGATAAACTTACTATCAACATCAGCTTGCAATTTGCTGCACGCCGATGCGAGGCTCTCTCTTTACCCATGGAGAACATCATATGATTGTGTCTTTTCCTCCAAGGACGCGAGGGTGTCTGAGAGTTCCTCATTTTTCTCCCTCAGAGACTCAGTCATCGCAACCCCTTGATTGTTGTGCACCGTAGCAATCTCTTCTAGTAAAGCAGAGTTTTCCCTGCAACAATACTAGAGATAAACAGCTGGTCCATTCAAGGACTAATGGTAAAGCAAGAAACTTACTGCTTTATGAGGTCGTGCTCTGCTTGGACGACCTTGAAACGCTCTATCAGCAGACCAACTATGGTCGCGATGTGAGCAGAGTTCTGCTGACAAACATTTAGCAGACCTTAAGAAAAACTCAAACGAATGCTGAATAACCTAGTGTAATATCTTCTCTTACCTCCAAAAGATCCTCCAAGAATTTCTCCGATCCAACCCCTTGGCTCTGAGAAGGTACGCCACCACATACTGGCCTAGCCTAGAGCTCTAAGCTTCGGTGATTATCTCCGGCGCGGGGCACTGCATAGCCTCATCGACCAGTAGCATGGCAGATGCATCCATGTCAGTGGTGGCGGTCACCGTCGTGGCCTCAGCTCCCACGTCATCAATGAGTTTGATACATAGCGTATCTACAACCACTTCGTCAACGACATCGGGCAGTGGTACATCGTTGGTGGCACCAGCGGCCTCCATTGTGGCCACTAGTTATCCTTAGTACTGCTCAGGGTTGGAACACCTGCGATGGTAGTTCCTTCCCCCTCAACCATGGTGATCTCTGATTCACTCGCGAAAGTAGCTGCGGCCACGGTCGAGGGCGTCCTGTCCATTACAAGCGCAATTTGTAAAACTATTCCTAACTATGCAGTGCGACTTAGCTAGAGAGTAACCATTTACCTGATGTCAAGCCCCAGAAGATTTTGGAAGCCCGAGCCCCTACTTTGGGGCAATAGTAGCGAGGACAGTGCTTTCAGCACGGGTTTCCACAACGGCTCCACACCTTCTTCTTCGAAGGATTAGGGGAGTCTCGTCTTCCTCCTCCTCGCGTCCTTCTCCCTGTACAAGCAAGCATTGATTCCTCATTGCGTTAATCGGGGTGTAAGAGGTATGAAGGTTTACCGTTGCCACCTTCAAGCCGGTCGGAGTTGCCTTGGACGAACCCGTCCCAGCAGCAGTCACCACCTTTTTCTTGCTGGAAACTGGAGCCTTGGGCTGTTTGGACTTTGGGGTCATCTTTGCCTTCTTTGAGGAACCACCAGAAGGACCTTCATCACCCAGAGACCTCTTAGTCGCACCATTTGGCCCTTGGCCATTTGTGCAAATCAACATGTTTATTGGTTAGCCTTTACTTCAATGGCACGACATGTTCTAATTTGTCGAGTAAAGCATACCTTTCGGCGTGTCTGTACAACTTCGTCGGCACTCGCAACAAGGCTCTCCGGCTGCAACGCGCTTGAGTTGCCTTCCTCGGCCGCGTTAAACACCTTCAGAAGATAGTTGTTCTTACCGCGACATCAGAAGCGGCCAACATTGGACAATGCTAACTAATAACCAACACGTCAAAGACAACAAATGTCGCGCCTCGAAACTGGGACTACGACTACTCCTGTGGAGATCTAGCTTGCTGCAACTAGTCCCATATATACCTACCATTGACTTCCCACGATAAGTCAAGCACATGAGTATATTACATTACAACAGAGTAACTTACAAAATATTTAAGCAGTGTGGCCTGCTGGCCTTAATATTACATAAGAGATTACAATACATTCACGGCATTCAAGGTTTAGCAAAATAATAACTACACAGCAGAAGATAGGTGACCCTCCCACAAAAGAAGTTGACGGCAGAACAACACACATCAGGGCTCTGGTGGAACTGACTCTCCTCCTTCTGGATCCACAAAGTTCTCCATGCCTTCATCTTGATAAGGGTACGCTCCATCTACCGAGTTGTATGTTGCAAGGGTGAGCACTTACGTACTCAGCAAGTCATAGGTAAGAGTAGATACATATAGTAGTGATGATAGGTAAGAGTAGATACATATAGTAGTGATGATATGAACCTAGACTAGTCAAGAATTATGGATGTTTATAAAATAACCTTTTTCTTTCATATCTAAACTCATCTTATCTTATGGTAGCACTTTTCATAATATAGCATTGCTATTCATGTTCACTAGATTATAGCATGTCATGGTATTGCGAATACCCCGGCAGATTTTGAGAACGATCCTAGCGAAGATTACGCGGCGCGGGTTGACCGGATGACCGGTCCTCCCCCGCCGGACAAGCACAAGAAAAGACACATGGATTTATACAGGTTTGGGTCCCGATGGGGGCCCTAGTCTTGTCGGAGCGCTCCCGACCAGAGTCGGCTGGGGAGGCTCTCTCTGAGGGAGAGGCTTCTGGAGCACACCCGTTAGTTTTTAGCTATTCCAACAAATGAATCACTTGCTTACAACTAAGGGGTACAAGGGCTATTTATAGGCCCAAAAAGAAACAAAAAACCTAAACTACCCCGGAAGCCACCGTCGGATCGAGGGGTACGAACGTCCTTCTCCCGATCAAACGCTTGGATGCTTGACAGGTGGTCGCTGATTCCCGAGGCGCTTCTCGCGTGACCTGCACGTGATAAACAACTCGAGACTTTACCTTGAGGAGGGCGATGAGGCCCGGGACATGTGCCGGAGGCCAAGTCTCCGGACCAAAGGCGGCTCTCGGGACCGGCGCCGGAGGCTGGGTCCCAGGAGGCAAAAGGTGGCGCCCAGGACGGCACCAGAGGCCCGGTGCCGGGAAGCAAATGGCGGCGCCCGAGACGGCAACGGAGGCCAGGTCCCGGGGGCCAAAAAGGCGGCGCCCGGGACAGCACCGGAGGCAGGTCCCGGGAAGCAAATGGCGGTGCCCAGGATGGCACCGGAGGCCAGGTCCCGGGGGCCAAAAAGGCGGCGCCCGGGGAGGCGCCGGAGGCCACGTCGCCGTGCAAATGGCGGTGCCCGGGACGGCACCGGAGGCCCGGTCCCGGGAGACAAATGGCAGCGCCCGGGACGGCACCGGAGGCCAAGTCCCGGGGCCAAAAAGGCGGCGCCCGGGGAGGCGCCTGAGGCTAGGTCCCGGGGGCCAAAAAGGCGGCGCCCGGGGAGGCGCCGGAGGCCAGGTCCCGAGGGCCAAAAAGGCGGCGCCGGGGACGGCGCCGGAGGCCAGGTCCCAGGGCCCAAAAGGTGGTGCCCTGGACGGCACCGGAGGCCCGGTCCCGGAAGCAAATGGCGGCGCCCGAGATGGTACCGGAGGCCAGGTCCCGGGGGCCCAAAAGGCGGCGCCCGGGGAGGCGCCGGAGGCCAGGTCCCGGGGCCAAAAAGCCGGCGCCCGGGACGGCGCCGGAGGCCAGGTCCCGGGGGCCAAAAGGCGGCGCCCGAGACGGCACCGGAGGCCCGGTCCCGGGAAGCAAATGGCGGCGCCCGAGACGGCACCGGAGGCCAGGTCCCGGGGGCCAAAAGGACGGCGCCAGGGGAGGCGACGGAGGCCAGGTCCCGGGGGCCAAAAACGCGGCGCCCGGGACGGCACCAGAGGCCAAGTCTCGGGA
Organism: Pharus latifolius; assembly: GCA_019359835.1. Taxonomy (NCBI): domain Eukaryota; kingdom Viridiplantae; phylum Streptophyta; class Magnoliopsida; order Poales; family Poaceae; genus Pharus; species Pharus latifolius. The sequence continues at coordinate 41,972,081 of CM033330.1, read as the reverse complement.
GCCAAATGGCGGCGCCCGGGACGGCATCGGAGGCCAGATTCCGGGGGCCAAAAAGGCGGCTCCCGGGAGCTGCGCTGGAGGCCGGGTCCCGGGAGGCAAAAGGCGGCGCCCGGGATGGCACTGGAGGCCAGGTCCCGGGGGCCAAAAAGGCGGCACCCAGGGCGGCACCGGAGGCGCGGTCCTGGGAAGCAAATGGCGGCGCCCGGGACGGCACCAGAGGCCAGATCCCGGGGGCCAAAAAGGCGGCGCCCCAGGAGGCGCCGGAGGCCACGTCCCCGGGCGAATGGCGGCGCCCGGGACGGCACCGGAGGCCAGGTCCTGGGGGCCAAAAAGGCGGCAACCGGGACGGCACCGGAGGCCCCGTCCCTGGGTGAATGGCGGCGCCCGGGACGGCACCGGAGGCCCGGTCCCGGGAGCCAAATGGCGGCGCAACTTACCTGGACTTAGTGCTGCGGAGATTTCCCCCAACAGCAGCCCCCCATGGCCCCCGGGGACGATGCTCGAGTCCCCGATGGGTATGGTTCACGTTACCGGGAAAATCTCCGGACCAAGTTACCGGAGCCGTGACGCTTCGGCTTCTGTGCCTCGCGCTTAAGGCCGCGCCGCTTCGCCATAAATGCGCTCGCGGTTCGAACCAGTGCCTCGATTCGCGCGCCAGGCCCTGCGTTTCCCGCGCGCCGTTTGAATTTCAACGGTCCAGATTGCTCCGCGGGGTGCCACGTGGCGTCCATCTGGACCACGGCTCGCCTCTATAAATAGGGCCTTGGGGGGCCCGGTAGCTTCATTCCAAACTTCTCAGCCTTAGCGGATTTTGCTCTCCTGGTAGCTCTCTCCCGGTAGCTCTTCCCGGTAGCTAGCGCCCGGTAGCAAGCGTCCGGAACTTTTAGGCTTAGCCTCCTGAAAAGTTAGTCTCTAAGAAAAACTAGCCTGATGGCACCGAAGGGTCGAGCGAAGACGACCGAGGTGCCCCTGGAGGAGGTCTCTACGGACTTCCTCTGGGAGTCCGAGTTCACGGCCGAGGACGCCGAGTCCTTGGTCGAACGCGGTGTTGTCGAGGACGGGGTCATCCGGGTGCCCGTGAAGAAGGACGGAGCCCCCCGCCGCAGGCCCGGAGAGGTCGTGGCCTTTGAGGCCTTCTTGGAGGCGGGGCTCCGGCTCCTGGTGCATCCCATGCTCCGAGAGTTTTTGAAGGAGTACGGGGTGGCGCTCAACCACCTCACCCCGAACGCCCTCGTCCGGATGGGTATCTTCATCTGGCTCTTCGAGATGGCGACCGGGAGGGAGCCCACGCTACGAGTCTTCTGGTACTTTTACGAGCCGGCGGCGCGGAGGTCCCACCTGGTGAAGGGGGGACCGAAGTCCCCCTTCGGCTCGGTGATGGTGCAGATGCTGCCGTCCCGGGTGGCCGACTACCCGGCGGCAGCCTCCCGGGACCATTGGGGCGATTGGATCCGGAGGTGGTTCTACCTCCAGGTCTGGGACGACGGGGTGAGGTATGCCCCGGAACCCGCCTCCTACAGTAGGTCATCCGCACCGAAGCCTCCGGTGTGGACGGACGAGGAGCTCGAGCTCCTCGGCAAGGTGATCATCTCCCGGAAGACCCGCTCTATGCGGGACACCGCCGAGGAGATGATGCTCCTGAGGATCTCCCCCTTCGCGCGCGGGAGGAGGGGGACCGGCATGGGCCCGGAGCAGGGGCCTCCGGTCAAGCCGATAACCCGACGTAAGTCCCGGTAACCTGCTGCATCGCATTTACAAATTTTCGAAAAATTTGACTAACTCTTTACCTCGTGTAGTCCTGCCGTACCCGGCGGCACGGGAGAAGGCGGAGAACCTCCTCGGGAGGTACTTCACCGACGAGCACGAGCGCGTCGTGCGCCTCGTGGGGGAGGGCCCTCCCCGGAACCTGGTGGCTGAGGCCTACGGGCTGAAACTCCCGGAGAGGAAGCCCCTCCCCACCCCCAGGTCGCATAAGCGGGGGAAGGACGCGGCCGGGGGCTCTGAGCCTAAGAAGGCTAGAGTCCAAAAGACCCCCGGCCCGTCGACGACGCCGACGGCGACTCCGGCGAAGCCCCGGGACGAGACCCCCGGGACCGAGTGCGCCCGGGCGTCGGCATGGAAGGCGACAACACCCCCTCGCCCGAAGAGCCCCGTTGAAGCTCGGGGGAAGGAACCGGCCGCGGACGGGGCGGCCTCCGACTCGGTGAACTACGCCCCGTCGCCGCCATCGGTAGCAGCCCCACCACCACCCCCGGCCCCCTTGGAGCCGGAGAAACTGGAGGTGAGGTTCGCAGAGGCATCGCCTCCGCGGATGGAATGGCCCGTGGACGAGGGGGAAGCCCCTCGGTCTACGAGGTCCCGCCGGAAGTGGGGGCCCCGGGGGCCCTGCCGCCCGGAAAGGGGAAGGGTCTGATGGTACCCCCCCGGTGAGGGACCCCTTCCGGGACTTCCTCGGCCACTTCCACGGGGGGCACCTCCGCAACGAGGACGACGACGACCGCCACCCCGACTGAGGTCGCGTCGGGCGCCCAAGTCCGGGAGCGCGTTACCGGCCGCACCGGGACAAGCGCCGGGCGGGAGACCCCCCTGCTTTCCGCAAGGGAGGTCGAACGTTACGCGGAAGGCCTGCAGACTCCGAAGGTCCAGGCCTTCATCGCGGGGGGGACGCTCCACGATCGCTTCGCGGAGCTTCGGTCCCTCCAAGCCCAGGTATTCACCCAAAGCGGTTGTCGCTTTCCTTTGTGTAACACCCTGAGTTAGGGGTGAAAACTTCCTTTTTCATCAATAGCATGCATGCATGTATCTGTAGTAATAGCCAGATCAGTATCTATCCTAAGCCTTAAAATCTCCAAAATCTATCCTGTGACCTCAAATCAAGATCAGATTGTTCAGATGTGATCTATCAGTTATCCTGAATCTAAAAGCCTTCAGAACCCAGATCCAATTCTATCTCTAACTTCCAGATTTATCAACTTCTTCTGTTTTCGAAAACAGAAATACCTTATATTACCCAAATACGCTAAGTTTCAGAAATACAGATTTAATCAAAATCTTGACCAAGTTCAGACCAGATTATTCCTGGAATATGATCATGGGTATGTCAATACCTTAATATAAAAAGCTGACAGCCAGATTCTATCATCTAGACTCTTTTCACAAATCAGTCCAAGAGTTATCGCAAATTAGTCCTTATCTGATATCTGAAAACCCAAAAAGGCAAAAATCTCCAGATTAACTCCAAATTCAGAATTTCTTCAGCAAATCTTCTCAAAATGCTATTTGCCACAAGTCTCTCTTCTGTGCAGATATCAAAATTGAACCCTAAATGCCAGAATTCGAAATCGACAAAACTCAAATCCTAATTTACCCTAAATTACCCTATTTTCAGTTTGTATCCAAAACTATTCAAACGTGCTAAACCTTATCAATTATCTTTGCCAAATACCTTGTTGAATATAATCTACCATATTAGTGAAATCAATTTCAGTCTAAACCTTCCAGAATTCCATATTTACATTTCAGTCCAAAACTCAAAGAATTGAAACTGCAGTTCAGTCCATTTTCGACCAGGACAGCAGCAAGCATACGACCAGAAACTACCGTGCCTGTGCGCCGTGGTTGCTCGCCGCCGGTGAAGCTTCGCCGCACTTGTGACCGTGCATGCCAGTGCGCACGTGTCCTCGCTCCAGCCAGTGCCGTGGCAAGGTTGCTGCTACGTCGACGACCAGTGCTTGCTCCCGCGCGCGATCAACGGCTTTTATCAGCAATTCATCGCCACGTAGCTTCGCCGCGCCAGTACTTGTCGCCACCGCTTGCTACAAGCTTTGCCAGGTCCCGATGAGGCGACATTGTGATCAGTTGAAAGCTTGTCGCCGTCGCATCACCGCTCTTGCTGTTTCTTCGCCACTACTGCTCCAGCACGCAAACAATCTCATCACAGCAGCAAATCACTTCATTGTTCCCCTTCGCCATCTTCACCTGGTCTATTTAAACCCTACTGTGTGCAGCATCTTCTCCACACATCACCACAAACCAGCCAAGTTCCAGAATTTCCAGTTTCAGTCGTCTTCTCCAGCGAGTCCAGCAAGAGGCTTCACAGTGCCAGCTCATTCCACAGCACCTCCTGCCAAATTAACAGCATCTGTGAGTTCCCCTCGTCTCCCTCATCGTGCTGTACCATCTAATTGGTTTACCTTGCACCTTATCGCCGGTGATCGCCGGGATTGTTAAATGCCCTGTTCCGGCAATGTAGCTCGAATTACTCCAAATTAGCTTTCGTATCTGTAATCAAAATTTATCAGTAAGCCAAATCAAGCAAGCCTGTGAAGTTGGATTTCGAAATTAGGCAAGAATCGAACCTTTTCCCTAAACCGAGCTTCACCAGAAAACTGGCGATCGTCGCCAGGCTTCTCCAGTGATCCTCCGGCCAATCTAATTGTACCAGAAGCTTCCTTATACCTTCTAGATGCTCTCCAAGCAAGGAATTAAGTTCTTTTGGCCTGTAGCAAAAACCCCCAATCAGCAGCGTTTCTTCTCCGGCGCTGATCACCGGAAAGCTTGTTCCAGCCATTTCAGCCCAAATCATTTTGTCCAGTGTGTGTGCCTTAGCCTCCTGAGCATTTTTGTCTTCTAGCCCAACACCTAAATCAGCTTAGATCAAAAGTTATAGCTTTGCCAAGTTTTTGTCCAGAACTGATCTAGTGCAGCCAGTTCATCTCTGTTCATCATCAAATTTCTTGCTTTCCAGCCATTTCCTGCCCTAGATCCTGTTGACTTAATTGTTCCTGTTATCAAAGCCTACCTCCCAGACAAAGTGGTGCATCATTTGGAGCTCCAGATCAAAAGTTATGCTAAGTCCTAGTTTTTGGCATTGTCAGCTCTATGCCAGAGCTTGTCAGTCAGTGGCATTGACCTTGTTTACCCACTTCTGGATGTGTAATTTGAAATCCACTTTGTCCACTGAATTTGTAGAGTTGTGATCTACATTTTCTTCTACTACCACAACTTGAGATAAGCATCCTAGCTTTTCTTAAAGCTATGTCCAAGCTTTGATCCGAATGTCGATCTGTTGACATTCGCTGTTTTGATTAAACCAGCCACAAAATTGTTATCCCTATTGTAATCCTGAAACCCTAAGATTATCTAATCACCATCCTTAGCCAAATTCCTTGAAACCCTAGAATCTCGACTCAGTTCAGTTTGCAGTTCAAATTATCTCCAGTATAGTTCAATCATTCTTGTTAAGCATTTCTGCATATAAGTCATAAAACATTTTAAATATTATAAGTAATTATTGTGTGATTGTTTGTCATCGAGCAGATTCAGAAGCTGACTTTGAAGATTTTGCTGTTGACCCGTCATCGACTGCTGTATTTTACGACGCGGAAGGCAAGTCATATCCTTGGTCATCTTGAACCTATATTTTAAATGTTGCTATAATATAACCTTGAATATAGGCAATATTGCATGTGAAAGATTGAGAAGGGTTGATTTATGAATTGGCAGTACTAGACTGGTTATCTGTGAAATGTGAAATAAACAAGTTTTGAGCCATGAACTATTATATGTATTTATATACTTATTATATTCATGAAATAAAACCCCTAGCCGTGACCAGAAAAATGGTATGGATGGCTGTAGCACTGGAGGTGCTAGACTGCAAAGGAATGCAGGCACTGAAGGTGCAGGGTTGTGGATGGTCTGGTCACTGGCATATAAGGACTAGAACCTTGTGTTGTGCGTCTAGTGGCATGAACAACATGCTAACCGCAAGCCTGGTATGGGACAGGCCTGAACAAGTAATTATGTGGATCGCACATGAAACCCCTGCATGAGATGTGTAGTGATGCACGATAAACACGGAGCGCGGCTCCCACACATATCACTGAAGGTGATCAAGCACGCTGACCCAGTAATGGGAATAAGCAAAGGGGTGGAGGTTTGGATACAACCTGCCACAACTGTGCCTCGCTGAGAGCCACAGGGTCGGGGGTGAATTGTAAGTGATACATAACAAAAGTTCTTGTTATCTCCACCTTGCCGCTCACAGTATGAAGTGAGTCAGGGGTCCAATCATTTTGTTCTGATAGGAAAGGTTTGAAGTGAGTCAGGGGTCCAATCATCTCGGCGTTTGGCTGCCATGACGCCTGTAGGGATATGGAATTTTCGGAACTGATCCTTAAATTCCATCCAAGTGATGTTGTCTTTGTCTAAGTGTGCTTCTTGATAATTCATCCACCAAGCAGCTGCTGCTCCAGTGAGTTGGTGTGATCCGAATAACACCTTCTCTCGATCATTGCAACGAACAGTGTCCAGTTTCCTTTCGATGTCCCGCAGCTAGTCGTCTGCAACGATTGGGTCGGTCGCGCTTGCGAAGGTTGACCGTCGAGTCTTCTGAAAGTCCGAGACTCGAGTTCCGACGGCGGTACTTTCGGCAGTCCCTGGCATCTTTTGAATGACTTGAGCTAGCAACTGGGTATGTGCAGCTCGGGCTTCTTGGCGGCTCCTCTCCATTGAAAGGAGAATTTCCTGGAGACTTGGTGAGTCTTCTTGTGGGGGTAGCGAGCTCTGCGCTCCTGGATGAGGTGTGGATCCTCTTCGTGGTGTAACTGGGTCTTGGCCCTCTTGGTCATCTTGGGTCCTTCTCCTTGTGTGAACCATTATGGTCTTCTGAAGAGAGAAGCAGATAGATCTAACTAACTAGAGAGAGAACTAGGGTACTAATGCAAAAATTAATGCAACTATTTTAATGCACAAACACTTAGGCTTCTAGCCATAGTAAACAAGTTAACCATTGCGAAAGCAACAGCAAGGGCACAAAAGCTAGCAAGAGCACCCACCTGCTCTATCTACACTACCCTTTCCCGGCTAATCCTCCACGACGGTCGACTAACTACTCGAACAGGGTTCTTCCCAACTAGGCTATGTGCCGTAGCAACGTAGCCCAACTCCTGAGAAAATCTATAAAAGCAGAAAGCGCTCTCGACACCTTACTGAATTTTTAGAAGAAGCCAAGTAAGACTTTGAAATCAAAAATTTTAGAAGCTACAAGGCTCCCTTTTTCAAAAATAAGGTTGTAGAAAATAGTTTTTAGATAAATTACGCCTTCCTGGCGAGCCAATCCCTAAGGGTACCGTCCTACAGTCAAGGTCTGTGCTGCTCTGATACCACTTTTCTGTCACGTCTGCCACGACAGTGACATCACCTGTGAGGAGCCCAGCTTGGAGCGGCTGGTCCCATAAACCACTTGACTTCCCAGGATGAGTCAAACACAGGAATATATTGAAGCAGCAAAATAGTACAATAGTCATAATTGTATGGCCGTCAGGCCTTAATACAAAACGAGGTACAGTGCCTTACAAGGCACAAGGGTCTAACAAAATAACACATCTAGTCGGCGGAAGCTAGGCCCAAAAGCAATCCACAGGAAACAGAGGTTGACAGCAAGACAGCACCACATCAGGTCTCCAAAGGGAACTGCTCATCTTCTCCTGGGTCTGCAGCATCTTCAGGGTATCCTCCAAGGTCGTAGAACGCTCCATCTATTGATGAGTTGTTGCAAGGGTGAGTACTTACGTACTCAGCAAGTCATAGGGAAGGTAGAGAAACATATATATATATATGACATGAACCTATGCTATTGGGGAAAGAGTGAAAGGTTTTTCAACATACATTTCTTTCTCTTTTCTTATTCAAATCCCGATCATACCCATGGCAGTAAATAAATCATATTGATGGTGATACATATATCCCATATCCAAGGCGATATATCCTCATATCACATTATTTTTATTCAAGCCTTTCAATCTTATACTCATAACAGTATTTCGTATACTTTAGGGCATAAATCCACATGCCTCTTAGTTATCACATGTTTACTAGATTATGGTATTACCGCGACACGTCAACACATGACAGTCCACGGCAACGCCCCTTATCGTGACAACACATGCCACTTGGGTAATCTTGAACTAACCAATTTTAGTTTATAAAACAATACTTGTGTCACACCCCATGGATTTAATCCACCGCGGCATACTCCTAAAACTCGGGAGCACGAAGTATTCGAATACATTTTGAAACTCTGTAGAGGTGTACCTCTTTTTAAATCCACTTTTTCACTCGACTTCCAAGTCGGGCCAACTTCATGCGACTTATACGCATGTGACAAGGCCGAGATCACACAACGTTTTGCAGTCTAGTATTAACAGCATCCCTGCCCGGTAAGTGGACAATCTAGTCCCAAGTACCGTTGTGGGTCCTCCCCACTGCCTTACTTCCTAGCCTGGGTCTATGTTCTCGCAAGACACATAGCCTCTCTTGATTACAGTCGCGCACGACTTAATCTGGCGTAGGGCGTCTTCCTTCTTTACACCTTATCCTCTCATAATTTTTCTGATCTCACACCACTCATGGACGAACTGCGTCCCACCAGTTTCCACGCGAGAAACCGGATCGACAAGCCATGCAGGGAACTGATAATACTAAGAAAGCTACTAGATTGCGCCTGTCCCATACCAGGTAAGTGGTTGGTACGTTTTTCATGCCACTAGACGCACGACGCAAGGTTCTAGTCCTTATATGCCAGTGACCAGATCATACCACAAACCATGCACCTTCAGTGCCTGCACATCCAGTGCAGCCAAGCACCTCCAGTGCTACCACCCTTCCATACCAAAATACTGGTCACGGCTAGGGATTCTATTTCATGAATATAAATGTATATGTACATACTTTTATTAGTTCATGGCTTGCTATCTTAACAAGTTCACATTCTTCAAGTATTCAATATATCACTGCCATAATATTATTGATCTCAACACATGCAATATTAATGAGATATTTACTCATGGAATAGCATAGCAATTCATAAAATATAGGTTCAATATGGTCAAAGTATGACTTGCCTTCCGCGTCGTAAGTATCAGCAGTCGATAACGGTTCAGCGACAAGATCTTCAACCCCGGACTCTTGCTCTGAACAAGATCAAACAAGCAAACAGGCATTACAATCAATCCTATTCTTACTAATTCACTACATGCAAAGATGCAAGGAGAAAATACTCTGGTGATACAAGGTTTGAAAGTGATTTGAGTTTAACTATGGAAACCAGGGTTAAGATTAGTTGTCAAGGTTTACAAGGTTCCAAAATATCAGGGTAATATCAAGGTTGTGACAGGTTCGCCCAAAAACAGCGAACGTCTTTAGGTTGGCATTCGATTCAAGGCATCGACATAAGATCAATGGGTGATAGAGGGCTCAACTCAAGTTGTGACAGTAGAGAAAAGTGTAGATCACAACGTCAGGAGTCTAAGGGACAAAGTTATTTCCAAAGTTCATGGCTGGAAGTGGGTGAAAAGGCTCAATGCCACTGGCTGACATAGGCTGACAGTGCTCTAGAATGGCATTGACATGGTTTGAGCAGTTTCCAGTGGCCAAAGTAGGTTTTGATCCAAGCATATGGTGCACAAGGTAGTGAGACAACTATTTGACAAAGTAGTTTCTGTTTTACATGACCAGAGGTGGGTGAACAGGGCTAATGCCACTGGCTGACATAGCCTGGCATAGGCTTGACACGGCCAGAAACTAGGGTTAGCCATATCTTTTGATTAAAGGCTCCAAATGATGCACCACTTTGTCTGGTGGTTAGGCATTTGTAACAGGAACAAATGTCTCAACAGGATCTAGGGCAGGAGATGGCTGGAAGGTGATGAAAACCAGCGAAGAAGTTGACTGGCCTGGAGTGCCTGCAGCACAACAGTACAACAACTAGGGCATAGCCATAACTCTTGTTCTAGGCCGAATTAGGGGTCGTGGTAGAAGACAAAGTTGCTCAAAATGGTCCAAAACATCTAGATGGCAAGGTGGGTTGAGCTGGAGTGGCGGAATTGAGAAGATATTGGTTGGAGGAAAGATGAACTAAATCCAGATTTGGGTATTTCTGTTCTAGGGCAATTGAACTCGAGTCCTTGCTTGAGGAGGGTCTCTGGGGCATACAAAAGCTATGTGTGAAGCTAGATTGTCTGGAGAAACACCAGAGAAGCTTAACAGCGAGCTCCAGCTTACATGCAAGGTGCAAAGTTGGGATTCTTCATATTTTAGCAAATTCTTCGATTCTGGTTGCTTAGAGATGCTTAGATAAGTTCACTAATCAATATTGATCACAGGCTCGAGAGCTAAATCGGTTTAATTAGGGTTTAATTGCTCGCCGGAGTTGTCGGGGAAAATCAGCAATTCCCGGCGAGGTGGTGCGATAGAGTTCAATTGGCTGCTACTACACAGGTAAGTGGATGAGGGTTACTTACTGGTAGCTTCAATTTGGAGCTCGGTGCAGTGGATTGGCCTGGCACCGTGAGCCTCTTCTCGAGCTCGCCGAAGAAGACGAAGAAGACGGCGAGTTTTACTGATTGTTGGTGTGAAGGGGTGTAAGATGGTTGCTTAGGCCAGGGGGTTTAAATAGGCGAGGCTGTGGGGGCTCCCAACGTCTACAATTGCACGGGGAGTTGAAGCCGGCTTGAATTGACTGGGAAGTGACCGGCGGCGAAGACAGGCGGCGAAACGACGTCTTCACCGGTCGTGTCGGCTGCGCTGCTGTCACTGCGACGAAGAGATGGTGAAGTAAAGCTCAATCGTGGCATGGCCGCAACGTGGCACGATTTTGCTGTGGCTGTCGGGCGCAACGCGGGAAAGCAAGATCCTGCCGGTGTTGGAGAAGGCGATCCACAGTGGCGAACAGGAACCCTCCACGTGGCGACGAGGCAGCGGCTAAGATGGCTTTGCTGGTGATCAATGGCTAGGAGCTCACGGCGTAGCAACGGTCGAAGGAGCAGTAGCAGCGGTGAGGTCGAAGCTCCTGTGCTCGTGCTCGAAACCGGTTGCTGTGGTCGATTGAGCGCCTGGTCGAAGTCGAACTGAGTGGTCAGGTGATGAACAGTAGCTCGTGGTCGAACCAGGGGCCTGGTTGCGATGATTTTTGATGGGTTTTGGACTAAATTGCAAATCTGGTCTTAAAGAGGTTTAATTTGAGATTTGATTTCATGGTTGAGTATAATATTTCTATTAATACTCATTTAGCTCAAATTTGGAGAAAGTTTGATAAGGTTTGAGGGATTTCACCTATTTTTGAAAATAGGGTAAAATTAGGGTAAAACAGATCTGGGTTTTGTCGATTTCGACTTCTGGTGATTGGAGAGAGTTTTGGAAGTCTGATCAAAAGGGAGATCTGTATCAAATAGTATTTGGAAGGTGTTTCCTGAAGAAATTCTGGAGTTTGAGTTGATTCGTGGATTTTAGCCTTTTCAGGCCTCCAGGTAAGCAGAAAAGGACCTATTCGCAGTAAAATTTGGACTAATCTGCGAAAAGTGTTTAGATGAATTAATCTGGCTCCCAACTTTTTGAAGTGAGTTGAGGATGAACCTAGGAACATATTCCAGGGGTTACTTGAGTCTGGATAGGGTTAAATCAAGATAACTCAATTATCTGGAAACTGGGGTACTTAGGGTAAATCTGAATTTTCCTGTTTTCGAAAACAGAGAGAGGCTTAGGTACTGGGAGTTGGGGTCCGAATCTGATCTGGCTCCTGAAGACTTTTATCTTCAGGGTAACTGGTAGGTTAAATCTGGATGGTCAGATCTTGATCTGGATCTAGGGAATAGATTTGGAGATTTTTAGGGTTTGGGAGAGATTAGAGTTCAGCTGGTCAGTAGAAACCCTACCGGAGGGCCTTGGCCGCGATGGCACGCGGGGCTAGGTGAGAACCACAGCTTCCCGCGTGGATGTCTTTGAGAAGTTGAAGTCCTTCCGGCCGGGGGAGGCAGCGCAGGAGGGTGGAAGCCCCCCTCTTGTAGAGCCTCCCCTCCAACAGGAGATATGCCCGGGCTTTAGCCTCGGTCTCACTAGAAGGGTCCCCCTCCCCCTTGATGAAGGAGATGAGGGGGTCCATCCAAGACTGAGTCCGGGTGATCTCGGTGACCTCCGGGACATGAGGCTCGTCGCCCATGTCCGGGGAGGCCACCGAGGGCTTCGTGATGATTTCCAGAAAAGCCCCCTTGGGGAGCGATTCCCGGGTGCTTGCCGCCCGGCCCAAGGCGTCGGCCCAGTCATTGTCCCTCCGCGGGATATGCCGGGCCTCGAGGCCGTCGAAATGCCTCTCCATCTTTCGCACTTCCGTTATAGTGCTCGATGTGTGGAGGGCGGTACGGCCGCGGCCACCGGATGCTGCGAAGTCTTCGGCACAGGGGCTGGTTATCCCCTTGTACTTCCCGGGGAGAGTCCCAGTCGCTATCTTCTTTGACGGGACCTTCGTTGTCTGAATCTGGAAGCGGTCCGAGAGGTCCGCCAGAGTGGCGGTGGCAACGCTTCTCCTCCGGATCGGGGCTGAGTTCTCGGACGTCCGGGCTATTCTCTGGAGAGGCTGGGTCTTCCGCGGGTCTATTCCCCCGACTAGAGCGAGAGCGATGCTCCCGATGTCCACGGCCAGGGGGAAGTTCTTCCCCGCGCTCAGGTGAATGCATTCGCTCAACCTCCCCCCGGGCGAAACGGACGTGTTCCGCCGGGGGAGGGAGCTTATGCACTGTAGCTACCGGCCTGGAAGCTTCCTGGGCCGGCTGGGGGGATCCCCCTACAACGACCCCCGGGACCGAAAAGGGGGAAGCCCCTGTATTATCCGGAACTGGGGAGGGGGCGCCCACGGCGACGCTTGGAACCGAGGTGGAGGGAGCCCCTGTGGTAACGACCGGAACCGGAAATGGGGGAGCCCCTGTATCATCCGTAACCGCGAGGGTGGAGCCCCCGTGACGACGTCCGGATCCGAGGAGCCCATGCGGGGGGAAGTCCGCTGAGGCACGGGAGCTGCTCTGTCGACCGCCCCCGGTGCGGTAAAAGCGACGCGGGGGGCGGGATTGGCTCCCGGCGTAGGGAAAACCCCCGGGATGAAGTGGGCTCCCGGCCCCGGGAATAGGCCTGGGACGGGGTAACCCCCTGGTGCCACGAAGGGCCCTGGCATGAAGTTGCCCCCCGGCACCGGGACGGGCCCGGGTGCCGGGAAGGGTCCGGACGTGTATCCCGCAGGGGGAACGAACCCCCCGGCAGGATCATACGGGGCGGACAGACCCCCGGAGGCCGGAGGGGCCGCCGGGTAACCCATAAATGGGGGCATAGTCCCCGAGTACGGGTGCGACGCAAATGTGGGGGCCGGAGGCCACACCAACATGCTGAGCAGCTCATCCATTGAGCGCTGGGCGCGGAGCTGGCCCTCCACTAGAGGCTCAAGCAGGGAGTCCCGGGGAGCCGGGGGAGCCGTCAGGGGGAGACTGGTCCCTGCCGAGGTCCCCGCGGTCACCGGGAACGACCTGGAGGTGGATGCACCTAAGTTAAGAGGAAAGGAGGGAGGCGGTACCTGGGCCAGGTCACCTCCGGGCGGAAGCGCCGGGACAGCACTGTCCCAGACGGGCGGCGCCGGGTCTCCGAGACCGGCGTCACCGGGAAGGGTGCGAGCCCTTGTTCTTGGGGGAGCCATGGCGTCTTGTCACGACTCCCCATGGTCGGCGCCACCTGTCGTGGTATTGCGAATACCCCGGCAGGTTTTGAGAATGATCCTAGCGAAGATTATGCAGCGCGGGTTGACCGGATGACCGATCCTCCCCCGCCGGACAAGCACAAGAAAAGACACACGGATTTATACAGGTTCGGGTCCCGGTGGGGGCCCCAGTCCTGTCGGTGCGCTCCCGACCGGAGTCGGCTGGGAAGCCTATCTCCGAGGGAGAGGCTTCCGGAGCACACCCGTTAGTTTTTAGCTATTCCAACAAATGAATCACTTGCTTGCAACTGAGGGGTACAAGGGCTATTTATAGCCCCAAAAAGAAAAAAAAAACCTGAACTACCCCGGAAGCCACCGTCGGATCGAGGGGTAGGAACGTCCTTCTCCCGGTCAAACGTCTTGCATGCTTGATAGAGGGTCGCAGATTCCCAAGGCACTTCTCGCGTGACCTGCACGTGATAAACAACTCGGGACTTTACCTTGAGGAGGGCGATGAGGCCCGGGACATGCGTCAGAGGCCAGGTCTCCGGACCAAAGGCGGCTCCCGGGACCGGCGCCGGAGGCCGGGTACCGGGAGGCAAAAGTCGGCGCCCGGGACCGGCGCCGGAGGCCAGGTCCTGGGGGCCAAAAGGCTGCGCCCGGGACGGCACCGGAGGCCAGGTCCCGGGAAGCAAATGGTGGCCCCCGGGACGGCACCGGAGGCCAGGTCCCGGGGGCCAAAAAGGCGGCGCCCGGGGAGGCGCCGGAGGCCACGTCCCCAGGCGAATGGCGGCGCCCAGGACGGCATCGGAGGCCCGGACCCGGGAGCCAAATGGCGGCGCCCGGGACGGCACCAGAGGCCAGGTCCCAGGGGCCAAAAAGGCGGCGCCCGGGGAGGCACCGGAGGCCAGTTCCCGGGAGGCAAATGGCGGCGCCCGGGACGGCACCGGAGGCCAGATCCCGGGGCCCTAAAAGGCGGCTCCCGGGACAGGCGCCGGAGGCCGGGTCCCAGGAGGCAAAAAACCGTGCCCGGGATGGCACCGGAGGCCAGGTCCCGGGGGCCAAAAAGGCGGCGCCGGTGACAGCACCGGAGGCCAGGTCCCGGGAAGCAAATGGCGGCGCCCGGGACAGCACCGGAGGCCCGGTCCCGAGAGCCAAATGGCGGCGCCCGGGACAGCACCGGAGGCCAGATCCCGGGGGCCAAAAAGGCGGCGCCCGGGTAGGCGCCGGAGGCCACGTCCCCCGGCGAAAGGCGGCGCCCGGGACGGCACCGGAGGGCAGGTCCCGTGGGCCAAAAAGGCGGCGCCTGGGACGGCACCGGAAGCCCCGTCCGCAGGTGAATGGCAGCGCCCGGGACGGCACCGGAGGCCCGGTCCCGGCAGCCAAATGGCGGCGCAACTTACCTGGACTTAGTCCCGCGGAGATTTCCTCCAACATAGCACTACCGCGACACGTCGACACACGGGAGCCCACGGCAGCACTCCTTATCATGACAACACATGTCATTTGGGTAATCGTGAATGAATAAATTTTATTTAGAAAATATACTTGTGTCACACCCCGTAGATTTAATCCACCGCAGCAGACTCCTATAAACCCGGGACCTCGGAGTATTCTAATACGTTTTTAACTCTGTAGAGAGGTACCAATTTACCCGCAAGATATTCCACTTTCATGCCCTTCCTATGAAAATGATTGGACCGCTGGCTCACTTCATACTGTTAGTGGCAAGGTGGAGATAACAAGAACTTTTGTTATGTTTCACTCACAATTCACCCCTGACCCAGTGGATCTCCATGAACCACAGTTGTGGCAGGTTGTACCCAAACCTCCACCCCTTTACTTATTCCCATTACTGGGTCAGTGTGCAAGATCACCTTCCGTGATATGTGTGGGAGCCATTCTCCGTGCAAATCGTGCATCACAACACATCTCATGCAGGGGTTTCATGTGCGATCCACATAAGTACTTGTTCAGGCCTGTCCCATACCAGACTTGCGGTTAGCACGTTGTACATGCCACTAGACGCACAACACAAGGTTCTACTCCTTATATGCCAGTGGCCAGACCATCCACAACCCTGCACCTTATGTGCCTTCTATCCTTTGCAGTTTATTACCTCCAGTGCTACAGCCATCCGTACCAAAATTTTGGTCACGGCTAGGGGTTTTATTTCATGAATATATATAAATACATAAATATATATTAGTTCATGGCTCAAAACTTGTTCATTTCACATTTCACAGATAACCAGTCTAGTTCTGCCAATTCATAATTCAACAATTCTCAATCTTTCACATGCAATATTATCTATATTCAAGGTTATATTATAGCAACTCTTAAAATATAAGTTCAAGATTGTTGGGGGAAATCTCCACGAGACTAAGTCCAGGTAAGTTGCGCCACATTTGCCCAGGGACGTTGTCGCGCCCCGAAACTGGGACAACGACTACTCCTGTAGAGACCTAGCTCGCTGCAGCTAGTCCCATACCACAAACCTTTGACTTCCCAGGATGAGTCAAACACAGGAGTATATTACATTGCAACAGAGTACTCACAAAATATTAAGCAGTGTGGCCTGCTGGCCTTAATATTACATAAAGAGGATTACAATGCCTACAAGGCATTCAGGGTTTAGCAAAATATTTAACTACACAGCAGAAGATAGGTGACCCTCCCACAAAAGAAGTTGACGGCAGAACAACACACTTCAAGGTTCTGGCGGAACTGATTCTCCTCCTTCTGGATCCACGTAGTACTCCGTGCCATCATCTTGATCAAAGTAGGCTCCATCTATTGAGTTGAATGTTGCAAGGGTGAGCACTTACGTACTCAGCAAGTCATAGGTAAGAGTAGATACATATAGTAGTGATAATATGAACCTAGACTAGTCAAGAATTATGGATATTTGTAAAATAATCTTTTCCTTTCTCATCTCATCTTATGGCAGCACTTTTTATAATATAACATCATCATTCATGTTCACTAGATTATAGCACTACCGCGACACGTCGACACACGATAGCCCACGGCAGCACTCCTTATCATGACAACACATGTCATTTCGGTAATCTTGATTAAACATATTTTATTTAGAAAATAGTACTTGTGTCACACCCCGTGGATTTAATCCACCGCAGCAGACTCCTATAAACCCGGGAGCTCGGAGTATTCGAATACGTTTTTAACTCTGCAGAGAGGTACCAATTTACCCGCAAGATATTCCACTTTCAAACCTTTCCTATCATAACAAAATGATTGGACCCCTGACTCACTTCATACTGTGAGCGGCAAGGTGGAAATAACAAGAACTTTTGTTATGTATCACTTACAATTCACCCCCGACCCTGTGGCTCTCAGCGAGGCACAGTTGTGGCAGGTTGTATCCAAACCTCCACCCCTTTGCTTATTCCCATTACTGGGTCAGCGTGCTTGATCACCTTCAGTGATATGTGTGGGAGCCGCGCTCCGTGTTTATCGTGCATCACAACACATCTCATGCAGGGGTTTCATGTGCGATCCACATAATTACTTGTTCAGGCCTGTCCCATACCAGGCTTGCGGTTAGCACGTTGTTCATGCCACTAGACGCACAACACAAGGTTCTAGTCCTTATATGCCAATGACCGGACCATCCACAACCCTGCACCTTCAGTGCCTGCATTCCTTTGCAGTCTAGCACCTCCAGTGCTTCAGCCATCCACACCATTTTTCTGGTCACGGCTAGGGGTTTTATTTCATGAATATAAGTATCTAAATACATATAATAGTTCATGGCTCAAAACTTGTTTATTTCACATTTCACAGATAACCAGTCTAGTACTGCCAATTCATAAATCAACCATTCTCAATCTTTTACATGCAATATTGCCTATATTCAAGGTTATGTTTTAGCAACATTTAAAATATAGGTTCAAGATGACCAAGGATATGACTTGCCTTCCGCGTCGTAAAATACAGCAGTTGACGTCGGATCCGCAGTGAAGTCCTCGAACTCGGGCTCTTGATCTGCTCTCCAAACAAACAACCAATAATCATAATCTTTTCAATACATTATTATGCTATATGCAAAGATGCAAAGATGAAGTCTTGACGATTCTGAAATGATTGGGTTTAGAGGCTGATTAGGGTTAAGTTAAGGAAACCAATGTTAAGATTAGCTGTCAAAGGTTTACAAGGTTCCAAAAGTCCCAAAATATCAGAATGATATCAAGGTTGCGACTGGTTTGCTCAAAAACAGCGAACGTCTTTAGGTCGACATTCGGTTCAAAGCATCGACATAGGGTCGATGAATGATAGAGGGGTTATCTCAACTTGTGGTAGTAGAATAAAATGTAGATCACAACTCTACAAATTTAGTGGACAAAGTGGATTTCAAATTACACAACCAGAAGTGGGTAAACAAGGTCAATGCCACTGGCTGACAAGCTCTGGCATAGAGCTGACAATGCCAAAAACTAGGGCTTAGCATAGTTTTTGATCTGGAGCTCCAAATGATGCACCACTTTGTCTGGGAGGTAGGCTTGAGTAACAGGAACAATTAAGTCAACAGGATCTAGGGCAAGAAATGGCTGGAAAGCAAGAAATTTGATGATGAACAGAGATGAACTGGCTGCACTGGAGCAGTTCTGGACAAGATCTTGGCATGGCTGTAACTTCCAATCTAGGCCGATCCAGGTGTCGGGCTAGAAGATAAAAATGCTCAGGAGGCTAAGGCACATCTAAATGACAAAGTTTCGAGGGCTGAAATGGCCGGGAACACTTTTCCGGTCATCGGCGCCGGAGAAGAGACACTGCTGATTGGGGGTTTCTGCTACAGGCCAAAAGAACTTAATTCCTTGCTTGGAGAGCATCTAGGAGGTATAGGGAAGCTTCTGGTAACATCAAATTGACCGGAGGATCACCGGAGAAGCCTGGCGACGATCACCGGTTTCTGGTGAAGCTCAGGTTAGGGGAAAACTTTGATTCTTACTCAAACTGGAAATCTAAATACACAGGCTTGCTTGATTTGGCTTACTGATCAATTTTTATTACAGAATCGAGAGCTAATTTGGAGTAATTCGAGCCACATTGCCGGAACAGGGCAATCTTCGACTTTCAGCCATTTCCGGCGATCACCGGCGACTGGATGCAATATAACTCAATTAAATGGTACAGCACGATGAGGGAGATGAGATATACCTTCTGGTGCTGTTAAGTCGGTGAGGAGTGCAGCAGGGCGTGTTGGCACCGTGAGGCCTCAATCTGGACTCGCCGGAGAAGAAGACCAAGACAGGAGAATTTCGAGACTTAGCTGATTTCCAGTGAAGGAAAGAAGTTGCTGGGGGTACAGTAGTGTTTAAATAGGCCAGGCGCAACTTGCAAGGAGGGAGCAGCGAAGTGATTAGCAGCCGGTGATGAGATTGGTTGCGTGCTGAACATCAGCGGCGAAGACACAGCAAGAAGCGGTGATTGCGACGGCGACAAGTCTGCGGCTGATCACCATGTCGGTTCATCGGGACTTTGCAAAGCTGGGGCAAGCGGTGGCGACAGCAACTGGCGCGGCAAAGCAACGTGGCGGGGAGTTGCTGACAAAAGGCTGCTGGTTGCTCGCGGGAGCAGGCGCTGGTCGTCGACGTTGCAGCGACATTGCCACGACATTGGCTGAGGCGAGGACACATACACCCAACATGCACGGTCACGAGTGCGGCATAGCTTCACCGGCGACGAACAGCCACGGCGCACAGGCACGGCAAGCTCTGGTCGAAAACGGCTAAGTCCTCTGGTCGAATTGGACTGAACTGCAATTTCAAATCTTGAGTTTTGGACTGAAATGTAAATCTGGAGATTTGGAAAGTTTAAACTGAAATTGATTTCACTAATCTGGTATATTATATTCAACAGGATATTTGGCAAAGATAAATGATAAGATTTTACAAATTTGAATAGTTTTCGATACAAACTGAAAATAGGGTATTTAGGGTAACGTCAGATTTAAGTTTTGTCGATTTCGAATTCTGGCATTTAGGGTTCGATTTGAAATCTGCACAGAAGAGAGACTTGTGGCAAATAGCATTTTGAGAAGATTTGCCGAAGAAATTCTGAATTTGAAGTTAATCTGGAGATTTTAGCCTTTTTGGATTTTCAGATAACAGATAAGGACTATTTTGCGATAATTCTTGGACTAATTTGTAAAAAGAGTCTATATGGCAGAAGCTGGCTGTCAACTTTTTATATTAAGGTATTGACATACCCATGATTATATTCCAGGAATAATCTGGTCTGAACTTGGTCAAGATTTTGATTAAATCTGTATTTCTGAAACTTAGGGTATTTGGGTAATATAAGGTATTTCTGTTTTCGGAAACAGAAGAAGTTGATAAATCTGGAATTTAGAGATAGAATTGGATCTGGGTTCTGAAGACTTTTAAGTTCAAAATAACTGATAGATCACATCTGAACAATCTGATCTTCATTTGAGGTCACAGGATAGATTTTGGAGGTTTTAGGGCTTGAGATAGAAACTGATCTGGCTAATACTACAGATACATGCATGCATGCTATTGATGAAAAAGGAAGTTTTCACCCCTAACTCAGGGTGTTACAGACGTGGCCTCCGGGCCTGCCCTGGGCGCCGCCTTGTGGCCCCCGGGACCCGGCCTACGGCACCGGTCCCGGGCGCCGCCATGTGCCCGGGGACGTGGCCTCCGATGCCTGCCCAGGTGTAACACCCTAGTTTTGGGGGTGAAAAGTTTTGCTTAAATACCCTGCATGCATGTATCTCTGTAGTAGTAGCCAGATCAGCTGTACTCTAATCTCTCCCAAACCCTAAAAATCTCCAAATCTATTCTCTAGATCCAGAACAAGATCTGACCATCCAGATTTAACCTACCAGTTACCCTGAAGATAAAAGTCTTCAGGAGCCAGATCAAATTCTGACCCTAACTCTCAGTACCTAAGCCTCTCTCTGTTTTCGAAAACAGGAAAATTCAGATTTACCCTAAGTACCCCAGTTTCCAGATGATTAAGTTGTCTTGATTTAACCCTATCTAGACTCAAGTAACCCCTGGAATATGTTCCTAGGTTCATCCTCAACTCACTTCAAAAAGTTGGGAGCCAGATTAATTCATCTAAACACTTTTCGCAGTTTAGTCCAAATTTTACTGCGAATAAGTCCTTTTCTGTTTACCTGGAAGCCTGAAAAGGCTAAAATCCACGAATCAATTCCAACTCCAGAATTTCTTCAGGGAACACCTCCCAAATGCTATTTGATACAGATCTCCTGTTTGATCAGACCACAAAATCTCTCTCCAATCACCAGAATTCGAGATCGACAAAATCCAGATTTATTTACCCTAATTTTACCCTAATTTTACCCTATTTTCGAAAATAGGTGAAATCCCTCAAATCTTACCAAACTTTCTCCAAATTTGAGCTAAATGGGTATTAATAGAAATGTTATACTCAGCCATGAAATCAAATCTCAAATTAAACCTCTCAAAGACCAGATTTGCAGTTTAGTCCAAAGCCAAACAAAAAATCATCGCAAATCAGTCCCTGGTTCGACCACAGGCTGCTGTGCACGACCAGGCCGTTCAAACGACCACGAGCGCCGGATTTTGGTCGTCGCCGTTGCCACTGCTGTGGTTTCGTCGCCGGCGATCTCCAGCGCCGCCACCTCCGCCACTGTTTCCCTGCCGCGTGTGCGCATCGTGTTCGCCACCGTGGAATCGCCTCGCCCACCAGCAGCGCCTTCGTTCTCCCGCGCGCGCGCCCGACAACGGCAGCGCAGTTGCGCCACGTTGCAAGCATGCCTGGGGGAAGCATCAACTCGCCGTTGCATCAACCAGGACTGCGCGCCAGGCTGCAAAAGCCGGCACGGCCGCTGGAGCGCGTCGCTTCGCTGCTGTCCCGCCCGGCCGGTCAATTCGCCATCGATTCAAGCTTCAATTCTCCAGGCAATTCCAGCCGTTGCAAGCTCCTTGCTGTGCCTATAAAAGCCACCCCAGCCCAGCTCGAAGGCACTCACACCAGAACCACTCAAATTCTTAACCACGCCGTCGTCTTCGACAACTTCGGCAAGCTCGAGAAGAGGCTCACGGTGCCAGGCCAATCCACTGCACCGAACTCCAAATTGAGGCTACCAGTAAGTTACTCTCAACCACTTACCTGTGTAGTAGCAGTCAATTGAGTTCTATCGCACCTCATCGCCGGGAATTGCTGTTTTTCCCCGACAACTCCGGCGAGCAATTAATCCCTAACTAAGTCAAATTAGCTCTCGAGCCTGTGATCAAACATGATCAGTGGACTGTTTAGAACACATCTAAGCAACCAGAATCACCAATTTCGCTAAAATATGAAAAACCCCAAGTTTACACCTTGCATGCAAACTGGAACTCGCCGTTAAGCTTCTGTGGTGATTTTCCAGTTAAATTGACTTCACACATGGCTTTTGTATGCCCCAGAGACCCCCCTCAAGCAAGGGCTTGAGTTCGTTTGCCCTAGAACAGAAATGCCCAAATTTTGTGTCTTCTTCCCTAGCTCCGGTCGCCGGATTTTGTTCCCGGCCGTTTCAACCCCAACCACCTTGTCTAGTAGATGTGCCTCGACCCCAGGAGTATTTTTGCCTTCTAGCTCGACACCTGGATCGGCCCAGATGAAGAGGTATCGCCATGCCAAAGTTTGGTCCAGAAACTGTTGAGAACAGCTCGGCCACCGTGTTCTTCGCCGGTTTTCACCACTTTCCGGCCATCTCCTGCCCTAGATCCTGTTGAGACATTTGTTCCTGTTACAAATGCCTAACCACCAGACAAAGTGGTGCATCATTTGGAGCCTTTAATCAAAAGATATGGCTAACCCTAATTTCTGGCCGTGTCAAGCCTATGCCAGGCTATGTCAGCCAGTGGCATTAGCCCTGTTCACCCACCTCTGGTCATGTAAAGCAGAAATTACTTTGTCAAATAGCTGCCTCACTACCTTGTGCACCATATGCTTGAATCAAAACCTACCTTGGCCACTGGAAACTGTTCAAACCATGTCAATGCCATTCTAGAGCACTGTCAGCCTATGTCAGCCAGTGGCCTTGAGCCTTTTCACCCACTTCCAGCCATGAAACTTGGAAATAACTTTGTCCCTTAGACTCCTGATGTTGTGATCTACACTTTTCTCTACTGTCACAACTTGAGTTGAGCCCTCTATCACCCATCGACCTTATGTCGATGCCTTGAACCGAATGCCAACCTAAAGACATTCGCTGTTTTTGGGCGAACCAGTCACAACCTTGATATTACCCTGATATTTTGGAACCTTGTAAACCTTGACAACTAATCTTAACCCTGGTTTCCATAGTTAAACTCAAATCGCTTCCAAACCTTGTTCTCCCAGAGTATTTTCTCCTTGCATCTTTGCATGTAGTAAATTAGTAAGAATAGAATGAATTGTAATGCCTGTTTGCTTGTTTGATCTTGTTTAGAGCAAGAGTCCGGGGTTGAAGATCCTGTCGCTGAACCATCATCAACTGCTGATACTTACGACGCGGAAGGCAAGTCATACTTTGATCATATTGAAACCCATATTTTATGAATTGCTATGCTATTCCATGAGTAGATATCTCATTAATATTGCATGTGTTGAGATCAATGATATTATGGCAGTGATAGATTGAATACTTGAGGAATGTGAACTTGATAAGATAGTAAGCCACAAACTAATAAAAGTATAAACATGTACATTTATATTCATGAAATAGAACCCCTAGCCGTGACCAGTATTTTGGTATGGAATGGTGGTAGCACTGGAGGTGCTTGGCTGCACTGGATGTGCAGGCACTGAAGGTGCATGGTTTGTGGTATGATCTGGTCACTGGCATGTAAGGACTAGAACCTTGTGTTATGCGTCTAGTGGCATGAAAAACGTACCAACCACTTACCTGGTATGGGACAGGCGCAACCTAGTAGCTTTCTTAGTATTATCAGTTCCCTGCATGGTTTGTCGATCCGGTTTCTCGCGTGGAAACTGGTGGGACGCAGTTCGTCCATGAGTGATGTGAGATCAGAAAAATTATGAGAGGATAAGGTGTAAAGAAGGAAGACGCCCTACGCCAGATTAAGTCGTGCGCGACTGTAATCAAAAGAGGTTATGTGTCCTGCGGGAACATAGACCCAGGCTAGGAAGTAAGGCAGTGGGGAGGACCCACAACGGTACTTGGGATGGTATTGTCCATTTACCGGGCAGGGATACTGTTAATACTAGACTGCAAAACGTTGTGTGATCTCGGCCTTGTCACATGCGTATAAGTCGCATGGAGTTGGCCCGACTTGGAAGTCGAGTGAAAAAGTGGATTTAAAAAGAGGTACATCTCTGCAGAGTTTAAAAATGTATTCGAATACTTCGTGCTCCCGAGTTTTAGGAGTATGCCGCGGTGGATTAAATCAACGGGGGGTGACACAAGTATTGTTTTATAAACTAAAATTTGTTAGCTCAAGATTACCCAAGTGGCATGTGTTGTCATGATAAGGGGCGTTGCCGTGGGCTGTCATGTGTTGACGTGTCGCGGTAATACCATAATATAGAGATCATATGATAATTAAGAGGCATGTGGTTTATGCCCTAAGTTATGAAATACTGTTATGAGTATAAGATAGAAAGGCTTGAATAAAAATAATGTGATATGAGGATATATCGCCTTGGATATGGGATATATGTATCACCATCAATATGATTTATTTACTGCCATGGGTATGATCAGAAGTTGAGTAAGAATTGAGAAAGAAATGTATTTTGAAAAACCTTTCACTCTTTCGCCAATAGCATAGGTTCATGTCATATATATATGTACCTCTACCTTCCCTATGACTTGCTGAGTACGTAAGTACTCACCCTTGCAACAACTCCTCAATAGATGGAGCGTTCTACGACCTTGGAGGATACCCTGAAGATGCTGCGGACCCAGGAGATGATGAGCAGTTTCCTCCGGAGCCCTGATGTGGTGCTGTCTGCTGTCAACCTCTGTTTCCTGTGGATTGCTTTTGGGCCTAGCTTCCACCGACTAGATGTGTTATTTTGTTAGAACCTTGTGCCTTGTAAGGCACTGTACCTCTTTTTCTACTAAGGCCTGATGGCCATACAATTATGAATATTGTACTATTTTGCTGCTGCAATGTAATCCTGTGATTGACTCATCCTGGGAAGTCAAGTGGTTTATGGGACCAGCTGCACCGAGCTGGGCTCCTCACAGGTGATGTCACAGTCGTGGCAGACGTGACACCAGGGCGTCGCCTTTTGGCCCCCGGGACACGGCCTCCGGCGCCGGTCCCGAGCGCCGCCATTTGCCCGGGGACGTGGCCTCCGGTGCTTGCCCCGGGCGCCGCCTTTTGGAGCCCGGGACCCGGCCTCCAGCGTCGGTCCCAGGCGCCGCCATTTGCCCAGGACGTGGCCTCCGGTGCCTGCCCCGGGTGCCGCTTTTTGGCTCCCGGGACCCGGCCTCCGGCGCCGGTCCCGGGAGCCGCCATTTGCCCGGGGACGTGGCCTCTGGTGCCTGCCCCGGGCTCCGCGTTTTGGCCCCCGAGAACCAACCTCCGGCGCCGGTCCCGGGAGCCGCCATTTGCCCGGGGACGTGGCCTCCGGTGCCTGCCCCGGGTGCCGCATTTTGGCACCCGGGACCCGGCCTCCGGCGCCGGTCCCAGGCGTCGCCATTTTCCCGAGGACGTGGCCTCCGGTGCCTGCCCCGGGCGCCGCCTTTTGGCCCCCGGGACCCGGCCTTCGGCTCCGGTCCCGGGCGCCGCCATTTGCCCGGGGATGTGGACTCCGGGGCCTACCCCGGGCGCCGCCTTTAGGCTCGCGGAACCTGGCCTCCGGCGCCGGTCCCGGGAGCCGCCTTTGGCCCACGGACCTGGCCTCCGGCGCATGTCCCGGGCCTCATCGCCCTTCTAAAGATAAAGTCTGGAGTTGTTGATCACGTGCAGGTCACGCGAGGAACGCCTCGGGAATCAGCGACCACCTGTCAAGCATGCAAGGCGCTTGGCCGGGAGAAGGACGTTGCTACCCCTCAATCCGACGGTAGCGTCTGGGGTAGTTTAGTCTTTTTTGCTTCTTTTTGGGGCTATAAATAGCCCTTGTACCCCTCAGTTGTAAGCAAGTGATTCTTTTATTGGAATAGCCAAAACTCACAGGTGTGCTCCGGAAGCCTCTCCCCCGGAGAGAGCCTCCCCAGCCGACTCCAGTCGGGAGCACGCCGACAGGACTAGGGCCCCAAAGGGACCCGAACCTATATAAATTCTCGTGTCCATTCTTGTGTTTGTCCGGCGGGGGAGGACCGGTCGCCCGGTCAGCCCGCGCCGCGTAATCTTCGCTAGGATTGTTCACAAAACCTGCCGGGGTATTCGCAATACCACGACAGTTGGCGCCGTCCATGGGGACTCGTGACAAGACGCCATGGCTCCCCCAAGAACAAGGGCTCTCACCCTTCCCGGTGACGCCGGTCTCGGAGCCCCGGCGCCGCCCGTCCGGGACACGGCTGTCCCGGCGCTTCCGCCCGGAGGCAGTTAGGCCCAGGTACCACCTCCCGCCTTTCCTCTTAACTTAGGTGCTTCCACCTCCAGGTCGCTCCCGGTGACCGCGGGGACCTCACCCGGGACCAGTCTCCCCCCGGCGGCTCCCCCGGCTCCCAGGGATGCCCTGCTTGAGGCTTTAGTGGAGGCCCAACTCCTCGCCCAGCGCTCTATGGATAAGCTGCTCAGCGTGTTGGCGCGGCCTCCGGCCCCCACATTTGCGTCGCACCCATACCCGGGGACTATGCCCCCGTTTATGGGTTACCCGGCGGCCCCTCCGGCCTCTGGAGGTCTGGCCGCCCCGTATGATCCCGCCGGGGGGTTCCCTCCCCCTGCAGGATATGCGCCCGGGCCCTTCCCGGCACCCGGGCCCGTCCCGGTGCCGGGGGGCTACTTCATGCCCGCGCCCTTCGTGGCACAAGGGGGTACCCCGTTCCGGGCCCATTCCCGGGGCCGGGGGCCCATTTCATGCCGGGGGTTTTCCCTACGCCGGGAGCCAGTCCCGCCCCTCGCGTCGCGTTTACCGCACCGGGGGCGGTCAACAGAGCAGCTCCTGTGCCTCAGCGGACTTCCCCCCGCATCGGCTCCCCGGTCCCGAACGTCGCCGCGGGGGCTCCCCCCTCGCCGGTCCCGTATGTCACACGGGCTTCCCCCTTTCCGGTACCGGTTGTTGCCACGGGGGCTCCCTCCACTTTGGTTCCAAACGTCGTCGTGGGCGCCTCCTCCCCAGTTCCAGATAATACAGGGGCTTCCCCCAGCCGGCCCCGGTAGCTTCCTGGCCGGTAGCTACAGTTCATGAGCTCCCTCCCCCCTCGGGGCCGCCCATGAGGGTGCCCCCGTTGGACCAGGAGGTCGAGCGAATGCATACGACCAAGTGCGGGGAAGAACTTCCCCGGGGCCGTGGGCGCGGGGAGCCTCGCTCTCGCACCGGTCGGGGAAGAGACCCGCTGAGGAGCCAACCTCTCCGGGGGAGAGCCCGGACGTCCGGGAACTCAGCCCCGGTTCAGAAGAAAAACGTCGCCACCGCCACTCCGGCGGACCTCTTGGGCCGCTTCCCGACTCCGATAACGAGGACGTGTCCCCCGTTAAAGAGGACGGCGACTGGCACTCTCCCCGGGAAGTGCAGGGGGCTAATCAGCCTCTATGCCAAAGACTTCGAAGCATTCGGTGTCCGCAGCCCTACCGCCCCTCGCACATCGAGCACTATAACGGTGAGGCCGATCCTTACGAATTTCTGCAGGTATACTCCACAGCCATCTCTGCGGCCAGGGGGGACGAGTCCGTGCAATGCAACGTCTTCCCCCTCTACCTCACCGGCACTGCCCGCTCCTGGTTCTACAACCTGAAGACCGGCTCCATCAAGTCTTTCACGCAGCTCAAGCGGGAGTTCTGCGCGAACTTCTAGGGGAACTATGTGCGTCCCCTGGACTCCTCGCAGCAGTACACCGTTCGGCAGAGGACTGGGGAAACCATCAGAAGCTTCTTCAAGAGCTTTGCTCAGGTGAAGAGCAAAGTGGCCCACGTCCCCGACTCTACGGTCCTCGAAGCCTGCAAAAGCGGGATCCTCCCGGGGGAGCTCCACCGAAGGCTCTCCCGGAGCTGCCCCTCCTCCGCCGATGAGCTCTTCAACGTACTCGAAAAGTATGCTCGGGCGGAGCAAGACGACATTTGGAGGAAGACCCAGGGGGCTCCCACCCCCGCCGACCGAGGGCCAGGGATCCCCCCAAGCGCCCCAGACAGGGGGGACGTAACGAGCCACGGCCTCGGGACACCTTTGTCCTCGAGGGCGGAGGCGGCTCGCGCGACCCCCCGAGAGGCAACCGCCCCTTCCCTAAGCCGAAAGGCCATGGGGGAGGACAGTCTTCGCGCGGCCGGGAAGGCCCCCTCGGGGAGAAGCCGGGAAGGACCGTGGTGCAGCTTCAACGGGTCCAGTACCCACGCTACCTGAGATTGCCACCAGCTGCTGCAATACTTCGCGGCGTTCCTCGATCAGCGTGGGCAGGGGGGACTCCGGCCTCCTTGCTCCCTCGGCCAGCTGTTCCGACCCTTCCCGCTCCCGTGGGGGGTTCATAGGGGCAGCCGCAGGAGGGGGAGCCTTCAGAAGCTCTCCCCTTCCAAACTTCTCAGCGCCGCATCAACGTCATCGTGGGAGGGTCCGCCTCCGGGCGGGAGTCTGAGCGCCAGCGTAAGGAGTACGCGCGCGAAGTCAAGGTTGTGGGGGTGCTACACGCGTCCCCACCACCCAAGTGGGCGGACGTCCCCCTCACCTTCACGGCGGAAGATGCGCGGGGGGTTCGCTTCCCCCACGACGACGCGCTCATCGTCTCCACCACGATCTACAACTGCCACCTGGCCCGCATCCTCGTGGATGGCGGGAGCTCCGCCGACGTCCTGTTCCTGAAGGCCTTCAAAGAGATGCAAGTGGATGAGAAGCTCCTGCAGCCTGCAGCCGGGCCCCTGCAAGGTTTTGTCCCGGGGAAGGCGATCCACCCCGTGGGCAAGGTAGATCTTCCTATGACGTTCGGCGCCCCGGAGAACTACCGGACCGAGCTGGTCCGCTTCGACGTAGTGGACCTCCCCTCCTCCTACAACGCGATAATGGGGAGGACCACAATCAACCGGCTGGGGGCTGCCACGCATCAAAACTACCTCTGCATGAAGATCCCCATGCTGCATGGCGTGATCAGCGTCCGGGGAGACCAAGACATGGCCCGTGCTCTGTACGAGCTCGCTGCCGCCACAATCGGAAGCGTCAACCTCATAAAGACGCCCGGGGGGAGGCCTCTCCACCGGATCCAGACGTCTCTGCACCACCGCTCGGGATGCCCCTCCTCAAGCTGCGTCCAGAAGGGGGCCTCCGGAAGGTCCTGCTGTCCCCGGGCGACCAAGACAAAATCGTCCGGATCGGGGCGGAGCTCGCCGAGGAGCATGCAGCGCAACTTGCGGCTTTTCTGCGCGGAAACTCTGAAGTTTTTGCGTGGAAGCCTTCGGACATGTGGGGCGCCGCCCGGGAGGTCATTGAGCACAAGCTCGCAGTGGCCCCCGGTCACCCCCCGATCAAACAAAAGCTGCGAAAACTCTCCCTCGAGCGCCAAGAGGCAATCAAGGTGGAGATTACCCGGCTCCGAGAAGCGGGGTTCATTCGGGAGGTTCTGCATCCCGAGTGGCTCGCGAACCCCGTCCTCGTGAAGAAGTCAACCGGCAAGTGGCGGATGTGCGTGGACTTCACCGACCTTAACCGCGCCTACCCCAAAGACAACTTCCCGCTCCCGTGGATTGACCAGCTCGTCGACTCTACTGCGGGGTGCGAGCTCATGAGCTTCCTAGACGCCTACTCGGGCTACCATCAAGTCCGGATGGCGGAAGGGGACGAGGAAAAGACGAGTTTCATAACTCCCCTCGGAACCTTCTGCTACGTCCATATGCCCTTCGGGCTCAAGAACGCGGGGGCGAACATCCAGCGCCTCATGACGCTGGTCTTCAAGGATCAAGTCGGCCGCAACGTCAAAGTCTACGTAGATGACGCGGTCGTCAAAAGTCCCCGCGCAGCGTCCTACATCGACGACCTGGTGGAGACCTTCCGCAACCTCCGCGCGTTTGGGCTCAAACTCAACCCGGAGAAGTGCGCGGGGGGAAGCTCCTAGGTTTCCTCGTGTCCCAGCGGGGCATTGAGGCAAACCCCGAGAAGATCCAGGCATTCCTCGACATGCCCCCGCCGCGCTCCGTCAAGGACGTCCAGCGGCTCTCTGGCCGCTTGGCCGCGCTAAGCCACTTCGTCTCCCGGTCGGGGGAGCGAGGCCACCAGTTCTTCAAGATCCTCCGAGGGCTCGAGGGGTTCCGCTGGACCCCCGAGGCCCAGGAAGCCTTCAATGACCTCAAGAAATACCTCACGAGCCCTCCAATGCTAGTGAGGCAGTCTCCAGAAGAGCCCTTGCTCCTCTACCTTGCCGCGACCCCCATCGCCGTCAGCGCGGTCTTGGTGAAGGAGCAAAGGGGGCAGCAGCGTCCCGTGTACTACGTGTGTGAGGCCTTCCAAGGGGCCAAAACTCGGTACACGGAGATGGAGAAGATCTGCTACGCCCTCCTGATGGCGTCCCGGAAGCTTCGCCATTACTTCCTGGGACACCCCATCACCATCCCGTCGTCCCTCCCTCTGGGGGAGGTACTGCGGAACAAAGAAGCCACCGGCCGGATTGGGAAGTGGGGGGTCGAGCTCGCCCCCTTCTCCCTGTCCCTCACAGGCCGCTCTGCCATCAAGTCACAGATCCTCACCGACTTCATCGCAGAGTGGACTCCTGCCTCCGGGTCCGGGAACGAAGACCTCCCTGTGCCGCCCCGACGCAGTGACCACTGGACCCACATGTTCGATGGGTCGCTGTGTCTCGCCTCAGCTGGGGCGGGAGTAGTCCTCCGGGGCCCCGAGGGGAAGGAACTCGAGTACGCTGCGAGGCTCGAGTTCCCCGCAACCAACAACGTCGCCGAGTACGAGGCTTTGCTCCTCGGGATGTGCCTTGCGCGCTCCCTGGGGATCCGGCACCTCCTAGTGAAGGGAGATTCTCAGCTCGTAGTTTGCCAAATGGACAGGTCTTACCTGTGCCATGACGCAAACTTGAGTCTTTATTTGCAGGAGGTGCGGAAGATGGAGAGGCACTTCGACGGCCTCGAGGCCCGGCATATCCCGCGAAGGGACAATGACCGGGCCGACGCCCGGGCCCGGGCGGGTAGTGCCCGGGAATCGCTCCCCAAGGGGGCCTTCTTGGAAATCATCACGAAGCCCTCGGTGGCCTCCCCGGACACGGGCGATGAGCCTCACATCCCAGAGGTCGCCGAGATCACCCGGACTCCGTCATGGATGGACCCCCTCATCTCCTTCATCAAGGGGAGGGGAACCCTCCTAATGAAACCGAGGCTAAGCGCCTCCGGGCCAAAGCTCGGGCATATCACCTGCTGGAGGGGAGGCTCTACAAGCGGGGGGCTTCCGCCCTCCTGCGCTGCCTCCCCCGGCCAGAGGGACTCCAACTTCTCAAAGACATCCACGCGGGGAGCTATGGTTCTCACCTAGCCCCGCGTGCCATCGCGGCTAAGGCTCTCCGACAGGGCTTCTACTGGCCCACGGTCATGCGCGACGCGTGAGATCTTGTCTCCGCTTGCGAAGCATGCCAGAAGATAGCCAAGGGCTCGAACCTCCCCCCCGTAGCGCTGCAGACTATCCCCATCACTTGGCCCTTCGTGTGCTGGGGGATGGACCTCTTAGGGCCCTTCCCCCCAGCGCCCGGAGGATACAAGTATGCGGTGGTCGCGGTCGACTACTTTACAAAGTGGGTTGAGGCGAAACCCTTGGCCAGCATCACTTCCCGAGCCGTTCAGCGGTTTTTCTGGAAAAACGTCGTTTGTCGTTTTGGTGTCCCCCGGGAAATCACCGTGGACAACGGGACCCAATTCGACTCGGCTTATTTCTGGGAATTCTGCGAAGGCCTGGGGCTCGTCATCCACTTCGCCTCAGTGCCCATCCCCGGAGCAATGGGGCCGTCGAGAGAGTCAATGGCGTGATCTTACAGGGATTCCGCCGGAGACTCGAGCAAACCGCTTCTAAGCGGGGTGCATGGGTAGAGGTGCTCCCTAGCATCCTCTGCTCCATGCGCATGACCCCGTCCTGGGCGACGGGGCGTACTCCCTTCTCCCTGGTCTACGGGGCGGAGGCAGTCCTCCCCCCAGAGATAGGCTTCCGGTCGCTGCGGGTTGAGCTCCTAGACGGAGCCACGACCGCAGCGTACTAGGCCAATGAGGCCATCCAGCAACTGGAAATCGACCTCGTGGAGGAGGAACGTGACCGAGCACTCCTCCGCCACGCCATCTCAGGGCGCGAGATGGCGCGCGCATACAACCAGCGCGTGCGCAAGAGAGCTTTTCGCCTTGGGGACCTTGTCCTCAAGCGCGTGACGGACCCCCAAGCCCAGGGTAAGCTCTCCCCCAAGTGGGAGGGCCACTACAGGATCTCCGTGGTCCTGAGCTCGGGGGCCTACAAGCTCTCCATCCTTCAAGAGCAGGAGCTGAAGCACACGTGGAACTTGCGTTTACTTCGCAAGTTCTATGTTTAGCCTTACGGGCCTGTCCCCTCCCCCGGAGCGATCACGCCGGAGCGGGAGGAGGGACACTGTATTTACTTTTCCCTCCCCCTTCGTGGCTTCGCAGGGGGAGGCACTGTATTTCATTTCGTTATCAATACATAGATCTTGCTCTTCAACTGTCTCATTGCAGATCCTTCTCATTACCGCCCCTAACAGTGATGCCCTCCCCGCGAGGATGCCCTCCCCGCGAGGACGCCCTCCCCGCGAGGATGCCCACTCCGTGAGGAAGTTGACCTAGACCCAGCAAGTCCCTCTTGTAGGGCGGCTTACGATCAGCCCTCGTGGACTGAGGGTGTAAGCGGCAACCCGGTCCCCAGCGGCCGCGGTAACGAGTCACTTTGGGAAACTAGTCCCCTACCCAAACACTCAGACCCGTCATCGGGCACTTCCTCCTCCGGGAGTGGACACTCTCCCCAGCGGGACGTCTAATGGTTTTCGTGGATATCTTTTCCCCGGAGACTTTATTCCCGGCTCCCCGTTCTCACAGCGACCAGACGATTGTCTCCCGGAAGGATTTTCTCCGGAATCTTCCTCAGGATTTCTGGCCTTATTCCCGGCTCCCTGTTCTCACGACGACCGGATGGTTACCTCCCGGAGACCCTATTCCCGGCTCCTCGTTCTCATGGCGGCCGGACGATTGTCTCCTGGAAGGATTTTCTCCGGAATTTTCCTCAGGATTTCTGGCCCTATCGCCGGCTCCCCGTTCTCACGGCGACCGGATGATTGCCTCCCGGAGACCCTATTCCCGGCTCCCCGTTCTCACGGCGACCGGATGATTGTCTCCCGGAGAAGTTACGAATTTCTTCGACATTTCTTCCCCGGAGACCCTATTCCCGGCTCCCTGTTCCCACGGCGACCAGACGATCGTCTCCCAGGAAGCTCGCCCCCGGAAATCTCATCAGGTTTTCTTGGGTTTCTTCCACATGAGGACTTATTCCCGGCTCCCCATCCTCACGGCGACCGGATGATTGTCTCCTGGAAGGTCTTTCCATCGGAAACCTCGTTTTAGAATTTTCTAACCTGGAAAAATTCTTATGCTACAGGTTATCTTCACCCCGGGGGCCTCGCTACCCCCACAGCGCGCGAAGGTACCCTCCGGCCCGCTGTGGGTGTCGCGCCCCGAAACTGGGACTACGACTACTCCTGTAGAGACCTAGCTCGCTGCAGTTAGTCCCATATATGCATAGCATACACATACCCTTGACGTCCCAGGATAAGTCAAGCACAGGAGCATATCACATTGCAACAGAGTCACTTACAATTTATTTAAGCAGTGTGGCCTGCTGGCCTTGATATTACATAAGAAGATTACAATGCCTTCACGGCATACATGGTTTAGCAAAATAACATCTACACAGCAGAAGGTAGGTGACCCACCCACAAAGAGAAGTGGACAGCAGAACAACACACATCAGGGCTCTGGCGGAACTGACGCTCCTCCTTCTGGATCCAAGAAGTCCTCCACGCCTTCATCTTGATTGTTGATCGCTCCGTCTATTGATTTGTAGATTGCAAGGGAGAGCACTTACGTACTCAGCAAGTCATAGGTAAGAGTAGATACATATAGTAGTGATGATATGAACCTAGACTAGTCAAGAATTATGGATGTTTGTAAAATAACCTTTTCCTTTCTCATCTCATCTTATGGCAGCACTTTTCATAATATAACATCATCATTCATGTTCACTAGATTATAGCATTACCGTGACACGTCGACACACGACAGCCCACGGCAGCACTCCTTATCATGACAACACATGTCATTTGGGTAATCTTGATTAAACATATTTTATTTAGAAAATAATACTTGTGTCACACCCCGTGGATTTAATCCACCGCAGCAGACTCCTATAAACCCGGGAGCTCGGAGTATTCGAATACGTTTTTAACTCTGCAGAGAGGTACCAATTTACCCGCAAGATATTCCACTTTCAAACCTTTCCTATCATAACAAAATGATTGGACCCCTGACTCACTTCATATTGTGAGCGGCAAGGTGGAAATAACAAGAACTTTGGTTATGTATCACTTACAATTCACCCCCGACCCTGTGGATCTCTCGCGAAACACAGTTGTGGCGGGCTATACCCCCACCCTTACTCATTTCCCCATTGCTGGGTCTAATGTCAGATCACCTTCAGTGATAGTGGGAGTCAGCCTCCATATCAATCATCACAACACATCTCATGCAGGGGTTTCATGTGCGATCCACATAAGTACTTGTTCAGGCCTGTCCCATACTAGGCTTGCGGTTAGCACGTTGTTCATGCCACTAGACGCACAACACAAGGTTCTAGTCCTTATATGCCAGTGACCAGACCATCCACAACCCTGCACCTTCAGTGCCTGCATTCCTTTGCAGTCTAGCACCTCCAGTGCTACAGCCATCCATACCATTTTCTGGTCACGGCTAGGGGTTTTATTTCATGAATATTAGTATATAAATACATATAATAGTTCATGGCTCAAAACTTGTTTATTTCACATTTCACAGATAACCAGTCTAGTACTGCCAATTCATAAATCAACCATTTCTCAATCTTTCACATGCAATATTGCCTATATTCAAGGTTATGTTTTAGCAACATTTAAAATATAGGTTCAAGATGACCAAGGATATGACTTGCCTTCCGCGTCGTAAAATACAGCAGTTGACGCCGGATCTGCAGTGAAGTCCTCGAACTCGGGCTCTTGATCTGCTCTCCAAACCAACAAATAACCAATAATCACAACCTTTTCAATACATTATTATACTATATGCATTGATGCAAAGATGAAGTCTTGATGATTCTGAGATGATTAGGTTAGAAATTGATTAGGATTAGGTTAGTTGTTGAGGGTTTACAAGGTTCCAAATGTCTCAAAATATCAGAATGGCATCAAGGTTGCGACTGGTTCGCTCAAAAACAGCGAACGTCTTTAGGTCGACATTCGGTTCAAGGCATCGACATGGGGTCGATGAATGATAGAGGGCTCAACTCAAATTGTGACAGTAGAATAAAATGTAGAGCACAACTCCACAAGTCTAAGGGACAAGGTTATTTCCAGTTTGCGCAACTGAAAAGAGGTGAAAAGAGCTAATGCCACTGGCTGACATGCTCTGGCATAGGGCTGACAATGCCAAAATCTAGGGTTTTAGCATAAACTGTAGTTCAAGGGCTCAAATCAAGTTGTGATAGAAGAAGAAATTGCTGATCACAACCTCAGGAATCTAAGGGACAAAGTTCTGCTCAAAATACAGATCTAGAAGGAAGTGAAAAGGGCTAATGCCACTGACTGACATAGCCTGGCATTGATCTTGACATGGCCAGAAACTAGGGCTTGCCATATCTTTTGATCTAGAGCTCCAAATGATGCACCACTTTGTCTGGGAGGTAGGCATTGATAACAGGAACAAATCATTCAACAGGATCCAAGGCTGAAAATGGTTGGAAAAAGATGAAAACCAGCGAAGAAGTTGACTGGCCTGGAGTACCTGCAGCACAAACAGTACAGCAACTAGGGCATAGCCATAACTCCTGTCCTAGGCCGAATTAGGGGTCGTGGTAGAAGACAAAGTTGCTCAAAATGGTCCAAAACATCTAGATGGCAAGGTGGTTTGAGCTGGAGTGGCTGAATTTAGAAGATAATGGCTGGAGGAAGGATGAACTCAATCCTGATTTGGGTATTTCTATCCTAGGGCAATTGAACTCGAGTCCTTGCTTGAGGAGGGTCTCTGGGGCATAACAAAGCTAGGTGTGAAGTCAATTTAACTGGAAAATCACCACAGAAGCTTAACGGCGAGTCCCAGTTTGCATGCAAGGTGTAAATTTGGGGTTTTTCATATTTTAGCAAATTCTTCGATTCTGGTTGCTTAGAGATGCTTAGATAAGTTCACTAATCAAGATTGATCACAGGCTCGAGAGCTAATTCACTCTGGTTAGAGTTTAATTGCTCACCGGAGTTGTCGGGGAAAATCAGCAATTCCCGGCGAGGTGGTGCGATAGAGTTCAATTGGCTGCTACTACACAGGTAAGTGGATGAGGGTTACTTACTGGTAGCTTCAATTTGAAGTTCGGTGCAGTGGATTGGCCTGGCACCGTGAGCCTCTCTTCGAGCTCGCCGAAGAAGACGAAGAAGAGGGCGGGGTTTGGAACTTGAGTGGTTCTGGTGTGAGTGTCTTTGAGCTGAGCTAGGGTGGCTTTTATAGGCACAGCAAGGAGCTTGCAACGGTTGGAAAATGCACGGGGAAGTGAAGCGGGCTGGAGGTGACAACACGATTGAATCCCGGCGAAGTGACGCGCTCCAGCGGCCGTGCCGGCTTTAACCTGCTGCTCTGGTGGAGGTGAAGGCGAAGTGATGCTTCCCCAAGGCATGCTTGCGACGTGGCACAACTGGGCTGCCGTTGTCGGGCGCGCGCGCGGGAGAGCGAAGGCGCTGCTGGCGGGATGAAGCTGTTCCACGGTGGCGAACACGATGCACACACATGGCAAGGAAACAGTGGCGGAGGTGGCAACGTTGGAGGTCGCCGGCGACGAAACTGCGGCAGCGGCAACGGCGACGACCAAACTCCGGCGCTCGTGGTCGATTGCAACAGCCTGGTCGTGCACAGTAGCCCGTGGTCGAACCAGGGACTGATTTGCGATGATTGTTGGTTTGGCTTTGGACTAAACTGCAAATCTGGTCTTTGAGAGGTTCAATTTGGAATTTGATTCCATGGCTGAGTATAATATTTCTATTAATACTCATTTAGCTCAAATTTGGAGAAAGTTTGATTAGATTTGAGGGATTTCACCTATTTTCGAAAATAGGGTAAAATTAGGGTAAAACAGATCTGGATTTTGTCGATCTCGAGTTCTGGTGATTGGAGAGAGATTTTGAAGTCTGATCAAAAGAGAGATCTGTATAAAATAGCATCTGGCAGGTGTTCCCTGAAGAAATTCTGGAGTTGGAGTTGATTTGTAGATTTTAGCCTTTTCAGGCTTCCAGGTAAACAGAAAAGGACCTATTCGCAGTAAAATTTGGACCCTCCCGCGAAAAGTGTTCAGATGAATAAATCTGGTTCCCAACTTTTTGGAGTTAGTTGAGGATATACCTAGGAACATATTCCAGTGGATACTTGAGTCTGGATAGGGTTAAATCAAAATAACTCAATTATCTGGAAACTGGGGTACTTAGGGTAAATCTGGATTTCCTGTTTTCGAAAACAGAAAGAGACTTAGATACTGGGAGTTAGGGTTAGATTTCAATCTGGCTCCTGAAGACTTTTAGGTTTAGGAGAACTGATTGATCAAATCTGGCAAGTCAGATTTTGACTTGGGGTCACAGGATAGATTTTGGAGATTTAGGGCTAGAGCAGAATAAAGCTGAGGCTGATTTGGTTGATCTAGAAGAGACATATGCATGCATGACTTTTAAGAAAGAAACTTTTCACCCCAAAACTCAGGATGTTACAGATCTACCCTCCTTAAAGAAATCTCGCCCCGAGATTTACCTAAAGCAAGGAAAGATAAGAATTGGAATAGGTTCATTGAAAATTCTCTTCCTTCTTCCAAGTAGCTTCTTGTTCTGAATGATTTCCCATTAAACTTATATAATCTGATATGGAGTATTCTAAGGGTACTTGCTTTATATGCATTTCAACTTCAGATGTAATTGCCAGGACCAAATAATATTAAGGTGGGTGCAACTGAGTCAAAGATCTACCTCGAAGAATGTCGGTGATGTTTCCTACTCCTTGGATGTAGTTTAACTTTCCTCCTGGCATTGCTGTTGGTGTTCCATCTCTTCCTCTTCCTCGGTTGGCTAGGCTTCCTCCTCTTCCTGGTGGAGTTCCTCTAAAATTCTGTGGTTGTGACACTGGTACTCTAGGTGCTTCTGGTTGTGTTCTTGCCTGTATCCTGGCAATGGATGATGGGAGTCGAATCCAAGGGCAAAATTCTCTATGA
The DNA here is from genome assembly GCA_019359835.1 of Pharus latifolius. NCBI lineage: Eukaryota > Viridiplantae > Streptophyta > Magnoliopsida > Poales > Poaceae > Pharus > Pharus latifolius. The sequence goes on along the minus strand of CM033330.1, from coordinate 41,933,983 downwards.
TGTCCACGCTGCCAACAGTGATAGCATTGAATGTTCATGTAAGGGTTTCCTTTGCTTCTGGTAAACATGGCTCCTCTTCTTTGTACGTTTCCTTTGGGGTTCTGTAGTGGTGATGTTCTAGGTGCTACTGTCTGCATTTCTGCCAGAGATACGGCTATGGGTCTAGGAAATTGAATCCAGGGACAGAATTCTTTGCGATGCCTATGCTGTTTGCAATGAAAACATTGGATACTTGCACAAGGACAATGCTTCTGAAGATGGTTTCCTCTACAATTGGGGCACATCATTCTTATTGGTCTGGGAGTTTGGTATGATGGTTGAAAACTAGGGTTGGTAGGAATTCTCCTTTTAGTTGAGTTTAGTTGTGGTTGCACTTGTTGAGGCATTCTTCTCTTCCTATCCTCTCCCTCTATATTTTCCTTCTGTGGAGGATTGGAACTCTGAGATCCTTGCTGAAACAAAGGGTTTCTTGTCATAATATCTTCTTCCTGAGGAGTCTGTTCCCCGTCTTCTCCATTGCATTGAGATCTTCTTCTTGCATCAACCATGGTGGCTCTGAAAAAGAAGTTTGGGCTGATCTAACTATCTAGGGTCAACTAGGACAACAATGCAGAAAATAATGTAACTACTTTAATGCATGAAATACTTGGCTACTAGCCATAATACACAAGTTAACCATTGCAAAAGCAACAGCGAATCACAACTATCAAGAGCATCCACTAGCTCTGTCTACACCAACCCCTAAGATACTCTGAAACAACAGAACGCACTCTCACAATCTTACCGAATTTTAGAAAATCCAAATAAAATTTTGAAATAAAAGTTTTCAAGAGCTACAAAGCTCATTGTTTTTATCAAAATACAATTTTCATCAAATAGTTTTCTAAATAAATTACGTCTTCCTGGCACGGCCAAGCCCTAGAGGTGTCGTCCTACAGTCAAGTTCTCATGTTGCTCTGATACCACCTTTTCTGTCGCGCCCCAAAACTGGGACTACGACTACTCCAGTAGAGACCTAGCTCGCTGCAGCTAGTCCCATATATGCATAGCATACACATACCCTTGACGTCCCAGGATAAGTCAAGCACAGGAGTATATCACATTGCAACAGAGTCACTTACAATTTAATTAAGCAGTGTGGCCTGCTGGCCTTGATATTACATAAGAAGATTACAATGCCTTCACGGCATACATGGTTTAGCAAAATAACATCCACACAGCAGAAGGTAGGTGACCCACCCACAAAGAGAAGTGGACAGCAGAACAACACACATCAGGGCTCTGGCGGAACTGACGCTCCTCCTTCTGGATCCAAGAAGTCCTCCACACCTTCATCTTGATTGTTGTTCGCTCCGTCTATTGATTTGTAGATTGCAAGGGTGAGCACTTACGTACTCAGCAAGTCATAGGTAAGAGTAGATACATATAGTAGTGATGATATGAACCTAGACTAGTCAAGAATTATGGATGTTTGTAAAATAACCTTTTCCTTTCTCATCTCATCTTATGGCAGCACTTTTCATAATATAACATCATCATTCATGTTCACTAGATTATAGCACTACCGCGACACGTCGACACACGACAGCCCACGGCAGCACTCCTTATCATGACAACACATGTCATTTGGGTAATCTTGATTAAACATATTTTATTTAGAAAATAATACTTGTGTCACACCCCGTGGATTTAATCCACCGCAGCAGACTCCTATAAACCCGGGAGCTCGGAGTATTCGAATACGTTTTTAACTCTGCAGAGATGTACCAATTTACCCGCAAGATATTCCACTTTCAAACCTTTCCTATCATAACAAAATGATTGGACCCCTGACTCACTTCATATTGTGAGCGGCAAGGTGGAAATAACAAGAACTTTTGTTATGTATCACTTACAATTCACCCCCGACCCTGTGGATCTCTCGCGAAACACAGTTGTGGCGGGCTATACCCCCACCCTTACTCATTTCCCCATTGCTGGGTCTAATGTCAGATCACCTTCAGTGATAGTGGGAGTCAGCCTCCATATCAATCATCACAACACATCTCATGCAGGGGTTTCATGTGCGATCCACATAAGTACTTGTTCAGGCCTGTCCCATACCAGGCTTGCGGTTAGCACGTTGTTCATGCCACTAGACGCACAACACAAGGTTCTAGTCCTTATATGCCAGTGACCAGACCATCCACAACCCTGCACCTTCAGTGCCTGCATTCCTTTGCAGTCTAGCACCTCCAGTGCTACAGCCATCCATACCATTTTATGGTCACAGCTAGGGGTTTTATTTCATGAATATAAGTATATAAATACATATAATAGTTCATGGCTCAAAACTTGTTTATTTCACATTTCACAGATAACCAGTCTAGTACTGCCAATTCATAAATCAGCCATTTCTCAATCTTTCACATGCAATATTGCCTATATTCAAGGTTATGTTTTAGCAACATTTAAAATATAGGTTCAAGAAGACCAAGGATATGACTTGCCTTCCGCGTCGTAAAATACAGCAGTTGACGCCGGATCTGCAGTGAAGTCCTCGAACTCGGGCTCTTGATCTGCTCTCCAAACCAACAAATAACCAATAATCACAACCTTTTCAATACATTATTATACTATATGCATTGATGCAAAGATGAAGTCTTGATGATTTTGAGATGATTAGGTTAGAAATTGATTAGGATTAGGTTAGTTGTTCAGGGTTTACAAGGTTCCAAATGTCTCAAAATATCAGAATGGCATCAAGGTTGCGAGTTCGCTCAAAAACAGCGAACGTCTTTAGGTCGACATTCGGTTCAAGGCATCGACATGGGGTCGATGAATGATAGAGGGCTCAACTCAAATTGTGACAGTAGAATAAAATGTAGAGCACAACTCCACAAGTCTAAGGGACAAGGTTATTTCCAGTTTGCGCAACTGAAAAGAGGTGAAAAGAGCTAATGCCACTGGCTGACATGCTCTGGCATAGGGCTGACAAAGCCAAAATCTAGGGTTTTAGCATAAACTGTAGTTCAAGGGCTCAAATCAAGTTGTGATAGAAGAAGAAATTGCTGATCACAACCTCAGGAATCCAAGGGACAAAGTTATGCTCAAAATGCACATCTAGAAGGAAGTGAAAAGGGCTAATGCCACTGACTGACATAGCCTGGCATTGATATTGACATGGCCAGAAACTAGGGCTTGCCATATCTTTTGATCTAGAGCTCCAAATGATGCACCACTTTGTCTGGGAGGTAGGCATTGATAACAGGAACAAATCATTCAACAGGATCCAAGGCTGAAAATGGCTGGAAAAAGATGAAAACTAGCGAAGAATTTGACTGGCTTGGAGTACCTGCAGCACAAACAGTACAGCAACTAGGGCATAGCCATAACTCCTGTTCTAGGCCGAATTAGGGGTCGTGGTAGAAGACAAAGTTGCTCAAAATGGTCCAAAACATCTAGATGGCAAGGTGGTTTGAGCTGGAGTGGCTGAATTTAGAAGATAATGGCTGGAGGAAGGATGAATTCAATCCTGATTTGGGTATTTCTATTCTAGGGCAATTGAACTCGAGTCCTTGCTTGAGGAGGGTCTCTGGGGCATAACAAAGCTAGGTGTGAAGTCAATTTAACTGGAAAATCACCACAGAAGCTTAACGGCGAGTCCCAGTTTGCATGCAAGGTGTAAATTTGGGGTTTTTCATATTTTAGCAAATTCTTCGATTCTGGTTGCTTAGAGATGCTTAGATAAGTTCACTAATCAAGATTGATCACAGGTTCGAGAGCTAATTCACTCTGGTTAGAGTTTAATTGCTCGCTGGAGTTGTCGGGGAAAATCAGCAATTCCCGGCGAGGTGGTGCGATAGAGTTCAATTGGCTGCTACTACACAGGTAAGTGGATGAGGGTTACTTACTGGTAGCTTCAATTTGAAGTTCGGTGCAGTGGATTGGCCTGGCACCGTGAGCCTCTCTTCGAGCTCGCCGAAGAAGACGAAGAAGAGGGCGGGGTTTGGAACTTGAGTGGTTCTGGTGTGAGTGTCTTTGAGCTGAGCTGGGGTGGCTTTTATAGGCACAGCAAGGAGCTTGCAACGGTTGGAAAATGCACGGGGAAGTGAAGCGGGTTGGAGGTGACAACACGACTGAATCCCGGCGAAGTGACGCGCTCCAGCGGCCGTGCCGGCTTTAACCTGCTGCTCTGGTGGAGGTGAAGGCGAAGTGATGCTTCCCCAAGGCATGCTTGCGACGTGGCGCAACTGGGCTGCCTTTGTCGGGCGCGCGCGCGGTAGAGCGAAGGCGCTGCTGGCGGGATGAAGCTGTTCCACGGTGGCGAACACGATGCACACACATGGCAAGGAAACAGTGGCGGAGGTGGCAACGTTGGAGGTCGCCGGCGACGAAACTGCGGCAGCGGCAACGGCGACGACCAAACTCCGGCGCTCGTGGTCGATTGCAACAGCCTGGTCGTGCACAGTAGCCCGTGGTCGAACCAGGGACTGATTTGTGATGATTGCTGGTTTGGCTTTGGACTAAACTGTAAATCTGGTCTTCGAGAGGTTCAATTTGTAATTTGATTCCATGGCTGAGTATAATATTTCTATTAATACTCATTTAGCTCAAATTTGGGGAAAGTTTGATTAGATTTGGGGGATTTCACCTATTTTCGAAAATAGGGTAAAATTAGGGTAAAACAGATCTGGATTTTGTCGATCTCGAGTTCTGGTGATTGGAGAGAGATTTTGAAGTCTGATCAAAAGAGAGATCTGTATAAAATAGCATCTGGCAGGTGTTCCCTGAAGAAATTCTGGAGTTGGAGTTGATTTGTAGATTTTACCCTTTTCAGGCTTCCAGGTAAACAAAAAAGGACCTATTCACAGTAAAATTTGGACCCTCCCGCGAAAAGTGTTTAGATGAATAAATCTGGTTCCCAACTTTTTGGAGTTAGTTGAGGATATACCTAGGAACATATTCCAGTGGATACTTGAGTCTGGATAGGGTTAAATCAAAATAACTCAATTATCTGGAAACTGGGGTACTTAGGGTAAATCTGGATTTCCTGTTTTCGAAAACAGAAAGAGACTTAGATACTGGGAGTTAGGGTTAGAATTCAATCTGGCTCCTGAAGACTTTTAGGTTTAGGAGAACTGATAGATCAAATCTGGCAAGTCAGATTTTGACTTGGGGTCACAGGATAGATTTTGGAGATTTAGGGCTAGAACAGAATAAAGCTGAGGCTGATTTGGTTGATCTAGAAGAGACATATGCATGCATGACTTTTAAGAAAGAAACTTTTCACCCCAAAACTCAGGATGTTACAGTGGGCGGGGGGGATAAGGAACCCCCAGGTGTCGACCACGCCGACCACGAGCAAACTTAGCTCATCCTTGTCAAAAGGAGTCATCCAGACCATCCAAGAAAAAACAAAAGAAGACTCAAAGAAGAAGCAAACACAGCTTTATTGATTGTCAAACCCGGAGGACATCTTCCACCTCCGGTGGGCAGCGGAAACGGTACAACCCGGGCTCTAACCTTGGGGATTCTCTACATCCTAAGGCTCCTACGCCTAATAGTCCCGGAGGCCCTCCGCTAGCTCCCGGGCCAAGTCCCGGTACAATGCGCGTACGCGGCGTCGAGCTTCCCGGAGCACATTCTCGGGCCAGTACTCGTAGCCCGCCGGTGGAAGAATGCGAAGCGAGGGGACCATCCGGAATCCCGGGCGCGGAGGGGACAATTCGGCGCGATGATTGTCAAAATTGTCCAAGTGCCACTCTGGATGCCACCTTAACCGGACGGGCTCCCGGACGGCGTCCCCGCTGCGCTCCCCGGAGATGAGGCTTAGCAAGATTAAAGCCACTTGGGCGTCCCCCGGCGAGCCCCTCCCGAACCTTCGCCCGGGAGTAACCTCCCAGGAACCCTGGTAACATTGCATTCAATTGAAGACTTAGAAAAATTTCTTACTCCATTGCATTTCAAAATATCTTTTTGCAAGTGTCCGGGGCTTCTTCTAAGAAGCTACCGGGATCAAAATCCTAAAAAAGCAAAAGGGTCCTAACTACGACCCGGGGGGAGGCTCATACTTTTTCGTTGGCGTCCCCCCCCCCCCCCCGAGGGGCTTCGACCGGTGTCGGGGCGGGGGCATCCGCTGCCGGAGGCGCCGGTGCCGGGAATCTCACCCGGATGATCCGGTCGTAGAAGCCCCCGGCGAGCTGCTCCACCTCCCGGCGCAAGGGCTCGAAGAAATCGGGGAAGCTCTGGGGGATGCGGCCCCCGATCGCCCGGGCACCGACCCCCCGGTGCTCAACAAGCGCCGCCGCGGCCGCAACGACGGGGGACGCTTGGCCCCGCGCCCGGGCGTCGGCAGCCTCCGGAATGAAGGAGACCTGCGCGTTCAGAAAACACACGACCTCCGTGAGGGTCGCCGGGGGCACCTCCGAGCTGCTCCCGGAGCCTAGGCTTACGCCAAGGCTCTCGAGGGCCGAGGGGACGGAGCGGCCCACGTCCATCACCGCCCGGACGCTCGAGCCCTCGAGCTCCCGGAACGCCTCCTCCCTCGCCTTGGCCTCCTGCCGAATGCTGCCGTTGACGGCCTCGGAGACGTGAACCTGGGCCCGGACCCGGGCCAGCTCCTGGAGGGGTTCGTCGCACTGTCCTAGGTAGGTTGCGGCCCTGTCCTCCGCGTCCTTAAGCAGCCGGCTGATCCGCTACTCAAGGCCCCAGGTAATGGCGGCTGCCTACAAACTATAGAGTTAGAAAAAAATTCAAGTGCAAGGCACGAAGGAAGACGTCACCGACACGGGTTACTTGGGCCTGGAGAGATCGAAGCCCCCGGAAACGCTCATGGAGCGTCCCCTCCGCAACGAAGGCCTGCACCTTCCGGGTCTGCAGCCCTCCCGTATAGCGGGCGACCTCCCCCGCGGAAAGCAAGGGGCTCGCCCGCCCGGTGCCGGTCCCGTCGCGGCCGGTGAGGGGTCTCCGGACCTGGGCGTCCGGCAGCATGGTCGGCGTCTTCGTCGCCGAGGAGGTAGCCTCCGTCGAAGTGGGCGGGGAGCTCTCGGAAGAGGTCCCCACCCGGGGAGGGACCATCAGCCCTTTCCCCTTGCCGGGCGGGAAGGCCCCCGGCGCCTCCACTTCCGGAGGAACCTCGAAGACCGAGGGGCTCCCCCCCTCGTCCACTGGCCACTCCATCCGCGGAGGCAAAGCCTCCGCGAACCTCACCTCCAACTTCTCCGGCTCCAAGGGGGCCGGGGGTGCTGGGAGGGCCGCTACCAGAGGCGGCGATGGGGCGTAGTTCACCGAGTCAGACGCCGCCCTGCCCGTGGCCGGTTCCTTCCCCCGGGTCTCAGCAGGGCTCTTCGGGGGAGGGGGAGTTACTTCCTTCCGGGCCGGCGCCTGTTCGTGCTCGGTCCCGGGGGTCTCGTCCCGAGGCTTTGCCGGTGTCGCCGCCGGCGTCGTCAACGGGCCGGGGGCTTTTTGGACTCTGGCCTTCTTAGGCTCAGATCCCCTGGCCGCGTCCTTCCCCCGTTTGTGCGACCCGGGGGTGGGGAGGGCCTTCCTCTCCGGCAGCTTCAGCCCGTTGGCCTCAGCCACCAAGTTCCGGGGAGGGCCCTCCCCCACGAGACGCACGACGCGCTCGTGCTCGTCGGTGAAGTACCTCCCCAGGAGGTTCTCCGCCTTCTCCCGCGCCGCCGGGTACGGCCGGACTACAAAAGGTAAAGAGTTAGTCAAATTTCCAAAAATTTGTAACTGCAATGCATCAGGTAGCCGGGACTTACGTCGGGTCACCGGCTTGACCGGGGGCCGCTGCTCCGGGCCCGTGCCGATCCCCCTTCTCCCGCGTGAGAAGGGGGAAATCCTCAGGAGCATCATCTCCTCGGCGCCGTCCCGCATAGAGCGGGTGCTCCGGGAGATGATCACCTTGCCGACGAGCTCGAGCTCCTCGTCCGTCCACACAGGAGGCTTCGGCGCGGACGACCGGCTGTAAGAGGGGTGCTCTGGGGCGTACACCACCTCGTCGTCCCAGACCCGAAGGTAGAACCACCTCCGGATCCAGTCGCCCCAGTGGTCCCGGGAGGCCGCCGCCGGGTAATCGGCCACCCGGGACGGTAGCATCTGCACCATCTCTGAGCCAAAGGGGGACTTGGGTCCCCCCTTCACCAGGTGGGAGCTCCTCACCGCCGGTTCGTAGAAGTACCGGAAGGCACGTAGGGTGGGCTCCCGCCCGGTCCCCGTCTCGTAAATTCAGATGAAGAGGCCCATCCGGACGATCGCGTTCGGGGTGAGGTGGTTTAGAGCCAACCCATACTCCTTTAGAAACTCTCGGAGCAAGGGATGCACCAGGAGCCGGAGCCCCGCCTCCAGGAAGGCCTCGAAGGCTACGATCTCTCCGGGCCTGGCGCGGGGGGCTCCGTCCTTCTTCACGGGGACCCGGATGTCCCCGTCCTCAATGACGCAGCGTTCGACCACGGCCGTGAACTCGGACGCCCAGAGGAAGTCCGGAGCAACCTCCTCCGGGGGCACCTCGGTCGTCTTCGCTTGACCCTTCGGTGCCATCAGGTTTGTTTTTTCCGGTGGCTAATGTTTCAGGACGCTACGCCTAAAGGTTCCGGACGCCTGCTACCGGGAGCTAGCAACCGGGAGAGAGCTACCGGGAGAGCTAAATGCGCTAAGGTTGAGAAGCTTGGAATGAACTTCCCGGGCCCCCCAAGTCCCTATTTATAGGGGCGAGCCGTGATCCAGATGAGCGCCATGTAGTACTCCGCGGAGCAATCTGGGCTGCTGAAGTTCAAGCCGTGCGCGGGAAACGAAGGGACCGGCGCGCAAAACGTGGTGCTGGTTCGAATCGCGAGCGCATTTATCGCAAAGCGGCGGTCATAAGCGCGCGGGACGGGAATCGAAGCGTCACGGCTCCGGTGGCTTAGTCCGGAGATTTTCCCGGTGACATGTACCATTCCCACCGGGGACTCGAGCATCGTCCCCGGGGGGCATGGGGGGCTGCTGTTGGGGGAAATCTCCACGAGACTAAATCCAGCTAAGTTGCGCCACATTTGCCCGGGGACGTGGCCTCCGGGCCTGCCCCGGGGGCCGCCTTATGGCTCCCGGGACCCGGCCTCCGGCGCCGGTGCCGGGCGCCGCCATTTGCCCGGGGACGTGGCCTCCGGTGCCTACCCCGGGTGCCGCTTTTTGGCCCCCGGGACCCGGCGCCGGTCCTGGGCGCCGCCATTTGCCCGGGACGTGGCCTCCAGTGCCCGCCCCGGGTGCCGCTTTTGGGCCCCAGGAACCCGGCCTTCGGAGCCAGTCCCGGGCGCCGCCATTTGCCCGGGGACGTGGCCTCCGGTGCCTGCCCCGGGCTCCGCCTTTTGGCCCCGGGGCCCGGCCTTCGGCGCCGGTCTCGGGCGCCGCCATTTGCCCGGGGACGTGGCCTCCGGTCCCTGGCGCCGCCATTTGCCCTGGGACGTGGCCTCCGATTCCTGCCCCGGGCGCCGCCTTTTGGTCCCCGGGACCCGGCCTTCGGCGACGGTCCCGGGCGCCGCCATTTGCCCGGGGATGTGGCCTCCGGGGCCTTCCCCGAGCGCCACCTTTTGGCTCCCGGAACCTGGCCTCCGGCGTCGGTCCTAGGAGCCGCCTTTGGCCCAGGGACCTGGCCTCCAGCGCATGTCCAGGGCCTCATCGCCGTTCTAAAGGTAAAGTCTCGAGTTGTTGATCACGTGCAGGTCACGCGAGGAACGCCTCGGGAATCAGCGACCACTTGTCAAGCATCCAAGGCGCTTGGCCGGGAGAAGGACGTTGCTACCCCGCAATCCGACGGTAGCGTCAGGGGTAGTTTATTCTTTCTTGCTTCTTTTTGGGGCTATAAATAGCCCTTGTACCCCTCAGTTGTAAGCAAGTGATTCATTTATTGGAATAGCCAAAACTCACAGGTGTGCTCCGGAAGCCGCTCCCTCGGGACAGCCTCCCCAGCCGACTCCGATCGGGAGCACGCCGACAGGACTAGGGCCCCCACCGGGACCCAAAACTGTATAAATTCTCATGTCAATTCTTGTGTTTGTCCGACGGGGGAGGACCGGTCACCCGGTCAGCCCGCGCCGCATAATCTTCGCTAGGTCGTTCACAAAACCTGCCGAGGTATTCGCAATACCACGGCAAAGATGTCCAAGAATATGACTTGCCTTCCGCGTCGTAAGATACAGCAGTTGATGACGGGTCAACAGTAAAATCCTCAAAGTCAACTTCCGGATCTGCTCGACGACAGACAAACACACAATGATTACTTATTATATTAAAATGTTTTATGACTTATATGAAGATATGCTTAACAAGAATAACTGAACGATATTGGAGATAATTTGGATTGCAAGTTGAACTAAGTCGAGATTCTTGGGTTTCAAGGAATCTGGGCTAAGGATAGGTGTTAATGTTCTTAGGGTTTCAAGGCTACAGTAAGGACATCAATTCTATGGCTGGTTTGTTCCAAAATAGCGAATGTCAGCAGATTGACATTTGGATCAAGGCTCTGACATAGCTTTAAGAAAAGCTAGAGTGCTTATCTCAAGTTGTGGTAGTAGAAGAAAGTTTAGATCACAACTCTACAAATTCAATGAACAAAGTGGTTGTCAAATTGCACAACCAGAAGTGGGTAAACAAGGCCAATGCCACTGGCTGACAAGCTCTGGCATAGGGATGACAATGTCAAAATATGGGGCTAAGCATAAAATGCTCTTCAAGGGTTCAACTGGTGTGCTAACTTTGTCTAGGAGATAGGCTTAGGAAATAGGAACAAAAGTCATAACAAGATCCACGGCTAAAGATGGCCGGACGGCAAGAAATCCGGTGATGAACTGCGGTGATCTCATTGCATTGGAATAGTTCTGGGCACAAATCTTGGCAAGGCTATAACTTTCAATCTGGACCAATCTGGGCATCGAGCTAGAAGACAAAAATGCTCAAGAGTTCAAGGCACACACACTGGACATAGTGGTTAGGGCTGAAACGGCTGGGGAAAACTTTCCGGTGGCCGGCGTCGGAGAAGAAGGCACTGAAATTGGGCATTTTTTTATACAGGTCGATTAAACTCAATTCCTTGCTCGAGGAGTGATAGAGGGGTATGAGTAAGCTACTGGCGACGTCAATTTGGCTGGAGGATCGCCGGTGTGGCCTGGCGACGTGAGCCAGTTACTGATGAAGTTCAAAATCGGGAAAAGCTTCAATTTGAGTTCAATTGAGGATTCTGAGCTTACAGGCTTGCTACACTCAGTTCACTGATCAATTTAATCTATCGATTCGAAAGCTAATTTGGGATAAATCAAGTTGCATTGCCGGAACAGGCTAGATCAGGAATTCCGGTGATTGCCGGCGTTAGAGGTCACCGGTGAGCAATTAAATGCTATCACACATATAGAAGGATAAGGAGAACTCACTGGTGGCTTCATTTTGAAGGTTGATGCAGTAGGGCGTGCTGGCACCGTGAGCCTCCTCGACGGCTCGCCGGAGAAGAAAACGAAAACAGAAAAATCTGGGACTTAGCTGATTTCCGGTGAAGTGTGAATAAGCTGTTGAGTACAGGAGTGCTTAAATAGGCATGGTGAAGCTTGCGAAGAGGGGACAGCGAAGAGATTGGCGCCAAGGATTTGACTGGTTGGGCGCGAAGCAACAGCGGTGAACAAACAGCGATGAACGGTGATGCGACGGCGACAACAGTTCTGCAGCTGATCACATTGTCGCTTCATCGAGACTTAGCACTAGCTGGAGCAAGCGGTGGCGACAACAATTGGCGCGGCACAAAAGTTACTGACAAAGCTGCGGTTGCTGCTGCAGGTGGCGCATGGGGGCGGTGGCTGTTCATCGGCGTTGTTACGGAGAGGGCTGAAGCAAGGACACGTACACACAAGCATGCACGGCCACAAGCGCAGGTGAAGCTTCACCGGCGACGAGCAAACACGGTGCACAAGCACGGCGAGGCTCTGTTCGAAAATCAGCTGGGAGATCTGGTCGAATTGGACTGAGTTGAAATTTCAGATTTTGAGTTTTGGACTGATCTGTAAATCTGGAGATTTGGAAGATTTAAACTAAAATAGATTGCACTGATCTGGCAAACTATATTCAACAAAATATTTGGTAAAGATAGTTGATAAAATCTGGCACATTTGAATAGTTTTTGATTTAAACTGAAAATAGGGTATTTTAGGGTAATTGAAATCTGAGTTTTGGTCGATTTCGAATTCTGGTCTTTAGGATGTGATTTTGTAATCTGGACATAAGGGAAAATAGTATCGAATAGCATTTAGAAGAGATTGGCTGAAGAAATTCTGAATTTGGAGTTAATCTGAAGATTTTAGCCTTTTTGGGTTTCTAGATATCAGATAAAGGACTAATTTGCGATATCTCTTGGACTGATTTGTGAAAAGGGTCTAGATGACGAAATCTGCCTACCAACTTTCTGGTTTTAGGTATTGGCATACCCATGATCATAATCTAAGAATAATCTTCACTGAATTTGATCAAGATTTGGCTAAATCTGAGTTCAGAGTATTTAGGGTAATTAACTTAATTCTGTTTTCGAAAACAAAAGTTTTGACAAATCTGGGATTTAGAGATGGAATTGAATCTGACTTCTAAAGACTTTTAGGTTCAGAGTAACTAATAGATCACATCTGAACAATCTGATCTTGATTTGGGTTTATGGAATAAATTTGGAAATTTTAGGGCTTGAGATAGATACTGATCTGGCTACTACTACAAATATATGCATGTATGCTGATCATGAAAAAGGAAGTTTTCACCCCTAAACTCAGGGTGTTACAGATCTACCCTTCTTAAAGAAATCTCGCCCCGAGATTTACCTAAGACACGAAAAGATAAGGATTGGTTTGCTTAAGATTTTCTTCCTTCTCCCAGGTAGCCTCTTGCTCTGAATAATTTTTCCATTGAATTTTACATAATTTGATTTTCTTCTTTCTGAGCTGACGTTCATCAGTGGCTAGGATTCTGATTGGGTGCTCAAGGTAAGTAAGATTCTTTTGTAATGGTACATCTTGTACATCTATTTGGTCAGTAGGTTCCTTCAAACATTTTCGTAGCTGGGAGACATGAAACACATCATGTACTCCTGCTAATCCCACGGGTAATTCCAATTTATATGATACTTCTCCTTTTCTCTTGATTATCTTAAATGGTCCAATGTATCTAGGAGATAAGTTTCGCTTCACTTGGAATCTTTGTAATCCTTTGAATGGTGTGACCTTGAGATACACAAAATCTCCTGGTTCAAATGATAATTCTCTCCGTCGATTGTCTACATAACTCTTTTGTCGTGATTGTGCTGTTTTCAACCTTGCTCTGATGAGTTTGACATGAGCTTCTGCTTTTTCTACTATCTCTGGTCCTATGACCTTACACTCTCCTGGCTCATTCCAATGCAATGGGGTTCTGCATTTGCGTCCATATAAAGCTTCAAATGGTGCCATCTGTATACTAGCCTGATAACTATTATTATATGTAAACTCTGCAAATGGTAAACATTTGTCCCATGATGTTCCATAATCTAGTATACAAGCTCTTAGAAGATCTTCTAGGATTTGGTTGACTCTTTCTGTCTGTCCTCCTAACTGCGAGTGATATGCAGTACTGTAATCCAACTGAGTTCCTAGGGTTTCATGCAGTCTATTCCAAAATTTGGAGGTAAACTGTGCTCCATGATCTGAAACTATCTTCTTAGGAATACCATGCAATGCCAGTATTCTTTGCATGTATAACTCTGCTAGTTTACTGCCATCATAAATCTTTGTGACTGGTATGAAATGAGCTACTTTAGTAATTCTGTCCATAATAACCCATATGGAATCATATCCTCCTTGGGTTTTAGGTAGTCCTGTAATGAAATCCATACCAATTTCTTCTCATTTCCATAATGGTATTGGTAGAGGTTGTAGCTTTCCAGCTATTTTCTGGTGTTCTGCTTTAATTCGCTGACATGTATCACAGTTTGCAATGTATTCTGCAATCTCTTTCTTTATATTATCCCACCAGAATCGGGTCTTCAAGTCCTGATACATCTTTGTGTTACAGGGTGTATTGAGTATAGAGTTTTATGGGCTTCATGGAGAATTATTTTCTTAAGGTCTGTGTTTTGAGGTACACAGATTCTTCCTCGATACCATACAATCCCTTGATCATCTTCAGTAAAACCTGGAGCCTTTCCTAACTTGATTCGGCTCTTGATCTTACAAATTTCCTCATCTTCCTTCTGGGCATTTCCTATCTGTTCTTCAAGTTGAGGTTTTACTGTTAAGGTAACTACCGTTCCCTGCGGTACTATTTCCACTTGATGATTCTGCAACTCTTGTTGTAGATAAGGGTTCTTCAATATAACCATTTCTTGTAGGTTATAGACTTTTCTACTTAGGGCATCGGCCACTATATTAGCTTTTCCTGGATGGTACTGGATACTAAGATCATAATCTTTGATCAATTCTAGCCATCGTCGTTGACGCATGTTGAGCTCTGTCTGTGTGAAAATATACTTGAGGCTTTTGTGATCTGTAAAAATCTCACACTTATTTCCAATGAGATAATGTCGCCATATCTTTAAAGCATGTACCACTGCTGCTAACTCCAAATCATGAGTAGGATAATTTTCCTCATGTGGTCTCCATTGGCGTGAAGCATAGGCTACTACTCGACCTTGCTGCATTAACACACAGCCTATTCCTTGCTTCAAAGCATCACAGTAAACTACAAAATCTTCTTTACTGTCTGGTAAAGTGAGGACGGGTGTCGTTGTTAATTTCTGCTTTAGCTTCTGAAAACTTTCCTCGCACTTGGTGGTCCATTCAAATGCCACATCCTTCTTTAGTAGGTTTGTAAGAGGTTTGGCAATCTAGGAAAAACCTTCAATGAATCTCCTATAATAGCCTGCCAATCCCAAGAAACTTCTAATCTCTGAAACTGAGGTGGGTTGCTTCCACTCCTTGATCGCAGAAATTTTAGCTGAATCCACTGAAATTCCTTCTGCTGCTGTCAACACATGTCCAAGAAATGCAATCCTTAACATCCAAAATTCACATTTATCAAACTTGGCATAGAATTGCCTCTCTCGTAGCCTTTCCAGGACTAGATGTAAATGTTGCTCATGCTCTTCTGTAATCCTGGAATATATCAGAATGTCATCTATGAATACTATGACAAAATTGTCAAGGAAATCCATAAATATGCTATTCATGACATTCATGAAAGCTGCCGGAGCATTGGTCAAACCAAAAGGTACTACTGTAAACTCATATAAACCATATCTGGTAGTAAAGGCAGTCTTCGGTATATCTTCTTTCTTGATCTTCAACTAATGATATCCAGATTTCAAATCTATCTTGGAAAATACTATGGCTCCTCGAAGTTGATCGAACAAGTCATCAATTCTTGGTAATGGATACTTGTTCTTAATAGTGACTTCATTCAAAGCTCGATAATCTACACACATTCGTAGAGTTCCGTCTTTCTTCCTCACAAACAAAACTGGGGCTCCCCATGGCGAAGCACTGGGTTTGATAAATCCTTTGTTTTCCAAGTCTTCGAGTTGATTCTTGAGCTCCTCCAAATCTGTAACTGGCATCCTATAGGGACATTTTGCTATAGGTGCTGCTCCCGGTTTAAGCTCAATAGTGATTTCTATTTCTCTGTCAGGCGGCATTCCTGGAAGTTCTTCTGGAAACACATCAGGATATTGTTGCACTATAGGCACTTGTTCCAGGCATAACTTTTGCAATGCTTGAACAGATCTTAGCAGTTTCTTGACTGACGATCTTTCTGCATAGAATAGAACTTTTTCTCCTTGGCTACTGATAAGGCTTAAGGTTTTCTCTTCACAATCTACTAGGCCTTTATGTTGGGACAACCAATCCATGCCCAATATAATGTCTAGACCTTGCAGTTCTAGAACTAGTAGATTTGCCACAAATTCTACCCCTTTTATACTGAAGGTTACATTTGGGCAGATTGAGTAGACAAATAATCTAGCCCCTGGAGTTTGTATAATCATGGAGTACTCTAATGGTACTTGCTCTATATGCATTTCAACTTCAGATGCAAATGCTTTTGACATAAATGAATTTGTAGCACTAGGATCAAACAATATTAAGGCAGATGTAGATTGAATCAGAAATCTACCTAGAAGAATGTCGGTGGCGTTGCCTGCTTCTTGGATTGAAGTATAGTTTAATCTTCCTCCTTGGGATGCAGTTGGTGCTCTACCTCTTCCTCTTCCTCGATTAGCCATGTTTCCTCCTCTTCTTGATGGAATTCCTCTAAAATTCCGTGATGATGATGCTCTGGGTACTACTGGCTGTGTTCCTGCCTGAGATCTGGCAATGGACATCGGAAGTTGTATCCAAGGACAGAATTCCTTGCGATGCCCACGCTGTCCACAATGATGGCACTCAACACGGGGATGAGGACAATCCTTCTGAAGATGATTTCCTCTGCAGTTAGGGCACAATGTCATTGCTGGTCGTGCTTGTTGGAGCATTCTCCTCTTTCGGCTTTCTTCTCCCATATTCCTCTTCTCTTCCACCTTTAAAGCTCTGTTCACTAGTGTTTGGAATTCTGTAAATTCATGAGAAGCAATTTGATACTGCAAATAGTGTTGAAGTCCTTCTGTGAAGCGTTCTATCTTCTTCTCTTTGGTATCCACATCTCCAGGTGCATATCGAGCCAAATGAGTGAATTGATGTAAATACTCAGTGACTGACTTATTTCCTTGGATCAAGTTTTAAAATTCTCGATGCTTAGCTGCCATGATACCAGTAGGTATATGAAATTTCTGAAATTGATCCTTAAATTCCCTCCAAGAAATATTGTTTCTGTCCAAATGAGCTTCTTGGTAGTTCATCCACCATGTTGCTGCAGCTCCTGTTAATTGATGAGATCCGAACAAAACTTTTTCTCTATCACCACATTGAATTGTGTCTAATTTCCTCTCTATATCCCTCAACCAGTCATCGACAACCATGGGATCGGTCGCACTAGAGAAAGTTGGTTGGACGGGTCTTTTGGAAATCTGTTAATCTGGTGCCTACAGTAGTTCCTTCTGTTGTTCCAGTAGGAAATTTCTGAACTATCTGAGCCACAACTGAGTATGGGCTGTCTGAGCTTTCTGTCGATTCTTCTCCACCGACAGAAGAATTTCCTGCAGACTAGGTTGTTCATTCTGGGGAGGATTGGAACTTTGAGATCTTTGTTGAAATAAAGGTCTTCTTGTCACAGGATCTTCCTCATGCGGAGTCTGTTCTATGTCTTCTCCACTGCTTTGGGATCTTCTTCTTGTATCAACCATGGTGGCTCTAAAAAGATTCAGGCTGATCTAACTAACTAGGGCCAACTAAGACAACAATGCATAAATTAATGCAAACTACTTTAATGCATGAAATACTTGGGCTACTAGCCATAATACACATATTAACCATTGCAAAAGCAATAGCGAATCACAAAGCTATCAAGAGCATCACCACCTCTATCTACACCAACCCCTAAGACACTCTGAGACAATAGAACGCACTCTCATAATCTTACCGAATTTTAGAAAATCCAAAAAAGACATTGAAATAAAAGTTTTTAGGAGCTACAAAGCTCATTATTTTTATCAAAGTAAAGTTTTCAACAAATAGTTTCTAAATAATTTATGTCTTCCTGGCACAGCCAATTCCTAAAGGTGTCATCCTATAGTCAAGTTCTCATGTTGCTCTGATACCAACTTTTCTGTCGCGCCCCGAAACTAGGACTACGACTACTCCTGTGGAGATCTAGCTCGCTACAGCTAGTCCCATATATACATACCTTTGACTTCCCAGGATAAGTCAAGCACATGAGTATATTACATTGCAACAGAGTAACTTACAAAATATTTAAGCAGTGTGGCCTGCTGGCCTTAATATTACATAAGAGATTACAATACCTTCACGACATTCAAGGTTTAGCAAAATAATAACTACACAGCAGAAGATAGGTGACCCTCCCACAAAAGAAGTTGACGGCAGAACAACACACATCAGGGCTCTGGCGGAACTGACTCTCCTCCTTCTGGATCCACAAAGTTCTCCATGCCTTCATCTTGATAAGGGTACGCTCCATCTACTGAGTTGTATGTTGCAAGGGTGAGCACTTACGTACTCAGCAAGTCATTGGTAAGAGTACATACATATAGTAGTGACGATATGAACCTAGACTAGTCAAGAATTATGGATGTTTATAAAATAACCTTTTTCTTTCATATCTCAACTCATCTTATCTTATGGTAGCACTTTTCATAATATAGCATTGCTATTCATGTTCACTAGATTATAGCACTACCGCGACACATCGACACACGACAGCCCACGGCAGCACTCCTTATCATGACAACACATGTCATTTGGGTAATCGTGATTTAATAAATTTTATTTAGAAAATATACTTGTGTCACACCCCGTGGATTTAATCCACTGCAGCAGACTCCTATAAACTCGGGAGCTCGGAGTATTCGAATACGTTTTTAACTCTGCAGAGAGGTACCAATTTACCCACAAGATATTCCACTTTCATGCCCTTCCTATCAAAATGATTGGACCACTGGCTCACTTCATACTGTGAGTGGCAAGGTGGAGATAACAAGAACTTTTGTTATGTTTCACTCACAATTCACCCATGACCCTGTGGGTCTCCGTGAACCACAGTTGTGGCAGGTTGTACCCAAACCTCCACCCCTTTGCTTATTCCCATTACTGGGTCAGCGTGGAAGATCACCTTCAGTGATATGTGTGGGAGCCATTCTCCGTACAAATCGTGCATCACAACACATCTCATGTAGGGGTTTCATGTGCGATCCACATAATTACTTGTTCAGGCCTGTCCCACACCAAGCTTGCGGTTAGCACGTTGTTCATGCCACTAGACGCACAACACAAGTGACGAGGATTGACACCCGGGTCACTTCTAATAAATTTTTGGTTCAAGACAGGTTCGAACCAGACATGTATCTGGTGATGCGAACTCAAGCTATTCTGAGGGGCATCACCATGAGGTCGCAAGCTTTACGCGATCAGGTCGCAGCTTTACGCGGTCAGACCGTAAGCCTTGCGCTGTCAGAAGTTCGTAGGCTATACGCGAACTACACATTCGGTATATTGCGCGGTCAGCCAATATCCCGCGGTCAGAACATCTGCCGATCAAGATACTTGGGATCTATCTATTCGGTTGCCCATACAACAGGATATACTAAGTATCCCGAAGATTCCTACACGTGGAGAATCAACAGTCAGAAGGTTAACACATACAGTTATCCATGAATAACACATGTTTAACCTACGTGGAGGTTAAGAGCAGTTCCAAAAAACCGCATCCAACCGTCCGTGCAACCGATTGATGCAGTTTCCTCCACATGGCACCCTTTCAAGCAGTACAAAAGGATGGTATGGCGCATCAATCAGGGGCGGATCATTCGAAACATCAACAGAGAGATCAGAAGATCAAGAAATCCAAAATCATTTAAGTTAGCCAAGTCTACGGCCCACCTCAGATAGCATTTTAGTAAGCCTTCTTTGGTTTATCCTTGTACACTTTTACAGGGAAAATCCTCGTCTGTGAGGACTTTTCCCTCCATCTGTAAACCTTTTACCACACTTAGTGAAATCTCAACAAGACGTAGGGCTATTACTCCCACCATCGAGGGCCCGAACCTGTCTAAACTCTCTGTGCTCCTGTTCTCCATTGTTCAGCATACCTTCCCGGAGGGTCATCTTGAAAGGTCTCACAATTACAAATTCTGCATAAGTTCGGCTGAGGACCCCGAGTCCGAATCGTCGACAGCTGGCGCCCACCGTGGGGCCTTTCTCAAGGCGTCCTAATTGAAATTCGGAGGTTCGCCGAAACATGGCTGGAGCATATGATTCCGAGAATGATTTCGATCTCGAGGATTATGCCCATATACCAATGCCTTCTCCAAGCGATCCTGTTCCGATGGAAGAGGTCGAAGGCCAGAATCTTCCACAGGTTGAATCATCTCCCCAAGTCATGTTAATCGACCAGGAGGTAACTGGCACAAGGTCAGAACCCACAGAGGTTCTTAATGTGCTAGGTGATGAATCCGGCCCGTCATACGATCCCGCTGAGGGAAAATATGATGGTGACCCTGAAGTTAGCCCAGGAAGGTTCGACCCTGATAACCTCCACCGTCTCTTTGATTTCGAGTCCGACTCGGAACAAACCGAGATGTTCTCCCCATCGGTGACCTCTCTCCCTAGGCAGTTTGCTGCGTTGTCGGAAGAAACTCCCGATCAACAGGCTGCCAGGGAAGAACAAGATCGCAAACAGAAGGAGGAGCAAGATCTCGAGCAACAGAACAACGATCTACGCAGAACTGCCCTAGAGGCTCTTCAAGATGCGCAGGCTCGTTACGATGCTGCCCCGAGTTCTTCTCGACGGTCGCGTGGTCGTAGACGTGACCAGACTCCTTCCTTACCACCGGAGTATTTCCCAGTGGACGAAGAAACAATAACACCTGGTGCCCCTAGGAGAAGTACCCATGGTCGACTGCGATCTATCGCGGAAGTCATGCGCAATTTTCCTCCTACGGTCACGGATGCGCAGAGACCGGCCTTTTTCAGGATCCTGGCGGAAAGACTGGACGAGGTCGCATCCGAGGCGACCCCAACAGCCTCCTCCCGCTCAGTGACACATTCCCGTGAACGAGATAGTCCTCATTTTGGCTCTGGCCGGCGGAGTTACCCGCCGCCTGTACCGTCCCGACAGGACAAATACCGGCGAATGCAGGACTCTCGTAGTAGGGATCGAGTTCCCGTTCACTCTCGTTTGGGACCACGAGTAACCTCGCCATTACATGAGTTTGCTCGGAACCCAACCGAAAGTCGCAGGACGGTTCACGGTCCTTATGTTGGTTGCAAAGCTTTCTCGCCTGGCCTACGAGCAGTCGTTTGGCCCGATAAGTTTCGACCAGGGGCCATTGAGAGGTTTGATGGAACTCAGAACCCATCCGAGTTCCTTCAGATCTATATTACTGCCATCCAAGCAGCAGGAGGCGATGACAAGGTCATGGCCAACTACCTGCCAACAGTCATCGCAGGACCGGCTAGAACCTGGTTGTTCAATCAGCCTGAGGGTTCCATCTACAATTGGGAAATGCTATGCGATGCCATCCTCAGCAATTTCCAAAACTGTTACCAAAAGCCGGGTAAGGAGGACGACCTGCATAGACTGCGGCAAACTTCGACCGAAACACTTCGGCAGTTTGTCAAGAGGTTTGTCGGGGTAAGAAATACCATCCCGAACATACCTGATGGCTCCGTAATCAGGGCATTTAAGCATGCCGTTCGATACCGGAGATTCACTGAAGACTTGCTTATCCACCCTCCTCGATCAGTGGCCGATCTGTTCGATATGGCTGATCGATACTCCGATGCAGTCGAGGCAGTCGAATGGAACCGAATGGTTGACAAGGGGGACCTACCGCCCCAACCAGGCTTCAAGGACGCCAGGAAAGAAGATTCAAGCAAAAGGCCGGAGTCTTCACCGGGTGGGAAGTCAAAAAAGTCGAAGAGGAACCGCTCTGGACAGTACCGTGAGGTCGCAGTCGCGGAGAAACCACCTTCAATCAAAGGTAATAAGTCTTCTTTTAAAAGTAAAACTGCTTCTGGTGGCCGGGATTCCGACCAGCCAGAAAAATCAACTAATCCGCAGGAGGGCAAGAGGTGGTGTCCACTCCACAACTCCGCAGGCCACGACCTCAAAAACTGCAGGAGTTGGTTGAAACAGCTGGATGATTTCTACCAAGGAGCTGGGCCAATGCCAACCTTACCGCCTAAAGAGCAGGCGTGCGGGATTAGAGACGTCGACGGAGATGAAGAAATGGCTTATCAGGTACCTCAAAATCATGTTAATGTCATTTTCGGAGGTTCCTCCTCTTTCGTTTCCAAAAGGCAGTTTAAAACCTTTTGCCGAGAGGTTAACCAAACGGAGACATCCCTTGGCGAACCTCAATATCCCCGTTGGTCGGATATGCCTTTGACGTTCGATCGCGCTGACTGTCCTGTGGGGCTAACTCGACCATTGAGGCTACCTCTGGTTATTACCCCAATCATCAGTAACGTGAGAGTCGAAAGGGTCCTGATTGATGGGGGAAGTGTCACGTCTGCCACGACAGTGACATCACCTGTGAGGAGCCCAGCTCGGTGCAGCTGGTCCCTTAAACCACTTGACTTCCCAGGATGAGTCAATCACAGGATTACATTGCAGCAGCAAAATAATACAGTAGTCATAAATGTATGGCCATCAGGCCTTAGTACAAACGAGGTACAGTGCCGAACAAGGCACAAGGGTCTAACAAAATAACACATCTAGTCGGCGGAAGCTAGGCCCAAAGGCAATCGACAGGAAACAGAGGTTGACAGCAGACAGCACCACATCAGGGCTCCGAAGGGAACTGCTCATCTTCTCCTGGGTCCGCAGCATCTTCAGGGTATCCTCCAAGTTCGTAGAATGCTCCATCTATTGATGAGTTGTTGCAAGGGTGAGTACTTACGTACTCAGCAAGTCATAGGGAAGGTAGAGATACATATATATATATATGACATGAACCTATGCTATTGGGAAAAGAGCGAAAGGTTTTTCAAAATACATTTCTTTCTCTTTTCTTATTCAGATCCCGATCATACCCATGGTAGTAAATAAATCATATTGATGGTGATGCATATATCCCATATCCAAGGCGATATATCCTCATATCACATTATTTTTATTCAAGCCTTTCAATCTTATACTCATAACAGTATTTCATAACTTAGGGCATAACCACATGCCTCTTAATCATTATATGATCTCTATATTATGGTATCACCGCGACACGTCAACACATGGCAGTCCACGGCAACGCCCCTTATCGTGACAACACATGCCACTTGGGTAATCTTGAGCTAGCAAATTTTAGTTTATAAAACAATACTTGTGTCACACCCCATGGATTTAATCCACCGTGGCATACTCCTAAAACTCGGGAGCACGAAGTATTCGAATACATTTTTAAACTCTGCAGAGATGTACCTCTTTTTAAATCCACTTTTTCACTCGACTTCCAAGTCGGGCCAACTCCATGCGACTTATACGCATGTGACAAGGCCGAGATCACACAACGTTTTTGCAGTCTAGTATTAACAGTATCCCTGCCCGGTAAATGGACAATACCGTCCCAAGTACCGTTGTGGGTCCTCGCCACTGCCTTACTTCCTAGCCTGGGTCTATGTTCCCACAGGACACATAACCTCTTTTGATTACAGTCGCGCACGACTTAATCTGGCGTAGGGCGTCTTCCTTCTTTACACCTTATCCTCTCATAATTTTTCTGATCTCACATCACTCATGGACGAACTGCGTCCCACCAGTTTCCACGCGAGAAACCGGATCGACAAGCCATGCAGGGAACTGATAATACTAAGAAAGCTACTAGATTGCGCCTGTCCCATACCAGGTAAGTGGTTGGTACGTTTTTCATGCCACTAGACGCATAACACAAGGTTCTAGTCCTTACATGCCAGTGACCAGATCATACCACAAACCATGCACCTTCAGTGCCTACACATTCAGTGTAGCCAAGCACCTCCAGTGCTACCACCATTCCATACCAAGTACTGGTCACGGCTAGGGGTTCTATTTCATGAATATAAATGTACATGTTTATACCTTTATTAGTTCATGGCTTGCTATCTTATCAAGTTCACATTTCTCAAGTATTCAATCTATCACTGCCATCATATCATTGATCTCAACACATGCAATATTACTGGAATATCTACTCATGGAATAGCATAGCAATTCATAAAATATGGGTTTCAATATGATCAAAGTATGACTTGCCTTCCGCGTCGTAAGTATCAGCAGTTGATGACGGTTCAGCGACAAGATCTTCAACCCTGGACTCTTGCTCTGAACAAGATCAAACAAGCAAACAGGCATTACAATCAATCCTATTCTTACTAATTCACTACATGCAAGGATGCAAGGAGAAAATACTCTGGTGATACAAGGTTTGAAAGCGATTTGGGTTTAATTATGGAAACTAGGGTTAAAATTAGTTGTTAAAGTTTACAAGGTTCCAAAATATCAGGGTAATATCAAGGTGGTGACTGGTTCGCCCAAAAACAGCGAATGTCTTTAGGTTGGCATTCGGTTCGAGGCATCGACATAAGGTCGATGGGTGACAGAGGGCTCAACTCAAGTTGTGACAGTAGAGAAAAGTGTAGATCACAACATCAGGAGTCTAAGGGACAAAGTTATTTTCAAAGTGCATGGCTGGAAGTGGGTGAAAAGGCTCAATGCCACTGGCTGACACAGGCTGGCAGTGCTCTAGAATGGCATTGACATGGTTTGAACAGTTTCCAGTGGCCAAAGTAGGTTTTGATTCAAGCATATGGTGCACAAGGTAGTGAGGCAGCTATTTGACAAAGTAATTTCTGTTTTACATGACCAGAGGTGGGTGAACAGGGCTAATGCCACTGGCTGACATAGCCTGGCATAGGGTGGACATGGCCAGAAACTAGGGTTAGCCATATCTTTTGACTCAGGGCTCCAAATGATGCACCACTTTGTCTGGTGGTTAGGCATTTGTAACAGGAACAAATGTCTCAACAGGACCTAGGGTAGGAGATGGCCGGAAGGTGATGAAAACCGGCGAAGAACACGGTGGCCGAGCTGTTCTCAACAGTTTCTGGACAAAACTTTGGCATGGCTATATCTCTTCATCTGGGCCGATCCAGGTGTCGAGCTAGAAGGAAAAAATACTCCTAGGGTCGAGGCACATCTACTAGACAAGGTGGTTGGGGTTGAAACGGCCGGGAACAAAATCCGGCGACCAGAGCTGGGGGAGAAGACACCAAAATTGGGCATTTCTGTTCTAGGGCAAATAAACTTAATTCCTTGCTTGAGGAGGGTCTCTGGGGCATAAGTAAGCTAGGTGTGAAGCTAGATCGGCTGGGGAAACACCAGAGAAGCTTAACAGCGAGCCCCAGTTCACATGCAAGGTGCAAAGTTGGGGATTTTCATATTTTAGCAAATTCTTCGATTCTGGTTGCTTAGATGTGTTCTAATCAGTTCATTGATCAAGTTTGATCACAGGCTCGAGAGCTAATTCGGTTTAATTGGGGTTTAATTGCTCGCCGGAGTTGCTGGAGAGAAAAGGGAATTGCCGGCGACTGGAGAGGTTTGAAGTCAATTACATGCTCGAGTATGATGAGGGAGGTAAGAGGAGCTTACTGAAGTAGTTGGAATCGAGGAGGAAGCAGTGTAGAGGCTTGGCACCGTGAGCCTCTTCTCGAGCTCGCCGAAGAAGACGAAGACGACGGCGTGGTTAGGGATTTTGGGTGGTTCCAGTGTGAGTGCCTTCGTGCTGGGCTGGGGCGGCTTTTATAGGCACAGCAAAGGCTTGCAACGGCTGGAATTGCACGGGGAAGTGAAGCTCGAATCGATGGCGAATTGACCGGCCGGGCGGGACAGCAGCGAAGTGACGCGCTCCAGCGGCCGTGCCGGCTTTGCAGGCTGGCGTGCGCTGTCCCGGGTGATGCAACGGTGAACTGACGGGCTCCTCCGGCATGTTTGCAACGTGGAACAGAGCTTCTGCAGTGGCTGCAGCGATGGCGTGCGCGCGCGGGCAAAATTGGAGATGCTGGTGCGGCCGCGGTGGCTCCACGGTGGCGAACGACGTGCGCACACGTGGCAGGAACGCGGTGGCAGCGGTGGCGACCACGGGGCTTCACCGGCGACGAAGTTTCTTGGCGTGGCAGCGCGATGGTCGCGGTCGTGCACAGCTGCTGGTCGCGCACAGTGTCTCTGGTCGAACCAGGGACCAAATTGCAAGGATTCTTATTTGAAATCTGGACTGATTTGCAATTTCTGTCTTAGAGATGGTTAATTTGAGGATTGATTTCATGGCTGAGTATAACATTTCTATTAGTACTCATCCAACTCAAATTTAGAGAAAATTTGGTAAGATTTGAGGGATTTCACCTATTTTCGAAAATTGGGTAAAATTAGGGTACAATAGGTCTTGATTTTGTCGATCTCTAATTCTGGTGATTGGAGAGAGATTTTGAAGTCTGGACAGAAGGGAAATTTGTATCAAATAGTGTTTGGAAGGTGTTTCCTGAAGAAATTCTGGAGTTGGAATTGATTTGCAGATTTTAGCCTTTTCAGGCTTCCAGGTAAACAGAAAAGGACTTACTCGCAGTAAAATTTGGACTAAACTGCGAAAAGTGTTTAGATGAATTAATCTGGCTCCCAACTTTTTGGAATGAGTTGAGGATGAACCTAGGAACATATTCCAGGGGTTACTTGAGTCTGGATAAGGTTAATTCAAGATAACTTAATTATCTGGAAACTGGGGTACTTAGGGTAAATCTGAATTTTCCTGTTTTTGAAAACAGAGAGAGGCTTAGGTGCTGGGAGTTAGGGTCAGAATTTGGTCTGGCTCCTGAAGACTTTTATCTTCAGGGTAACTGGTAGGTTAAATCTGGATGGTCAAATCTTGATCTGGATCTAGAGAATAGATTTGGAGATTTTTAGGGTTTGGGAGAGATTAGAGTTCAGCTGATCTGGCTACTACTACAGAGATACATGCATGCAGGGTTTTTATGCAAAACTTTTCACCCCCAAAACTAGGGTGTTACAGGAAGTTCCCTTGATCTTTTATTGGTCAAGACACTCGACGAGATGCAAATTCCTCGTTCGAAGATCAAGCCCATAATCCATTCGTTTTATGGGATAATCCCAGGCCCCTCCATGATGCCATTGGGACAAGTGGTCCACCCGGTCACTCTGGGAGAACCAGATAACTTCCGAACAGAATTGGTTACTTTCGATGTAATCGATTGTGATTCAGCTTATAATGCAATCTTTGGCAGGCCGACTCTTGCTAAGTTCATGATGGCAACGCACTATGCTTATCAGTGCGGGAAATTGCCTGGCCCCAAAGGTGTCATTTTGGTCCGAGGTAGTCGCAACGTGGCGCTCACGTGCGACCGGCTATCTTTGGAGATGGTCGATCAACTTCCCCTCCGAGACGCTCAGGTCGCCACCGTTGCCACCGATGCGATCAGGGCTGCTCCTCGACCAGATGAGAAACTCAAACAAGTTCCTTTGTACCCAGATGACCCATCCAAGACAATTCGGGTTGGGTCAGCCCTGGATGACAAATAGGAACTCGACCTCGTTGCTTTCCTCCGAGCTAACGCAGACGTGTTTGCGTGGAAACCGTCCGACATGCCCGGTGTCCCAAGGGAAGTAATTGAGCACAGGTTAGCAATTCGACCTGGACAACGACCAATAAAGCAAAAGCTCAGGCGTTTTGCCACCGACCGACAGGAAGCCATCCGAGAAGAGTTAGACAAACTCTTACAAGCCGGGTTTATCCGCGAAATGAATCACCCGGACTGGCTCGCCAATCCGGTCATGGTCCGCAAGTCAAATGGCAAGTGGCGCATATGCGTCGACTACACTAGCCTCAACAGTGCCTGTCCGAAGGATGACTTTCCCCTTCCCCGCATCGACCAGCTGGTTGACTCCACTGCGGGTTGCGAACTGATGAGTTTTATGGATGCCTACTCAGGATATCATCAAATTAGCATGGCAGAAGACGATGAAGAGAAAACTGCCTTCATCACCCCGTTCGGCACATACTGCTACGTCAGAATGCCGTTCGGTCTCAAGAACGCAGGTTCCACGTACCAGCGCTTGATGCAAAAGACCTTTCTTTCCCAGATAGGGCGTAATCTCGAAGCATATGTAGACGACTTGGTTGTAAAGAGCACCAAAAGATTGTCTCATTTGGACGATCTTGCTGAAACCTTCTGTAACTTGAATCGCTTTGGAATAAAATTGAACCCGGAGAAATGTTCTTTCGGGGTTTCTTCAGGGAAGCTTCTTGGTTTCCTTGTGTGTTCCAGGGGCATTGAGGTTAATCCTGAGAAAATCAGAGCTATTGAACAAATGAGGTCGCCCTCGACCATGAAGGATGTTCAACGCCTGGCTGGTCGCATGGCGGCTTTAAGTCACTTTATATCGCGATTAGCCGAAAGGGGACTACCTTTCTTTAAAGCCTTGCGGAAACATCATAACTTCACATGGTCTGACGAGGCCGAAAAAGCGTTTCATGAGGTAAAAACATATATGTCCAGTCCGCCAGTATTGGTGTCTCCTGAAAAAGAAGAACCATTACTTCTGTATTTGGCGGCCACCCCACACGCGGTCAGCGCAGTTCTGATCGCGGAAAGGGAAGGAGTACACAGACCCGTCTACTATGTGAGCGAAGTACTTCATGGTCCTAAGGAGCGCTACCCTGAGGTCCAGAAGATACTTTACGCGCTACTGATGGCTTCCCGTAAGCTACGACATTACTTTCAAGCACACAAGATCACAGTACCCTCCTCTTTTCCTTTAGGGGATATTGTCCGAAATCCAGAAAAATCTGGTCGAATCGCCAAATGGGCGGTCGAATTCGGTGCCTTCAAGATCCATTTCACCCCTCGCACGGCGGTTAAGTCTCAGGTTTTGGCCGACTTTGTGGTCGAATGGACCAACCCTGAGCCACCCGTGCAGTTGGCAAAGGAACTGGAGTGCCCCGATTATTGGACAATGTACTTTGATGGCTCCCGTAGTTTTCAACACTCGGGGGCTGGAATAGTCTTAGTTATGCCCCAGGGCGAACAGCTTAAGTATGTCATTCAACTACACTTTGTTGCAACCAACAACGCAGCAGAGTATGAAGGTCTTCTTGCAGGGCTCCGGGCAGCAAAATTCCTCGGAGTCCGTCGATTAGTGGTGAGGGGGGACTCACAGCTAGTCGTAAACCAGGTAAACAAGGAGTACAGCACCTCCGATGAGACAATGGCTCATTACCTGGGGGAAGTGAGGAGATTGGAAAAATACTTCAGTCACTTCGAAGTCCAATACATCCTACGAAAGGACAATATTCTCGCAGACCAATTATCCAAAATTGGATCCTCACGCTCATCCGCTCCGGCAGGAGTGTTCATTGAACACTTGGACCATCCTTCGATCATGACTTCGGTCGAGGATGATCCGGCAATAGCCTTCGTTGCCAACCTCGGTCAGGAACAAGATTGGACTCAACCATTGAGGGTTTATCTTGAACATGGGACCCTACCCGAGGACGAAACCAAAAGCAATCGGTTAATTCGAAAGGCGCGTCTGTACAAACTCATAGATGGGGTTATGTACAGAAAGGGTACTCAAGGAGTATTCATGCGCTGTATATCTCAGGAGGAAGGAAAATCCCTCTTGAAAGAAATACATGACGGTGTATGCGGTGCACACGCGTCATACCGAACACTGGTCGGAAAAGTTTTTCGACAGGGATTCTACTGGCCTTCGGCACTCGATGATGCCAAGCTTATGGTCAAGATGTGTCCACAGTGTCAATTTCATGCAAGACAGGTTCATCGACCTGCTTATGCATTGCAAACTATTCCTCTCGCATGGCCCTTCGCGATTTGGGGAATGGACATCGTCGGTCCTATGCCACAAGCGGTCAATGGGTACAAGTTTCTGTTCGTAGCCATTGACACGTTCACAAAGTGGATTGAGGCCGAACCAGTACGAAATATTACTGCATCAGCCGCACAAAAGTTCTTTCACAAGAACATTGTGACACGATTTGGTGTTCCAAACCGTCTCATCACAGACAACGGTTCTCAGTTCGCTAGCGGTCTCTTCCTAGATTACTGCGATCAGATTGGGACCAAGGTGTGCTTTGCTTCTGTGGCACATCCACAAAGTAATGGTGCCGTAGAACGGGCCAATGGGCAAGTATTGCAAGGCATCAAAAAACGTGTTTTTGATCGCCTCAAGACCCTCTCGGGGGCTTGGGCAGACGAGCTTTATACTGTTCTATGGGCACTACGGACTACCTCTAGTCGAGCCACCGGTGAGACACCCTTCCAATTGGTCTATGGGGCCGAGGCTGTGTTGCCTATGGAAGTTAGTATTGGATCTGTTCGCACGAATCAATTCGAACAGGTCAACCAATCCGAACAGCGATCGCAAGATCTCATCCTCCTGGAAGAACGGCGTGATCGCGCCCTGATCAAGTCCGCGGTATACTTGCAGGCTCTACGCAAGTATCACAGTAAAAAGATGCGACCACGTCATCTCAACGTTGGCGACTTGGTTTTACGAAAAATTCAAGACCAGTCTAACCGCAATAAATTCTCCCCAAAGTGGGAAGGACCATACACTGTCGTCTCAGTGCCGCGGACAGGATCGGCGCGGTTAGCTATGGAGGATGGTCGGATTTTGTCCAATACTTGGAACATCGATCAACTTCGCAAGTTTTACGTGTAAGTATTCCAATCACTTTTTTCCTGTTCAATTAGCATCTTTTGCCGAAACAAAAAATGTTTTGCTTTCATATAATGAGTTTTTCTGTTTAAGCCCGTATCATATGCATTCGACCTGGGGGCTGATCGCCGACGGTCAGATCGTTACAACAATCTAATCGGATTCGCTGGTCGATCTCATGATCACTTACAGATAAGTCATTCCTAAATAAGCCGTTTCTCAACGCATACGGGATTATCTGATAAGTCCTTGGTCATCCGAGTGGCTACCAGTTCGCAATAAGATTAGATGTTATATCGGTCCTGGTCGTTGGTTTGATGTGCATATCCCTGGTCGTTACGCTTATATTTACTCCTCTGCTTATAACACCAAGGCTTTAGTGTTCATAATCAGAGGCGGGGGCTGGGGGGGATATGCTCATAATATGGAATTCATATATATTTTCTTGTCAAAAATAATTTTTCACATACATTTGCATTATACACAAGTTTCTAAGTACAAAAATAAGGATCATTCGATCCCCAGCTCAGTCAGGAGTCTAGCTACTAGGGGCTTGACTTCCTCTATGACTGCATCGAGCAGCTCTTCACTCTGGACCTCAACCGGACCCACCAATGCATTCAGATCTGCATCTGGGCCATGGTGAAGTCGAACCCGGCTGAGTACGGCTGCTGCGGCTGATCGAACCCTGGTTCTGATCGCCTCTTCGCGTCGCCGTGTATCTCCAGGGAGATACTCAAGCAGTGAATCCGCCTGGGCAGTAAGCAGCGATGTCCAGTCACTTATGCTGAGGTTGTCTTGCCTCAGTTCTACCACATCGGTCTTCAAAAGATCAGCCACGGCCTTTAGTTTCTCGAAGATCCGGAGGCTCAGTTCTTTGATTGCCCGATCGGTGTGGCGAATCGAGGATTCAAGAATCTCCTTGTCTCGACTGAGCTGTGTAATTCGACCTGCTTGCGCTGTACAGAGAGAGGAGATTATTTGCATATTATGGATTCAAGTCTTCCTAATCAGGAATCGGCTTACCAGCATTCTCTGATCGAAGTTTGTTGAGTTCAGTTTCTTGTTTCTTAAACATTGAAACTGAACCGGCCACCTCTTTCTTCAAAAATGTAACCTCTCTGCAGCAAAATCAAGGCAGTCACAACCAAGATGCACCCATGCTAACCAAAGGGTAATGGTACTCACCTGCGCAAGCTGTCGCGTTCTTTTTGAATGGCTTCTGTACTAGCCATCACAACACGCGAATGG
The DNA here is from genome assembly GCA_019359835.1 of Pharus latifolius. Lineage (NCBI taxonomy): Eukaryota > Viridiplantae > Streptophyta > Magnoliopsida > Poales > Poaceae > Pharus > Pharus latifolius. Next base: position 41,902,381 of record CM033330.1, on the reverse strand, counting down.
CTTATTAGCCAGGATAATCCCTGTGGTGCCAAAGAAGAAGATCAAAGGTGTCCTAAGTACAATTCAGGCACGAAAGCCGAGTTTTATTATACCTTCATAAACTTTTGTAAAACAGCATCATTCAGTTTAGCTGGAATCCTCGCTAGAGCCTCCGACGTGCTCACTACAGGGACAGTTGGTGGGAGTGCCGGCTGGATGCCACCCCCAGTAGTCATCGATGGTGACTGGGTCCCTACATTTATTCTTTCCCCTGCGGTCTGGACGACTTCCTGGACCACAGGGGTGGAGCGTTCTTCGTTGGAAGCTCCTGCACCAGCTGCGACTTCAACCACTCCGGAGGCGGTTGAAGAGGTGGGCGTCGTCTTTCTTTGCCTGACATGAAGGACAATTTGAGCAGTTTTTATTTAAGATTATTACCCAATTTAAGGTTCTTACCTTATTTGAAACCCCATTCGCTCCTGGGATTTCTGGGAAGGTTCCCCTTGGGAAGAAGAACCGTCATCGGTTCTTGCCTTCCTTATGGTAAATAAGGCAGCACCCCCCTGGAAATGTCATGTTATAAGCATATTCTTAGGGAACAGGTAAAAACACACAGAAAGGTCTTTACCTGGACCACCGGACTAACTGGTGGGGCTGCATCCGAAGGCCTTGGCGATTCCTGAGTTGCTGGAACCGTCACAGCCGGCCTTTGTTCATCTACCTCCTCCTCTGTCCGCAGAGGAGGAGGATTTTCCTCCCTGGAACCCCCAGTGGTCTCAGGGGGAAGCTCTCCTCCCTGTATGTACATTAACTTGTCAAATGTGCAGAAAGAGTCATAGAAGGAACGGTCGAAAAGATTCCTTACCTTGGTCGTCCCTTCAACCAGGGAAGCAGAGATAATTGACCCTGAAACCTCGGGGGCTTCAAGAATTGGAAGGTCACCTGCGACCACAAGATCTTCGGTGGTCGCGGGGTCAGCCATGGCCACCTCTTCGGTAGCTGTGGTCCCTACGGGATAGCTTGAGGCATCACCAGTAGGGGACTCCCCGGTCCTCTTCCTTTTGATGACTAGAGGCACATCATCGTCCTCTTCCTCCTCGCTCCCCTCTCCCTGTACGACGAAGAAGTGATTCCATGTCGCGCCTGAAAAAGAAGAAGGAATGCGATATATTACCGCAGTCTTTCTTGCGGGACGAGGAATGCTTCGTGAAGACCCCTCCCCAGGGTTCAGCTTGGTCTTCTTGGGGGCAGGACTCTTTGTCCTAGGTCTCTGAGAGACCTTCTTCACATTCTCCGCCGTCGACTTCCGCAAAGAGCCGACATTTTCGCTTGGGAACGTCGCATCAGCAAACTTCCCTAGGAGCTGGTTCACAGTCCATTACAATGGATTAGCGCTGGACACACACAAGACCTGTAGAACCAAAGCCGGACAAGGAAATTACCTTTCGGCGCTCCTGTTTGAGGTCATCACCGGCATGAATCAAGCTCTGCGGGCGAGGTGATCCCTTAGGGCCCTCTACATCAGCATTGTAGGCCCTAAGGAGGGAATTAGTTCGCCTCTCAATTTCGGCTGAGGGCAGAACTGTTCCCAAATTCAAGTCAGAAAACATAAATTTCAGAAATGACAAAGTACAGTGCTAAAAGGTCGAATACCTTCATTGTAGTCCAGGGTTCCATCCACCATGGACTTGATTTCCCAAGCAGGATGAGCCCTTTCGCGCAGGGGGCTCACTCGGTTCTTCACGAAGTCTCGGATGACATCCCTCGCTGTCAACCCTTGACCCACCAAGTGAAGAATCACCTCGGCGTGCTTCAGGTGCTCCATGCCCAGCGTCGGGGGAGCATCCAACTCGCTTGATTTCTCTGGCCGCGAGTTCTCAAACCATAAACTACTCTCGGACGGCGGAGAGCAGTAAAACCACCTCTGGTGCCACCCGTGCACCGAATCCCGCAGAGGTGGGGAGGGATATTCCTTCTTGTCCCTCAGCCGGAAGTAGATGCATCCGGCGGCATTGGTGCTCTTCGACCATGCCGAGAAGTAGAACCGTCGGAAGAGGTCCACGCTAGGATATACTCCGACGAAGGCCTCGCAAAGATGCTGAAACACCGCCAGGATCAGCATCGCATTTGGGTGGAGGTTGATCAGTTCCCACCCATAATGTTCGAGGATGTCCTTTAGGAACCGACTCTCAGGGAATCGGAACCCGCAACGCAGATACTCCTCGAAGATCACCAACTCGCCCTCACGGACGGTTGGGGTTTCTTGGTCCTTCTCCGCAGGCCGCCAATTGATCAGCAGCCGCGATGGAAGGATCTCCTCTTTCTCCAACGCCACCAGAGTCTCCTCAGAATGGTGGTTGGATCTGCTCCAAGATGCCATTTTCTGAGGAAGATCGGTCGAAAAAGTCGATGATTTTGTGGAAGATGAAGGCAAGAAGATGAGGGTTTTGTGCGGCGGGAACTCTAAGGGTTTTTCGCGGCTGAATAGCTTCCTCAAGAAGCTACCTACTGCTTTTATAGACTCGAGGAGTCACGCCTCTGTGAGTAACGTTCCACTCAAGCGTCCTCTTAAATATTTTATTCATTTCCCATAATGGATATTCTATGATAAACCCTTTAAAGCGTTTCGGGTATCGGATCTGAAATAAAAAGACTTCTTTATTTCGGAAGCTGAAAGGGCTAAAACTCGAGAAGTCTGCTAAGGCTTTTTGAGGGTTATTTACCTTTCTTTTTACTTAAACATTTTTGTGAAAAATATCATGTAACTCAAATTTTGACGTACGAATATATTCTAACTGGGTTATGGTTTGGTTAAAGCCATGTTATTTAACTTCGTTTCTGGTCGAAGTAATGGTCTAACCGAATGTTCGACTCTAGTCGCAATTCAGTTCTAACCGCGGCCTTAAGTCTGATCGCGGCATCAGGGCAGGTCATGGTGATCTTTTAAAGCGCGATTCTAATCGCAGAACTGAAATTTCCTGTGTATGAATGGTCGCGGACTAAGCTTTTCGCCATAATTTCACACAGAAGGTATGAAGAATGTTCATATGAATAAAAGAAACTTTATTTATTACACTCTTTACATACAAAGGGGATACGGTCGATAAAAGCATCGACCTGTTGCGAAAGACGTTTACAAAGTTCCCCTAGGGACATGTTGTTGTCAGTAGGATCTACACTGACAACCCCCAGGGAACTAGCAACTACCCTAAGTCTATCTATATCATCCCTAACAACAGACGCACTATTGTCCCTAATCAAGTCAGAGAGTTCTCGCTGTTGCTGAGCGAAGTCCCTCTCTCGACGGAAATGGTGCGCCTCTTCTCGGGATCGATCAAGATATTCTGCTAAACGCAGAATCTTCGAGGCCATCTCCTCGATCTTCTTCTCCAGGGCATTCTTCTCTTCCAGAAGGGTCTGTCCGGAAGGAAGAGATGGAGCAGCAGAAGGCTGATCGCTGGAGCCTCCTACCTCCTGCATTTTGTAAAAGTTAGTCATACTAACTAAAATTATCAGCAAAAAGGGAGAAGAATTGTTACCTGTCCCGGTGCATAACCCGTTGATACACCCTGCTTGGGAGGAAGATCATCATATGGTGGAAGAGCAACCTTCCCATCAGAAGATTGCTTCGCCAACCCAATATGGCAATCATCTGATCGAGGGATAGTCACCGCTTGCCGACCAGGATGTTGATCACCCAAAAGGATGGGAGAATTGGATGTGATGGGGCCTTTCTCTAAGGATAAAGGCCTAACTTGCCGAGAGGCATGAACGGGGAGGGTCAAAGGAACTGAAGGAAGAAAGAAACTCGCTACGTTCTTCACCTTTGTTCCACTGGAAGATCCTTCGTCAACCTTGGGTTTCTTCCTTAAGGGAGAGAGGACTTCATTCGTTTGAGACCCTTGTTCGACAACTTTCTCTTCATCACTCTCAATCTCGATGATATCGTGATCTGCCATTGGGAGGAGTATATGAAAAGGAAGAAGACAGGATAACAAGAAAAGGACTTAGGCGTAGAGGGAAATTGTGAAGCTTTACAAATCCAAGAACCTGGTATTTATAGCCGCCTGGGTGACGGTTTGCATTCCAGGCGCCTTGGGTTTCGTCAAAGCATTTGCAATTTTACCTCGAGATAAAAACCATTCTACAGCGCTATCATTGCCCGTCACGTAATGTCAGAACCCGTCTTGAAAAACCAACCGTTTTCACTTAGTGCGCCACTAAGTGGAGAAGTTGAAGGGCCGGGTTAAAAATCCAATGCACGGTTTTTTTAAATTCGAAATAAACACGTCTCTTCGTTTTCTTCGAATTTGGGGGCTAGCTGACGAGGATTGACACCCGAGTCACTTCTAATAAACTTTTGGTTCAAGACAGGTTTGAACCAGACATGTATCTGGTGATGCGAACTCAAGCTATTCTGAGGGGCATCACCATGAGGTCGCAAGCTTTACGCGATCAGGTCGCAGCTTTACGCGGTCAGACCGTAAGCCTTGCGCGGTCAGAAGTTCGTAGGCTATACGCGAACTACACATTCGGGATATCCCGCGGTTAGCCAATATCCCGCGGTCAGAACATCTGCCGATCAAGATACTTGGGATCTATCTATTCGGTTGCCCATACAACAGGATATACTAAGTATCCCGAAGATTCCTACACGTGGAGAATCAACCGTCAGAAGGTTAACACATACAGTTATCCATGAATAACACATGTTTAACCTGCGTGGAGGTTAAGAGCAGTTCCAAAAAACCGCATCCAACCGTCCGTGCAACCGATTGATGCAGTTTCCTCCACATGGCACCCTTTCAAGCAGTACAAAAGGATGGTATGGCGCATCAATCAGGGGCGCATCATTCGAAACATCAACAGAGAGATCGGAAGATCAAGAAATCCAAAATCATTTAAGTTAGCCAAGTCTACGGCCCACCTCAGATAGGATTTTAGTAAGCCTTCTTTGGTTTATCCTTGTACACTTTTACAGGGAAAATCCTCGTCTGTGAGGACTTTTCCCTCCATCTGTAAACCTTTTACCACAATTAGTGAAATCTCAACAGGACGTAGGGCTATTACTCCCACCATCGGGGGCCAGAACCTGTCTAAACTCTCTGTGCTCCTGTTCTCCATTGTTCAGCATACCTTCCCGGAGGGTCATCTTGAAAGGTCTCACAATTACAAATTCTGCATAAGTTCGGCTGAGGACCCCAAGTCCGAATCGTCGACAACAAGGTTCTAGTCCTTATATGCCAGTGACCAAACCATCCACAACCCTGCACCTTCCGTGCCTGCTATCCTTTGCAGTTGAGCACCTCCAGTGCTACAGCCATCCATACCAAAATTCTGGTCACGGCTACGGGTTTTATTTCATGAATATATATAAATACATAAATATATATTAGTTCGTGGCTCAAAACTTGTTCATTTCACATTTCACAGATAACCAGTCTAGTTCTGCCAATTCCTAATTCAACAATTCTCAATCTTTCACATGCAATATTATCTATATTCAAGGTTATATTATAGCAACTCTTAAAATATAGGTTCAAGATCTCCAAGAATATGACTTGCCTTCCGCGTCATAAGATACAGTAGATGATGACGGGTCAACAGCAAAATCCTCAAAGTCAGCTTCTGGATCTTGTCGACGACAAACAAACACACAATAATTACTTATTATATTAAAATATTTTATGGCTTATATGAAGATATGCTTAACAAGAATAACTGAACGATATTGGAGATAATTTGGATTGCAAGCTGAACTGAGTCGAGATTCTTGGGTTTCAAGGAATCTGGGCTAAGGATAGGTGTTAGATGTTCTTAGGGTTTCAAGGCTGCAATAAGGACATCAATTCTATGGCTGGTTTGTTCAAAAACAACGAATGTCAGCAGATTGACATTCGGATCAAGGCTTTGACATAGCTTTAAGAAAAGCTAGAGTGCTTATCTCAAGTTGTGGTAGTAGAAGAAAATGTAGATCACAACTCTACAAATTCAATGGACAAGGTGGTTCTCAAATTGCACAACCAGAAGTGGGTAAACAAGGCCAATGCCACTGGCTGACAAGCTCTGGCATAGGGATGACAATGTCAAAATCTAGGGCTAAGCATAAATGCTGTTCAAGGGTTCAACTGGTGTGCTAACTTTGTCTAGGAGATAGGCTTAGGTAACAGGAACAAAAGTCATAACAGGATCCACGGCTAAAGATGGCCGGACGGCAAGAAATTCAGTGATGAACTGCGGTGATCTCACTGCATTGGAATAGTTCTGGACACAAATCTTGGCAAGGCTATAACTTTCAATGTAGACCGATCTAGGTGCTAATCAAGAGGACAAAAATGCTCAAGAGTTCAAGCCACACACACTGGACAAAGTGGTTAGGGCTGAAACTGTAACATCCCAATTTTTGCTATCCTTTTTGCTTGTTAGTTAGCATATCTTCTTTGGAATCCCAGATGTCTCAACCCTATTTTGATCTCTTATCTCAAAATCATGATCTTAGGTATGTGTAACACCCTAGTTTTGGGGGTGAAAAGTTTTGCATAAAAACCCTGCATGCTTGTATCTCTGTAATAGTAGCCAGGTCATCTGAACTCTAATCTCTCCCAAACCCTAAAAATCTCCAAATCTATTCTCTAGATCCAGATCAAGATCTGACCATCCAGATTTAACCTACCAGTTACCCTGAAGATAGAAGTCTTCAGGAGCCAGATCAAATTCTGACCCTAACTCCCAGTACCTAAGCCTTCCTCTGTTTTCGAAAACAGGAAAAATTCAGATTTACCCTAAGTACCCCAGTTTCCAGATGATTGAGTTATCTTGATTTAACCCTATCCAGACTCAAGTAACCCCTGGAATATGTTCCTAGGTTCATCCTCAACTCACTTCAAAAAGTTGGGAGCCAGATTAATTCATCTAAACACTTTTCGCAGTTTAGTCCAAATTTTACTGCGAATAAGTCCTTTTCTGTTTACCTGGAAGCCTGAAAGGGCTAAAATCTGCAAATCAATTCCAACTCCAGAATTTCTTCAGGGAACACCTCCCAAATGCTATTTGATACAGATCTCCTGTTTGATCAAACTTCAAAATCTCTCTCCAATCACCAGAATTCGAGATCGACAAAATCCAGATTTAGTTTACCCTAATTTTACCCTATTTTCGAAAATAGGTGAAATCCCTCAAATCTTATCAAACTTTCTCCAAAATTGAGCTAAATGGGTATTAATAGAAATATTATACTCAGCCATAAAATCAAATCACAAATTAAACCTCTCAAAGACCAGATTTGCAATTTAGTCCAAAGCCAAACCAAAAATCATCGCAAATCAGTCCCTGGTTCGACCAGGCTACTGTGCACGACCAGGCCGTTCAAACGACCACGAGCGCCGGAGTTGGTCATCGCCGTTGCCGCTGCTGTGGTTTCGTCGCCAGCGATCTCCAGCGCCGCCACCTCAGCCACTGTTTCCCTGCCGCGTGTGCGCATCGTGTTCGCCACCGTGGAACCACCTCGCCGCCAGCAGCGCCTTCGCTCTCCCGCGCGCGCGCCCGACAACGGCAGCACAGTTGCGCCACGTCGCAAGCATGCCTTGGGGAAGCATCACTTCGCCTTCACCTCCACCAGAGCAGCAGGCTAAAGCCGGCACGGCCGCTGGAGCGCGTCACTTCGCCGGGATTCAGCCGTGTTGTCACCTCCAGCCCGCTTCACTTCCCCGGGCATTTTGAACCGTTGCAAGCTCCTTGCTGCGCCAATAAAAGCCACCCCAGCCCAGCTCGAAGGCACTCACACCAGAACCACTCAAATTCTTAACCACGCCGTCGTCTTCGTCTTCTTCGGCGAGCTCGAGAAGAGGCTCACGGTGCCAGGCCAATCCACTGCACCGAACTCCAAATTGAAGCTACCAGTAAGTTACTCTCAACCACTTACCTGTGTAGTAGCAGCCAATTGAGTTCTATCGCACCTCATCGCCGGGAATTGCTGTTTTTCCCCGACAACTCCGGCGAGCAATTAAACCCCAATTAAACCGATTTAGCTCTCGAGCCTGTGATCAATATTGAGCAGTGGGCTGTGTGGAACACATCTAAGCAACTAGAATCATCAATTTTGCTAAAATCTGAAAAACCCCCAAATTCAACCGTGCATGTTCACTGTGCTTGCTGATCTAGCTTATCTGTTGAATGTTTGGCGAATCCAACTTCACACATAGCTTTTGTATGCCCCAGAGACCATCCTCAAGCAAGGATTTGAGTTCATTCGTCCTAGATCAGAAATGCCCAAATTTCGTGGCTTCTTCCCTAGCTCCGGTCGCCGGATTTTGTTCCCGGCCATTTCAACCCCAACCACCTTGTCTAGTAGATGTGCCTCGACCCCAGGAGTGTTTTTGCCTTCTAGCTCGACACCTGGATCGGCCCAGATGAAGAGGTATCGCCATGCCAAAGTTTGGTCCAGACACTGTTGAGAACAGCTCGGCCACCGTGTTCTTCGCCGGTTTTCATCACTTTCTGGCCATCTCCTGCCCTAGGTCCTGTTGAGACATTTGTTCCTGTTACAAATGCCTAACCACCAGACAAAGTGGTGCATCATTTGGAGCCCTGAGTCAAAAGATAAGGCTAACCCTAGTTTTTGGCCATGTCAACCCTATGCCAGGCTATGTCAGCCAGTGGCATTAGCCCTGTTCACCCACCTCTGGTCATGTAAAACAGAAATTACTTTGTCAAATAGTTGCCTCACTACCTTGTGCACCATATGCTTGAATCAAAACCTACTTTGGCCACTGGAAACTGTTCAAACCATGTCAATGCCATTCTAGAGCACTGTCAGCCAATGTCAGCCAGTGGCATTGAGCCTTTTCACCCACTTCCAGCCATGAAACTTGCAAATAACTTTGTCCCTTAGACTCCTGATGTTGTGATCTACACTTTTCTCTACTGTCACAACTTGAGTTGAGCCCTCTATCACCCATCGACCTTATGTCGATGCCTTGAACCGAATGCCAACCTAAAGACATTCGCTGTTTTTGGGCGAACCAGTCACCACCTTGATATTACCCTGATATTTTGGAACCTTGCAAACCTTAACAGCTAATTTTAACCCTGATTCCCATAGTTTAACTCTAATCGCTTCCAAACCTTGTTCTCCCAGAGTATTTTCTCGTTGCATCTTTGCATGTAGTGAATTAGTAAGAATAGAATGAATTGTAATGCCTGTTTGCTTGTTTGATCTTGTTTAGAGCAAGAATCCGGGGTTGAAAATATTGTCGCTGAACCATCATCAACTGCTGATACTTACGACGCAGAAGGCAAGTCATACTTTGATCATATTGAAACCCATATTTTATGAATTGCTATGCTATTCCATGAGTAGATATCTCATTAATATTGCATGTGTTGAGATCAATGATATTATGGCAGTGATAGATTGAATACTTGAGGAATGTGAACTTGATAAGATAGTAAGCCACGAACTAATAAAAGTATAAACATGTACATTTATATTCATGAAATAGAACCCCTAGCCGTGACCAGTATTTTGGTATGGAATGGTGGTAGCACTGGAGGTGCTTGGCTGCACTGAATGTGTTGGCACTGAAGGTGCATGGTTTGTGGTATGATCTGGTCACTGGCATGTAAGGACTAGAACCTTGTGTTGTGCGTCTAGTGGCATGAAAAACGTACCAACCACTTACCTGGTATGGGACAGGCGCAATCTAGTAGCTTTCTTGGTATTAGCAGCTCCCTGCATGGCTTGTCGATCCGGTTTCTCGCGTGGAAACTGGTGGGACGCAGTTCGTCCATGAGTGGTGTGAGATCAGAAAAATTATGAGAGGATAAGGTGTAAAGAAGGAAGACGCCCTACGCCAGATTAAGTCGTGCGCGACTGTAATCAAAAGAGGTTATGTGTCCTGCGGGAACATAGACCCAGGCTAGGAAGTAAGGCAGTGGGGAGGACCCACAACGGTACTTGGGACGGTATTGTCCATTTACCGGGCAGGGATACTGTTAATACTAGACTGCAAAACGTTGTGTGATCTCGGCCTTGTCACAAGCGTATAAGTCGCATGGAGTTGGCCCGACTTGGAAGTCGAGTGAAAAAGTGGATTTAAAAAGAGGTACATCTCTGCAGAGTTTAAAAATGTATTCGAATACTTCGTGCTCCCGAGTTTTAGGAGTATGCCGCGGTGGATTAAATCCACGGGGTGTGACACAAGTATTGTGTAACACCCTGAGTTAGGGGTGAAAATTTCCCTTTTCTTCAAAAGCATGCATGCATGTATCTATAGTATTAGCCAGATCAGTTTCTATCTCAAGCCCTAAAATCTCCAAAATCTATCCTGTGATCTCAAATCAAGATCAGATTGGTCAGATGTGATCTATTAGTTATCCTGAATCTAAAAGTCTTCAGAACCTAGATCCAATTCTATCTCTAAATTCCAGATTTATCAATTTCTTCTGTTTTCGAAAGCAGAAATACCTTATATTGAGCAGTGGAAGAGTTCCTATCACTCCCAATTTCCGACCATCTTATCAGAATCCCAGACCAGCAACGACATTGTGCCCCAACTGCCGAGGAAATCATCCTCAGAAGGATTGCCCTCATCCTCGTGTTGAGTGTTATCATTGTGGACAGCGTGGGCACCGTAAAGAATTCTGTCCTTGGATACAACTTCCAATGTCCATTGCCAGATCTCAAGCAGGAACACAGCCAGTAGTTACCAGAGCATCACCATCGCAGAATTTTAGAGGAAATTCAGCAGGAAGAGGAGGAAACATGGCTAATCGAGGAAGAGGAAGAGGTAGAGCACCAACTGCAACCCAAGGAGGAAGATTAAACTATACTTCAATTCAAGAAGCATGCAGCGCCACCGACATTCTTCTAGGTAGATTTCTGATTCAATCTGCATCTGCCTTAATATTGTTTGATCCTGGTGCTACAAATTCATTCATGTCAAAAGCATTTGCATCTGAAGTTGAAATGCATATAGACCAAGTACCACTAGAGTACTCTATGGTTATACAAACTCCAGGGGCTAGATTATCTGTTTACTCGATCTGCCCAAATGTAACTTTCATTATAGAAGGGGTAGAATTTGAGGCAAATCTACTAGTTCTAGAACTGCAAGGTCTAGACATTATTTTGGGAATGGATTGGTTGTCCCAACATAAACGCCTAATAGACTGTGAAGAGAAAACCCTTAGTCTTGTCAGTAGCCAAGGGGAGAGAGTTCTATTCTATGCAGAAAGATCATCAGTCAAGAGACCGCTAAGATCTGTTCAAGCATTACAAAAGTTATGCCTGGAACAAGTGCCTGTAGTACAACAATATTCTGATGTATTTCCAGAAGAACTTCCAGGAATGCCACCTGACAGAGAAATAGAATTCAGTATTGAACTTAAACCAGGAGCAGCACCTATAGCAAAACGTCCCTATAGGATGCCAGTTACAGATTTGGAGGAGCTCAAGAATCAACTCGAAGACTTGGAAAACAAAGGATTTATCAAACCCAGTGCTTCGCCATGGGGAGCCCCAGTTTTGTTTGTGAGGAAGAAAGACGGAACTCTACGAATGTGTGTAGACTACCGAGCTTTGAATGAAGTCACTATTAAAAACAAGTATCCATTACCAAGAATTGATGACTTGTTCGATCAGCTTCGAGGAGCCAAAGTATTTTCCAAGATAGATTTGAAATCTGGATATCATCAGCTGAAGATCAAGAAGGAAGATATACCGAAGACTGCCTTCACTACCAGATATGGTTTATATGAGTTTACAGTAGTACCTTTTGGCTTGACCAATGCTCCGGCAGCAGTCATGAATGTCATGAACAGTACATTTATGGATTTTCTTGACAAGTTTCTCATAGTATTCATAGATGACATTCTGATATATTCCAAGAGTACGGAAGAACATGAGCAACATTTACACCTAGTCTTAGAAAGGCTACGAGAGAGGCAATTTTACGCCAAGTTTGACAAATGTGAATTTTGGATGTCAAGAATTTCATTTCTTGGACATGTGTTGACAGTAGAAGGAATTTCAGTGGACTCAGCTAAAATCTCTGCAATCAAGGAGTGGAAGCAACCTACCTCAGTTTCAGAGATTAGAAGTTTCTTGGGATTAGCAGGTTATTATAGGAGATTCATCGAAGGATTTTCCCAAATTGCCAAACCTCTTACGAACTTGCTAAAGAAGGATGTTGCATTTGAATGGACCATCAAGTGTGAGGAGAGTTTTCAGAAGCTGAAGCAGAAATTGACAACAACACCAGTCCTCACCCTACCAGACAGCAAAGAAGATTTTGTAGTTTAATGTGATGCTTCAAAGCAAGGAATAGGCTGTGTGTTAATGCAGCAAGGTCAAGTAGTGGCTTATGCATCACGTCAATGGAGACCACATGAGGAAAATTATCTGACCCATGATTTGGAGTTAGCAGCAGTAGTGCATGCTTTAAAGATATGGCGGCATTATCTCATTGGGCGTAAGTGTGAGATCTTTACAGATCATAAAAGCCTCAAGTATATTTTCACACAGACGGAGCTCAACATGCGTCAACGTCGATGGCTGGAATTGATCAAAGATTATGATCTTAGTATTCAGTACCATCCAGGGAAAGCTAATGTAGTAGCCGATGCCCTAAGCAGAAAAGTTTACAACCTACAAGGAATGGTTATGTTGAAGAACCCTTACCTACAACAAGAGTTGCAGAATCATCAAGTGGAAATAGTACCGCAGGGAACGGTAGCCACTTTAACAATAAAATCTCAACTTGAAGAACAGATAGGAAAAGCCCAGAAGGAAGATGAAGAAATTTGTAAGATCAAGAGTTGAATCAAGTTAGGAAAGGCTCAAGGCTTTACTGAAAATAACCAAGGGATTGTATGGTATCGAGAAAGAATCTGTGTACCTCAAAACGCAGATCTTAAGGAAATAATTCTCCATGAAGCACATAAAACTCCATACTCAATACACCCTGGTAACACAAAGATGCATCAAGATTTGAAGACCAGATTCTGGTGGGATAATATGAAGAGAGATATTGCAGAGTATATTGCAAACTGTGATACATGTCGACGAGTTAAAGCAGAACACCAGAAAATAGCAGGAAAGCTACAACCTCTACCAATACCATTATGGAAATGGGAAGAAATTGGTATGGATTTCATTACAGGATTACCTAAAACTCAAGGAAGATATGATTCCATATGGGTTATTGTGGACAGACTTACTAAAGTAGCTCATTTCATACCAGTCAAAAAGATTTATGATGGCAGTAAATTAGCAGAGTTATACATGCAAAGAATAGTGGCATTGCATGGTATTCCTAAGAAGATAGTCTCAGATCGTGGAACACAGTTTACCTCCAAATTTTAGAATAGACTGCATGAAACCCTAGGAACCCAGTTGGACTTCAGTACTGCATATCATCCACAGACGGGAGGACAGACAGAAAGAGTCAACCAAATCCTAGAGGATCTTCTAAGAGCTTGTATACTAGATTATGGGACATCATGGGACAAATGTTTACCATTTGCAGAATTTACATATAATAACAGTTATCAAGCTAGTATACAGATGGCACCATTTGAAGCTTTATATGGACGTAAATGCAGAACGCCGTTACATTGGAATGAGCCAGGAGAACGAAAAGTCATAGGACCAGAGATAGTAGAAGAAGCAGAAGCTCATGTCAGACTCATCAGAGAAAGGTTGAAAACAGCACAATCACGACAAAAGAGTTATGCAGATAAACGACGAAGAGAATTATCATTTGAACCAGGAGATTTTGTGTATCTCAAGGTCACACCATTCAAGGGATTACAAAGATTCCAAGTGAAAGGAAAGTTATCTCCAAGATACATTGGACCATTTAAGATAATCAAGAGAAAGGGAGAAGTATCATATAAATTGGAATTACCTGAGGGATTAGCAGGAGTGCATGATGTGTTTCATGTCTCTCAGCTCCGGAAATGTTTGAAGGAACCTACTGACCAGATAAATGTACAAGATGTGCCATTACAGAAGAATCTCACTTATCTTGAGCACCCAATCAGAATCCTAGCCACTGATGAACGTCAGCTCCGAAGGAAGAAAATCAGATTGTGTAAAGTTCAATGGAAGAATCATTCAGAGCAAGAAGCTACTTGGGAGAAGGAAGAAGATCTTAAGCAAACCTATCCTTATCTTTTCCTGTCTTAGGTAATCTCGGGGCGAGATTTCTTTAAGGAGGGTAGATCTGTAACACCCTGAGTTAGGGGTGAAAATTTCCTTTTTCTTCAATAGCATGCATGCATGTATCTGTAGTATTAGCCAGATCAGTTTCTATCTCAAGCCCTAAAATCTCCAAAATCTATCCTGTGATCTCAAATCAAGATCAGATTGTTCAGATGTGATCTATTAGTTATCCTGAATCTAAAAGTCTTCAGAACCTAGATCCAATTCTATCTCTAAATTCCAGATTTATCAACTTCTTCTGTTTTCGAAAACAGAAATACCTTATATTACCCAAATACCCTAAGTTTCAGAAATACAGATTTAATCAAAATCTTGACCAAGTTCAGACTAGATTATTCCTGGAATATGATCATGGGTATGTCAATACCTTAATATAAAAAGTTGACAGCCAGATTCTGCCATCTAGACTCTTTTTGCAAATTAGTCCAAGAATTATCGCAAAATAGTCCTTATCTGTTATCTGAAAATCCAAAAAGGCTAAAATCTCCAGATTAACTCCAAATTCAGAATTTCTTCGGCAAATCTTCTCAAAATGCTATTTGTCACAAGTTTCTCTTCTGTGCAGATATCAAAATCAAACCCCAAATGCCAGAATTCGAAATCGACAAAACTTAAATCTTGTTTTACCCTAATTTACCCTATTTTCAGTTGTATCAAAAACTATTCAAATATGTCAAATCTTATCAACTATCTTTGCCAAATGTTTTGTTGAATATATCTGCCAGATTAGTGAAAGCAAATTCAGCTTAAACCTTCCAGAATTCCAGATTTACAGATCAGTCCAAAATTCAAGATTTGAAACTGCAGTTTAGTCCAAATTCGACCAGGCCGTTTACTATGCGCACGACCAGGGCTCGCCGTGGTTTCTTGCGCCGTGCACGTTCGCCGCCGGCCAAGTTCCGCTTGCATTTGTGCTCGTGCATGCTTGCTCTTCCTGTTGCGCACGCGTCAGTGTCTCAGCCATCGCCGTGGCAACAGCGTAGCGACGTCGACGACCAGTGCTGCTCCCGCGCGCGATCAATGGCTTTTTGTCAGCAACTCCTCGCCACGTCGCTTTGCCGTGCCAGTACTTGTCGCCACCGCTTGCTCCATCTTTGCAAAGTCCCGATGAACGACAATGTGGACAGTTGCAGTCCTGTCACCGTCGCAATCACCGTTCTTCGCTGTGTCTTCGCCGCTGTTGCTCAGCACGCAATCCATCTCATCTCAGCTGCCAATTACTTCGTTGTCTCCTCCTTGCAAGCTTCGCCTGGCCTATTTAAGCACTCCTGTGCTCAGTAGCTCCCTCCATACTTCACCAGAAACCAGCCAAGTTCCAGAATTTGCTCTTTTCGTTTTCTTCTCCGGTGAGCCGTCGAGGAAGCTCACAGTGCCAGCACTCTACAGATCATCTCCTGCCAAATTAACAACACCAGTGAGTTTCCCTACTCATTCTCTCTGTGTGATATCATCTAATTGCTCCCCGGTGACCTCTATCGCCGGTGATCGCCGGGATTGCTAAATGCCCTGTTCCGGCAATGCAGGCCAAATCACCTTGAATTAGCTCTCATTGCTGTAGAAGAAGTTGATCAATGAGTCATTTCCAGCAAGCCTGTGCATCAAGATCTCCAGATTGAGCTCGAATCGAAGGTATCCCCAAATTCAAGCTCTACCAGAAAACCGGCGATCGTCGCCAGGCTTCTCCGGCCAACCTCCGGCCAAAGTGATCATACAGGTAGCTTCCTCTTACCCATAGATCACTCCTAGAGCAAGGAATCGAGTTCAAACGGCCTATGTTGGAAATGCCCAAATCCAGTGATTCTTCTCCGGCGCCGATGACCGGAAAAGCTTGTTCCAGTCATTTCAGCCCTCGAAACCTTGTCATTTAGATGTGCCTTAGCCTCCTGAGTATTTTTGTCTTCTAGCCCGACACCTAGATCGGCCTAGATTGGAAGTTATAGCCATGCCAAGTTTGTGTCCAGAACTGCTCCAGTGCAGCCAGTTCATCTTTGTTCATCATCAAATTTCTTGCTTTCCAGCCATTTCTTGCCCTAGATCCTGTTGACTTAATTGTTCCTGTTATCAATGCCTACCTCCCAGACAAAGTGGTGCACCATTTGGAGCTCCAGATCAAAAGTTATGCTAAGCCCTAGTTTTTGGCATTGTCAGCTCTATGCCAGAGCTTGTCAGCCAGTGGCATTGACCTTGTTTACCCACTTCTGGTTGTGTAATTTGAAATCCACTTTGTCCACTGAAATTGTAGAGTTGTGATCTACATTTTCTTCTACTACCACAACCTGAGATAAGCACCCTAGCTTTTCTTAAAGCTATGTCCAAGTTTTGATCCGAATGTCGATCTGTTGACATTCGCTGTTTTGATTAAACCAGCCACAAAATTGTTATCCCTATTATAATCTTGAAACCCTGAGATTATCTAATCACCACCCTTAGCCCAAATTCCTTGAAACCCTAGAATCTCAGCTCAGTTTGCAGTTCAACTTATCTCCAGTTTAGTTCGATCATTCTTGTTGTGCATTTCTGCATATAAGTCATAAAACATTTTAATATTATAAGTAATTATTGTGTGATTGTTTGTCGTCGAGCAGATTCAGAAGCTGACTTTGAAGATTTTGCTGTTGATCCGTCATCGACTGCTGTATTTTACGAGGCGGAAGGCAAGTCATATCCTTGGTCATCTTGAACCTATATTTTAAATGTTGCTATAATATAACCTTGAATATAGGCAATATTGCATGTGAATGATTGAGAATGGTTGATTTATCAATTGGCAGTACTAGACTGGTTATCTGTGAAATGTGAAATAAACAAGTTTTGAGCCATGAATTATTATATGTATTTATATACTTATATTCATGAAATAAAACCCCTAGCCGTGACCAGAAAAATGGTATGGATGGCTGTAGCACTGGAGGTGCTAGACTGCAAAGGAATGCAGGCACTGAAGGTGCAGGGTTGTGGATGGTCTGGTCACTGGCATATAAGGACTAGAACCTTGTGTTGTGCGTCTAGTGGCATGAACAACGTGCTAACCGCAAGCCTGGTATGGGACAGGCCTGAACAAGTAATTATGTGGATCGCACATGAAACCCCTGCATGAGATGTGTAGTGATGCACGATAAACACGGAGCGCGGCTCCCACACATATCATTGAAGGTGATCAAGCACGCTGACCCAGTAATGGGAATAAGCAAAGGGGTGGACGTTTGGATACAACCTGCCACAACTGTGCCTCGCTGAGAGCCACAGGGTCGGGGGTGAATTGTGAGTAAAACATCACAAAAGTTCTTGTTATTTCCACCTTGCCGCTCACAGTATGAAGTGAGTCAGGGGTCCAATCATTTTGTTATGATAGGAAAGGTTTGAAAGTGGAATATCTTGCGGGTAAATTGGTACCTCTCTGCAGAGTTAAAAACGTATTCGAATACTCCGAGCTCCCGGGTTTTTAGGAGTCTGCTGCGGTGGATTAAATCCACGGGGTGTGACACAAGTACTATTTTCTAAATAAAATATGTTTAAATCAAGATTACCCAAATGACATGTGTTGTCATGATAAGGAGTGCTGCCGTGGGCTGTCGTGTGTCGACGTGTCGCGGTAGTGCTATAATCTAGTGAACATAATTGATGATGTTATATTATAAAAAGTGCTGCCATAAGATGAGATGAGAAAGGAAAAGATTATTTTACAAATATCCATAATTCTTGACTAGTCTAGGATCATATCATCACTACTATATGTATCTACTCTTACCTATGGCTTGCTGAGTACGTAAGTGCTCACCCTTGCAACATTCAACTCAATAGATGGAGCCTATTTTGATCAAGAGGATGGCACGGAGTACTACGTGGATCCAGAAGGAGGAGAATCAGTTCCGCCAGAACCCTGAAGTGTGTTGTTCTGCCGTCAACTTCTTTTGTGGGAGGGTCACCTATCTTCTGCTGTGTAGTTAAATATTTTGCTAAACCCTGAATGCCTTGTAGGCATTGTAATCCTCTTTATGTAATATTAAGGCCAGCAGGCCACACTGCTTAATATTTTGTGAGTACTCTGTTGCAATGTAATATACTCCTGTGTTTGACTCATCCTGGGAAGTCAAAGGTTTGTGAGAATGGGACTAGCTGCAGCGAGCTAGGTCTCTACAGGAGTAGTCGTTGTCCCAGTCTCGGGGCGCGACATATTGTTTTATAAACTAAAATTTGTCAGCTCAAGATTACCCAAGTGGCATGTGTTGTCATGATAAGGGGCGTTGCCGTGGGCTGTCATGTGTTAACGTGTCGCGGTAATACCATAATATAGAGATCATATGATAATTAAGAGGCATGTGGTTATGCCCTAAGTTATGAAATACTGCTATGAGTATATGATCGAAAGACTTGAATAAAAATAGTGTGATATGAGGTTATATCGCCTTAGATATGGGATATATGTATCACCATCAATATGAATTATTTACCGCCATGGGTATGATCAGAAGTTGAGAAAGAAATGTATTTTGGGAAAAACCCTTCACTCTTTCCCCAATAGCATAGGCTCATGTCATTTATACTGTAACTATATCTCTACCTCCCCTATGACTTGCTGAGTACATAAGTACTCACCCTTGCAACAACTCCTCAATAGATGGAGCGTTCTACGACCTTGGAGGATACCCCGAAGATGCTGCGGACCCAGGAGATGATGAGCAGTTTCCTCTGGAGCCCTGATGTGGTGCTGTCTGCTGTCAACCTCTGTTCCTGTGGATTGCTTTTGGGCCTAGCTTCCGCCGACTAGATGTGTTATTTTGTTAGACCCTTGTGCCTTGTAAGGCACTGTACCTCGTTTTGTACAAAGGCCTGATGGCCATACAATTATGACTACTGTATTATTTTGCTGCTTCAATGTATCCCTGTGATTGACTCATCCTGGGAAGTCAAGTGGTTTAAGGGACCAGCTGCACCGAGCTGGGCTCCTCACAGGTAATGTCACAGTCGTGGCAGACACGACAAATAGTGGTATCAGAGCAGCACAGACCTTGACTGTAGGACGGTACCCTCAGGGCTTGGTAGCGCCAGGACCTCGTAAATTATTTAAAAATTATTTCTGAAAAATTTTATTTTGCAAAGGATGTCCTTGCTCCTATAAAAATGTTGATTTCAAAATCTTATTTTGCTTCCAAAAATTTCTCGGCAGGATGGCCAAGGAGCGTTTCAGCTGCATCGAGCGTCTCGGTGGATGGGCCACATTGCTGTGGCATATTCCTCAATTCCTAGGGATTGATGAGCGCCCGATCTGCGAGACTATTTGGGACTATTATGAGGGGCGTCGCTATGGCTTCAAGGCCAAAGTGCTGGTGCACGCTCTCGATAGTCGTGAGGGACAGGTGATCAGGGTGGAGGCCAGCAGGGCAAGCCGACTGGATGCTATCCAGGACGCAGCTCGAGAGGAGGTGCATCGGGTACGCCAGGTGTACTCATGCCGGCTCCAGGAGTCACCTTTCTGTCATGTGCCTTCATCTCCCTCTGGGTTGTCACCCATCATGGAGTACCCGGACCCGTGTCTGGCAGGCACCGTAGGTCTGTTGAGGACCCTCGACTCGCGCTACTCCACTTTGCTTGCTGAGCATCAGGAGCTCCGCAAGGAGTTGGAGGAGCAGAAGAAACGTGGCCGAACCGCTTCCCCGTCGTTGACTTCTCAGCCTGCAGCTCAGAGACGCCGCACAGTTGAGGAGGTTGCTCCGACAGTTGTCTCCCCAGCTCGTACCATTGGACCCAGTGCGGTACCTAGCTTGATTCCTCGGAGGGTTGCTAATGCAGCTGGATACCGATGCTCATTCTCTACCCCTAGCACCCGCCAGGCAAAGGGCAGTGGGTCTACTCTGCTGTTCCATGAGTCTGGACCGCCCGGGTTTGTCACTCTGGAGGAGTCCGACGACGAGATGGAGCCAAAGGAGGTTGAGCCCTGTGGGAGTAGTTAGTTGCCTGTTCTTTTAGATCCTCAGGCCAGGGTAGATCTTCTAGGTTTGGTGATGCTTTTGGGTTGTTATCATCACCATTACTTGTATTTTGGTTGTAGCAGACTAAGGCGTTTAGCCGCTTTTGTATCAACTACTTGTGCATTAATGAATCAGCTTCGCATTAATTTCTGCATTAGTACCCTAATTCTCTCTTAGTTAGTTAGACCTGTCTACTTCTCTCTTCAGAAGATCAGAATGGTTTACACAAGGAGAAGGACCCAAGATGACCAAGAGGGCCAAGACCCAGTTACACCACAAAGAGGAACCACACCTCATCCAGGATCGCAGAGCTCACTACCACCACAAGAAGACTCACCAAGTCTCCAGGAAATTCTTCTTTCAATGGAGAGGAGCCGCCAAGAAGCCCAGGCTGCACATACCCAGTTGCTAGCTCAAGTCATTCAGAAAATGCCAGGGACTGCTGAAGGTACTGCCGTCGGAACTCGACTCTCAGACTTCCAGAAGACGCGACCGCCAACCTTCGCAAGCGCGACCGACCCAATCGTCGCAGACGACTGGCTGCGGGACATTGAAAGGAAGCTGGACACTGTTCGTTGCAATGATCGAGAGAGGGTGCTGTTCGGATCACACCAACTCACTGGAGCAGCAGCTGCTTGGTGGATGAATTATCAAGAAGCACACTTGGACAAAGACAACATCACTTGGACGGAATTTAAGGATCAGTTCCAAAAATTCCATATCCCTACAGGCGTCATGGCAGCCAAACACCGAGAATTCCGGAACTTGACTCAAGGGAATCGGACTGTCACTGAGTATCTGCACCAATTCCACCATCTAGCTCGGTATGCGTCCAACGACATCGACACGGAAGATAAGAAGATTGAACGCTTCACCGAGGGACTTCAGCACTATTTGCAGTATCAGATTGCCTCCCATGAGTTCACAGAATTCCAGACTCTGGTGAATCGGGTATTAAAGATAGAGGAAAAGCGAGGCATCGGAGAAGAAAACCGGAAGAGGAAGATGATACAACAGTCGCGACTGCCAGCCAGCTCATCTAGGGGAAGGGCTCCAACATCTCCAATTTTTCGTCCGCCCTACCCGGCGTCAAGACCACCATTCACGCCGACATGCCCCAACTGCAGAGGAGCGCACTATCAAAGGGATTGCCCTCAATTAAGGACTCAATGCTATCATTGCGGACAGGTGGGACACCGCAAGGACAGTTGCCCGTGGATTCAACTCCCAATGGCGATAGCAAGATCGCAAGCTGGAACACAAACAATGGCACCTAGAACCACAGCTTCATCAGCATTGCAGAGCACCAGAGGAGGTTTTCCCAACAGAGGGGGAAGTGTAGCAGGCCGAGGACGAGGGCGAGGAGGAAGACAAATGGCAGGCCGAGGAGGCCGACTGAACTTCACCTCCCTTCAAGAAGCGGACAATGCCTCTGACATTCTCCTAGGTAGATTCTTGATCCAGTCTGCATCGGCTTTAATACTGTTTGATCCTGGAGCTACAAACTCATTCATATCAGAAGATTTCGCATTTAAAGTAAGAATACCTAAGGTACCTCTAGAGTACCCTATGGCTATACAGACCCCAGGAGCTAAGCTGCCTGTATATTCAGCTTGTCATCATATAACCTTCAAAATAGATGGGATAGAGTTCTGGGCTAATCTATTAGTCCTAGAACTGCAAGGCCTAGACATTATAATAGGAATGGATTGGTTATCTCAGCATAAAGGTCTAGTGGACTGTGAGAAGAAAACTCTAAGCCTTGTTAGTAACCAAGGGAAGGAAGTCCTATTCCATGCAGAAAGGTCGTCGGTTGAAAAACTGCAAGGAGCAGTCCATGCACTTCAGGAAGTATGCTTGGATCAAGTGCCCACAGTACAAGAATACCCGGATGTATTCCCAGAAGAACTCCCAGGGATGCCACCTGACAGGGAGATAGAGTTTACCATTGAGCTTAAACCAGGAGCGGCACCTATAGCTAAGAGACCATATAGGATGCCCGTAACGGACTTAGAAGAGTTGAAAAATCAGTTAGAGGAACTGGAGGGTAAAGGATTTATCCGACCCAGTGCTTCACCTTGGGGAGCCCCAGTCTTGTTTGTAAGGAAGAAAGACGGAACCTTACGAATGTGTGTAGATTACCGAGCTATGAATGAAGTCACTATTAAGAACAAGTACCCATTACCAAGAATTGATGACTTGTTCGACCAACTTCGAGGAGCCAAAGTATTTTCCAAGATAGATTTGAAATCTGGATATCATCAGCTGAAGATCAAGAAGGAAGATATATCGAAGACTGCTTTCACTACCAGATATGGTTTATACGAGTTTACAGTAGTGCCCTTTGGATTAACCAATGCTCCGGCAGCTTTCATGAATATCATGAACAGTACATTTATGGATTATCTTGACAAGTTTGTCATAGTATTCATAGATGACATTCTGCTATATTCCAAGAGTACGGAAGAACATGAGCAACATTTACACCTAGTCTTGGGAAGGCTACGAGAGAGGCAATTTTATGCCAAGTTTGACAAATGTGAATTTTGGATGTCAAGAATTTCATTTCTTGGACATGTGTTGACAGCAGAAGGAATTTCAGTGGATTCAGCTAAAATCTCCGCAATCAAGGAGTGGAAGCAACCTACCTCAGTTTCAGAGATTAGAAGTTTCTTGGGATTAGCAGGATATTATAGGAGATTCATTGAAGGATTTTCCCAAATAGCCAAACCTCTTACGAACCTGCTAAAGAAGGATGTTGCATTTGAATGGACCATCAAGTGTGAAGAAAGTTTTCAGAAGCTGAAGCAGAAATTGGCAACAACACCGGTCCTCACATTACCGGACAGCAAAGAAGATTTTGTTGTTTACTGTGATGCTTCAAAGCAAGGAATAGGCTGTGTGTTAATGCAGCAAGGTCGAGTAGTGGCTTATGCTTCACGTCAATGGAGACCACATGAGGAAAATTATCCGACTCATGATTTGGAGTTAGCAGCAGTGGTGCATGCTTTAAAGATATGGCGGCATTATCTCATTGGACATAAGTGTGAGATCTTTACAGATCATAAAAGCCTCAAGTATATCTTCACACAGACGGAGCTCAATATGCGTCAGCGCCGATGGCTCGAGCTGATCAAGGACTACGACCTCAGCATACTCTACCATCCAGGGAAAGCCAACGTAGTGGCAGATGCCTTGAGCAGAAAGGCTTGTACCCTACAAGGAGCTACACCCAAGAACCCGTGCTTACGGCAGGAATTTCAGAATCTTGAAGTAACCATAGTGCCACCTGGGATGTTAGCTACATTGACTGTGGAGTCTCAACTCCAAAAGCAGATTGAGGATGCTCAGAAAGAAGATGAGGAGATACATAAGATCAAGAGCCACATCAGATCAGGAAAAACCCAGGATTTCATTGAAGATCATCAAGGAATTGTGTGGTATCGGGGAAGGATTTGTGTGCCCCGAAATACAGACCTCAAGGAATTAATTCTTTTCGAAGCTCATAAAACCCCATATTCACTACACCCTGGAAACACCAAGATGTACAAGGATCTGAGGACGCAATTCTGGTGGAATGGAATGAAGAGGGAAATCGCGGAATATGTCGCAAGATGTGACACTTGTCAAAGGATTAAGGCCGATCATCAGAAGATAGCCGGAAAGCTGCAACCCTTACCAGTGCCAACCTGGAAATGGGAAGAGATTGGTATGGATTTTATCACAGGACTTCCCAGAACACAGGGGGGGTATGATTCCATATGGGTCATTATGGACAGACTCACGAAAATTGCTCATTTTATACCAGTCAAGAAAACGTATAATGGCAACAAATTAGCGGAGCTATACATGCAGCAAATAGTGACACTGCATGGTATCCCGAAAAAGATCGTTTCAGATCGAGGAACACAATTCACATCCAAATTCTGGAACCGACTCCACGAAGCTTTGGGGACCCAATTGCAGTTTAGCACTGCATATCATCCACAGACAGGAGGACAGACTGAACGTGTAAATCAAATCTTGGAAGACCTTCTCAGAGCTTGCATCTTAGATTATGGAACCTCTTGGGAAAAGTGCTTACCATTTGCGGAGTTTACTTATAATAACAGTTACCAAGCTAGTCTGCAAATGGCACCCTTTGAAGCTTTGTATGGGCGCAAGTGCAGAACTCCACTACATTGGGACGAGCCAGGAGAAAGGCAAGTCATTGGACCCGAACTAATCGAAGAAGCTGAAGCACACGTCAAGCTCATCAGAGAACGATTAAAGGCAGCACAGTCACGCCAGAAGAGCTATGCCGACAACCGAAGAAGGGAATTGTCGTTTGCACCAGGCGAATCAGTTTATCTCAAGGTTACACCGTTAAAAGGGATGAGAAGATTCCATCAGAGAGGAAAACTGTCCCCAAGGTACATTGGGCCATTCAAAGTCCTTAAAAGGAAAGGAGAGGTATCTTACAAACTGGATTTACCATCAGACCTTGGAGAAATTCATGACGTGGTCCATGTCTCGCAACTCCGTAAGTGCCTCAAGGAACCAACGGATCAGATAGAACACCAGGGGATCCCGCTTCAGAAGAATCTCACTTACCACACTCAACCACTGCAAATACTGGCTAGTGATGAGCGTCAACTCAGAAGAAAGAAAATCAAGCTTTGCAAGGTTCAATGGGAAGATCACTCAAAGGAAGAAGCGACTTGGGAGAAAGAGGATGATCTGCGGCAGGCTTATCCCTATCTCTTCCCTTCTCTAGGTAAATCTCGGGGCAAGATTTCTTTAAGGAGGGTAGGCTTGTAACACCCTAGTTTTGGGGGTGAAAAGTTTTGCATAAAAACCCTGCATGCTTGTATCTCTGTAATAGTAGCCAGGTCAGCTGAACTCTAATCTCTCCCAAACCCTAAAAATCTCCAAATCTATTCTCTAGATCCAGATCAAGATCTGACCATCCAGATTTAACCTACCAGTTACCCTGAGGATAGAAGCCTTCAGGAGCCAGATCAAATTCTGACCCTAACTCCCAGTACCTAAGCCTTCCTCTGTTTTCGAAAACAGGAAAAATTCAGATTTACCCTAAGTACCCCAGTTTTCAGATGATTGAGTTATCTTGATTTAACCCTATCCAGACTCAAGTAACCCCTGGAATATGTTCCTAGGTTCATCCTCAACTCACTTCAAAAAGTTGGGAGCCAGATTAATTCATCTAAACACTTTTCGCAGTTTAGTCCAAATTTTACTGCGAATAAGTCCTTTTCTGTTTACCTGGAAGCCTGAAAGGGCTAAAATCTGCAAATCAATTCCAACTCCAGTATTTCTTAAGGGAACACCTTCCAAATGCTATTTGATACAGATCTCCTGTTTGATCAGACTTCAAAATCTCTCTCCAATCACCAGAATTCGAGATCGACAAAATCCAGATTTAGTTTACCCTAATTTTACCCTATTTTCGAAAATAGGTGAAATCCCTCAAATCTTATCAAACTTTCTCCAAAATTGAGCTAAATGGGTATTAATAGAAATATTATACTCAGCCATAAAATCAAATCTCAAATTAAACCTCTCAAAGACCAGATTTGCAATTTAGTCCAAAGCCAAACCAAAAATCATCGCAAATCAGTCCCTGGTTCGACCAGGCTACTGTGCACGACCAGGCCGTTCAAACGACCACGAGCGCCGGAGTTGGTCGTCGCCGTTGCCGCTGCTGTGGTTTCGTCGCCGGCGATCTCCAGTGCCGCCACCTCAGCCACTGTTTCCCTGCCGCGTGTGCGCATCGTGTTCGCCACCGTGGAACCACCTAGCCGCCAGCAGCGCCTTCGCTCTCCCGCGCGCGCGCCCGACAACGGCAGCACAGTTGCGCCACGTTGCAAGCATGCCTTGGGGAAGCATCACTTCGCCTTCACCTCCACCAGAGCAGCAGGCTAAAGCCGGCACGGCCGCTGGAGCGCGTCACTTCGCCGGGATTCAGCCGTGTTGTCACCTCCAGCCCGCTTCACTTCCCCGTGCATTTTCAACCGTTGCAAGCTCCTTGCTGCGCCTATAAAAGCCACCCCAGCCCAGCTCGAAGGCACTCACACCAGAACCACTCAAATTCTTAACCACGCCGTCGTCTTCGTCTTCTTCGGCGAGCTCGAGAAGAGACTCACGGTGCCAGGCCAATCCACTGCACCGAACTCCAAATTGAAGCTGCCAGTAAGTTACTCTCAACCACTTACCTGTGTAGTAGCAGCCAATTGAGTTCTATCGCACCTCATCGCCGGGAATTGCTGTTTTTCCCCGACAACTCCGGCGAGCAATTAAACCCCAATTAAACCGATTTAGCTCTCGAGCTTGTGATCAATATTGAGCAGTGGGCTGTGTGGAACACATCTAAGCAACTAGAATCATCAATTTTGCTAAAATCTGAAAAACCCCCAAATTCAACCGTGCATGTTCACTGTGCTTGCTGATCTAGCTTATCTGTTGAATGTTTGGCGAATCCAACTTCACACATAGGTTTTGTATGCCCCAGAGACCATCCTCAAGCAAGGATTTGAGTTCATTCGTCCTAGATCAGAAATGCCCAAATTTCGTGGCTTCTTCCCTAGCTCCGGTCGCCGGATTTTGTTCTCGGCCGTTTCAACCCCAACCACCTTGTCTAGTAGATGTGCCTCGACCCCAGGAGTATTTTTGCCTTCTAGCTCGACACCTGGATCGGCCCAGATGAAGAGGTATCGCCATGCCAAAGTTTGGTCCGAAAACTGTTGAGAACAGCTCGGTCACCGTGTTCTTCGCCAGTTTTCATCACTTTCCGGCCATCTCCTGCCCTAGGTCCTGTTGAGACATTTGTTCCTGTTACAAATGCCTAACCACCAGAAAAAGTGGTGCATCATTTGGAGCCCTGAGTCAAAAGATAAGGCTAACCCTAGTTTCTGGCCATGTCAACCCTATGCCAGGCTATGTCAGCCAGTGGCATTAGCCCTGTTCACCCACCTCTGGTCATGTAAAACAGAAAGTACTTTGTCAAATAGCTGCCTCACTACCTTGTGCACCATATGCTTGAATCAAAACCTACTTTGGCCACTGGAAACTGTTCAAACCATGTCAATGCCATTCTAGAGCACTGTCAGCCTATGTCAGCCAGTGGCATTGAGCCTTTTCACCCACTTCCAGCCATGAAACTTGCAAATAACTTTGTCCCTTAGACTCCTGATGTTGTGATCTACACTTTTCTCTACTGTCACAACTTGAGTTGAGCCCTCTATCACCCATCGACCTTATGTCGATGCCTTGAACGGAATGCCAACCTAAAGACATTCGCTGTTTTTGGGCGAACCAGTCACCACCTTGATATTACCCTGATATTTTGGAACCTTGTAAACCTTAACAGCTAATTTTAACCCTGATTCCCATAGTTTAACTCTAATCGCTTCCAAACCTTGTTCTCCCAGAGTATTTTCTCCTTGCATCTTTGCATGTAAGGAATTAGTAAGAATAGAATGAATTGTAATGCCTGTTTGCTTGTTTGATCTTGTTTAGAGCAAGAATCCGGGGTTGAAGATCTTGTCGCTGAACCATCATCAACTGCTGATACTTACGACGCGGAAGGCAAGTCATACTTTGATCATATTGAAACCCATATTTTATGAATTGCTATGCTATTCCATGAGTAGATATCTCATTAATATTGCATGTGTTGAGATCAATGATATTATGGCAGTGATAGATTGAATACTTGAGGAATGTGAACTTGATAAGATAGTAAGCCACGAACTAATAAAAGTATAAACATGTACATTTATATTCATGAAATAGAACCCCTAGCCGTGACCAGTATTTTGGTATGGAATGGTGGTAGCACTGGAGGTGCTTGGCTGCACTGAATGTGTTGGCACTGAAGGTGCATGGTTTGTGGTATGATCTGGTCACTGGCATGTAAGGACTAGAACCTTGTGTTGTGCGTCTAGTGGCATGAAAAACGTACCAACCACTTACCTGGTATGGGACAGGCGCAATCTAGTAGCTTTCTTGGTATTAGCAGCTCCCTGCATGGCTTGTCGATCCGGTTTCTCGCGTGGAAACTGGTGGGACGCAGTTCGTCCATGAGTGGTGTGAGATCAGAAAAATTATGAGAGGATAAGGTGTAAAGAAGGAAGACGCCCTACGCCAGATTAAGTCGTGCGCGACTGTAATCAAAAGAGGTTATGTGTCCTGCGGGAACATAGACCCAGGCTAGGAAGTAAGGCAGTGGGGAGGACCCACAACGGTACTTGGGACGGTATTGTCCATTTACCGGGCAGGGATACTGTTAATACTAGACTGCAAAACGTTGTGTGATCTCGGCCTTGTCACATGCGTATAAGTCGCATGGAGTTGGCCCGACTTGGAAGTCGAGTGAAAAAGTGGATTTAAAAAGAGGTACATCTCTGCAGAGTTTAAAAATGTATTCGAATACTTCGTGCTCCCGAGTTTTAGGAGTATGCCGCGGTGGATTAAATCCACGGGGTGTGACACAAGTATTGTTTCATAAACTAAAATTTGTCAGCTCAAGATTACCCAAGTGGCATGTGTTGTCATGATAAGGGGCGTTGCCGTGGGCTGTCATGTGTTGACGTGTCGCGGTAATACCATAATATAGAGATCATATGATAATTAAGAGGCATGTGGTTATGCCCTAAGTTATGAAATACTGCTATGAGTATATGATCGAAAGACTTGAATAAAAATAGTGTGATATGAGGTTATATCGCCTTGGATATGGGATATATGTATCACCATCAATATGAATTATTTACCGCCATGGGTATGATCAGAAGTTGAGAAAGAAATGTATTTTGGGAAAAACCCTTCACTCTTTCCCCAACAGCATAGACTCATGTCATTTATACTGTAACTATATCTCTACCTCCCCTATGACTTGCTGAGTACATAAGTACTCACCCTTGCAACAACTCCTCAATAGATGGAGCATTCTATGACCTTGGAGGATACCCTGAAGGTGCTGCGGACCCAGGAGATGATGAGCAGTTTCCTCCGGAGCCCTGATGTGGTGCTATCTGCTGTCAACCTCTGTTCCTGTGGATTGCTTTTGGGCCTAGCTTCCGCCGACTAGATGTGTTATTTTGTTAGACCCTTGTGCCTTGTAAGGCACTGTACCTCGTTTTGTACTAAGGCCTGATGGCGATACAATTATGACTACTGTATTATTTTGCTGCTTCAATGTATCCCTGTGATTGACTCATCCTGGGAAGTCAAGTGGTTTAAGGGACCAGCTGCACCGAGCTGGGCTCCTCACAGGTGATGTCACAGTCGTGGCAGACACGACAGTATGCCACTACCTTAACTTAAAAAGTTGGCAGCTAAACTTCATCTTTCAGATCATTTTCACTTTTCAGTCCAAAAGTATTTCAGATTAGTCCTTTTTAGAATTTTCAAAAAGCCCAAAAATGCTAAAAGTCTCAGACCACCTCCAAATTTTGATCTGAACCAATGATTATCTTTCTTTCACTTTTCTGAACGTTTGCCCTTCTGGAAGAACTCAAAAAGCTCAACCGAAACCCTAGTTTCAGCACCGCCAAAAATTGCAAACCCTAATTACCCTGTTTACTCTGTTTTAGATTTTTTGTCAAAACCATCAGATCTTATCGGATTTTGCCATTTTCCTGCTAGATGAGTTCAAGTATTTTGGTAGCACTCATCTGTAAAGTCAGATTTCAAATCAGCCCTCCAGATTCCCAAATTTGCAAACAGGTACTAAACCCGAAGTAAATCCTCACAAATCAGTCCAAAGCTTCGCGGATTAGTCCCTGGCCCCTTATTCGACCTCGACCAGGGCTGAGCCCGTGCACGACCATGACCAGAGATCACCTCGACCGCAGCTGCTGCTGTTCGCCGTGAACTGCCACCGCAAACCTCACCGCCGGCCAGTTTTGCCCTCAGCAATGTCCATATCCTACGTGTCCGCACATGGCGTTCACGTCGCGCCAAAGAGCTCCACCGTGGCGACGACTGGAGACCGCCAACAACGCTGTTCGCGCGTGTGTGCCTGCTGCTGTCAAAACTTTTGCGCCACTTCGCCGCCATGCCGAAGCTTGCCATCCCGTTGATCTGCCAAACCAGATATCGCGCAATTTTTCTCCTCTGGCAGAGCTACCGCCGTGTCCCAACGCCACCTCGATCCTGCTCCGGCGCCAGACGAGCATCTCCCACTCGATTCACTGCAACTACCGAGGACCCAACCCTTGGCTATATAAAGCCCCCTCGCCCAGAGCCTCCCACTTCACACCACACCTCGCCAGCAACTGAGTAGCTTAGCTCTGGTGTTTCCCATCGTCTTCCCCGACGAGCTACCGGAGGAGCTCTCGCCGCTAGCCCAAGCCTCAGCTTCTCTCTTCAATCCGAGTTCACCGGTGAGTTCCCCTCACCTTCCTCTCTGTTTCATGACGTTTAATTGAACCCCGGCGAAACCTAGCGCCGGCGACCACCGAATTTACCTTTTGCCCTGTTCCTCCAATGCCGAGCAATTCAAGCCAAACTGATCCTCGTGCTAGTAGAGCAAAATGATCAGTGAGCCCAGTGGAGTAAGCCTGCAAGATTGGAATCTTCAATTTTGCCCCGAGCGACGAATCCCTAATTTTGGATTTTGGCAGTTCGCCGCAGATCGCCGCCAAGCTTCTCCAGTGACCCCCTGGCTAAATTGAACCCCCAGTAGCTTCCTGTTGTCCCTAGGATGCTTCACAAGCATGGAATTGAGCTCAAATACCTTAAAACGAAAACGCCCAATTTCCATGTCTTCGTCTTCGGCTCAGTTCACCGGAGTTCACTTTCTGGCCGATTTAGTTGATGCCACCTTGTCATTTAGCTAGGCCTCAACCTCCTGAGTATTTCTTCCCACTAGCCCAAACCCTGAATCATCCTAGATCAAAAGTTATTCCCTTGCCAAATCCCTGTCCAGAACCATGTCTGTGCCGTGTCGCCACCGTAGCTCATCGCCGCCGTTCATCGCCGTCCGGCCATCTTTTGCGCTGAAACCATTGCCAATATGTTCCTGGCATCCACGCCTGCCTCCTAGACATAGTTGGCGAAGAGTTTGAAGCCCAGAACCAAATTTAACCTTCTGCCCTAGTTTTTGACAGTGTCAGTGCAGTGTCAATGTATGTCAGTAACTGACATTGGTCCTGTTTAATCCTTCCCATTTGAGCAATTGAAATGCCACTTTGTCCACTAAGCTCCTGGAGCCATGTTCTACAATATTCTCTACTGTCACATCTCCAGAAAACATACCTAGGACCAACTTAGGGCTATGTCTAGCCGTGAACCGAATGTCAGCCTTTCGACATTCAAGTCCTTTTGAGCCCATCTCTTTAATCAACACCCAAGTGACCTTGTCCAAACCTTTCCCCTGCATGCATGATTTATTATTCTCTAGTACAAATATTTCTGTGTGCTTATATAGTGTGTATGTATTATTTGTATCCGCCGTGGAACCAGAAGTTGAAGGAGCGGAAGAGATCTTCAAAGAATCATCTGAGCAGCTAGACCCATCACTGCAAGGCAAGTCTCAAACCCTTGAGCATGTCTAGCCTAATATTTTGAAATGAAGTATGTTAGCTGTTTTCAAGTATATGCATGCCTTATATTCAAATGAGAACTATATTCAAATAAAGTGGTTAGATAAGACCTAAATGATTGTAAAGCCCCTTTTGTGATTGATTATCCATGCACCCTTGTCACCGTAGAATATCATGCTTAGGCTATGCTATGCTCGAGATTATATGTTAAATGTTAAATGGTCACATGTGAGAAAAGCATATTCAAAACCACTTTTTGTGAAAAAAAATGTGATTGGAATCGATAGTGAGGATGGTTTGATTGGATGGTGCTGTGTGCGCACTGGGAATGTGAAAGACTCCTCACTAAAGATTCATAAGGACTAGAACCTTGTGTTGTACTTCCATGCGGCATGAAAAACGTACCAACCACTTGCCCGGTATGGGACGGACACAACATAGTAGCTTTCTCAGTATTAGCTTTTCCTTACAATGGTTGTTGGTCCGGTTTCTTGCGAGGAACTGGTGGGCCAGTGAGGGCCATGAGTCTTGCAAGAACATAGACCAAGGCTACGAAGTAAGGCAGTGGGGAGGACCCACAACGGTAATAAGGACTGGAATGTCTATTTACCGAGCAGGGAATTGTTAATGCTAGGATTGTAAACTGTTGTGTGATCTCGGCCTTGTGACATGCGTAAAGTCGCATGGAGAGGTACCGACTTGAAAGCTAAGTGATCGGTAGATTAAGGTGGTACACCTTTGCAAAGTTATAAAAAGTATCGGATACTCTGAACTCCCAAGTCATGGAGTCTGCGCGTGGTGGATTCTATCCACGTCGATGCAGCACAAGTAGCTTTTGGAAGGTTTTTCACAAAATTTGAGTAAAGTGGTGACTCACGGGAGACCGCCACACATAACATCTTTTGAAAATCTAGCTTAGGGTTTTAAAAGCCCCGCATTCAAAACTAAAGACCTTTTCTTCAAAACTAAGTGTGAAAATCTATTATATTCATATATATAAAGCCAAAGAGCCATTCTTTGGGAATTTCCCTCTCATCTATATATGCCTGCGTTCTTATTTGGGACTTGTTGAGCACCATGTGGACAATGTGCTCACCCTTGCTTTTGTAAAACAAAATTTAGAAGAAGGATTCATTGACCCTGAGTCCTACGGTCTTGAACCCAACATGGAACAAGAAGAAGAAACTACTCCAGAAGATCCAGCTTGTTAGAGGGTCACTTACAAAGTGGAGTCCGATGTGGAGAAGGCCCATGCAACACCGCTGCAGTTGAAGATAAAGACAGATGAAGTCCTTTTGTTTACTATCGTTGTTTTATTTTGTGCCGACCTTTGTGTCGAAGAAAACTCCTTAATTTTGTATCAACATTAAAGTGTGTCATTTTGGCGCTATGTTATTGTAATGTTGATCCCTGTGATCAGCACTTGTTTTAATTACTTGCATTTTTATATGTTGCATCTTGTTGTTGTGAGCTGCAATGTACCATTTCTGAGCGCAACCCACCTGGGCGGTTGCCACCGGATTCCTCAAATGAGGGTCCCACAGAAATGGCTGGGAAAAACTTTCCGGTGGCCTGCGCCGGTGAAGAAGGCACTGAAATTGGGCATTTTTGATACAGGTCGATTGAACTCAATTCCTTGCTCGAGGAGTGATAGAGGGGTACAAGTAAGCTACTGGCGACATCAATTTGGCTGGAGGATCGCCGGTGTGGCCTGGCGATGTCAGCCAGTTACTGATGAAGTTCAAAATCAGGAAAAGCTTCAATTTGAGTTCAATTGAGGATTCTGAGCTTACAGGCTTGCTACACTCAGTTCACTGATCAATTTAATCTATAGATTCGAAAGCTAATTTGGGATAAATCAAGTTGCATTGCCGGAACAGGGCAAATTAGGAATTCCGGTAATCGCCGGCATTAGAGGTCATCGGTGAGCAATTAAATGCTATCACACAGATAGAAGGATAAGGGGAACTCACTGGTGGCTTCAATTTGAAGGTTGATGTAGTAGGGCGTGCTGGCACCGTGAGCCTCCTCGACGGCTCGCCAGAGAAGAAAACGAAAACAGAAAAATCTGGGACTTAGCTAATTTCCGTTCAAGTGTGAATAAGCTGTTGAGTACAGGAGTGCTTAAATAGGCATGGCGAAGCTTGCAAAGAGGGGACAGCGAAGAGATTGGCGCCAAGGATTCGACTGGTTGGGCGCAGAAGCAACAGCGGTGAAGAAACAGCGATGAACGGTGATGCGACGGCGACAACGGTTCTGCTGCTGATCACATTGTCGCTTCATCGGGACTTAGCACTAGCTGGAGCAAGCAGTGGCGACAAGAACTGGCGCGGCGCAAAAGTTACTGACAAAGCTGTGGTTGCTGCTGTTGGTCGCGCACGGGGGCGGTGGCTGTTCATCGGCGTTGCCACGGTGAGGGCTGAAGCAAGGACACGTACACACAAGCATGCACGGCCACAAGTGCAGGTGAAGCTTCACCGGCGACGAGCAAACACGGTGCACAAGCATGGCGAGGCTCTAGTCGAAAATCAGCTGGGAGCTCTGGTCGAATTGGACAAAGTTGCAATTTCAGATTTTGAGTTTTGGACTGATCTGTAAATCTGGAGATTTGGAAGATTTAAACTAAAATTTATTGCACTGATCTGGCAAACTATATTCAAGAAAATATTTGCACTGATCTGGCAAACTATATTCAAGAAAATAGTTGATAAAATCTGTCACATTTGAATAGTTTTTGATTTAAACTGAAAATAGGGTATTTTAGGGTAATTGAAATCTGAGTTTTGGTCGATTTCAAATTTTGGTCTTTAGGATGTGATTTTGTAATCTGGACAGAAGGGAAAATTGTATTGAATAGCATTTAGAAGAGATTTGCTGAAGAAATTCTGAATTTGGAGTTAATCTGAAGATTTTAGCCTTTTTGGGTTTCCAGATATCAGATAAAGGACTAATTTGCGATATCTCTTGGACTGATTTGTGAAAAGAGTCCAGATGCCGAAATATGGCTGCCAACTTTCTGGTTTTAGGTATTGGCATACCCATGATTATAATCTAAGAATAATCTGCTCTGAATTTGATCAAGATTTGGCTAAATCTGAGTTCAGAGTATTTAGGGTAATTAACATAATTCTCTTTTCGAAAACAGAAGTTTTGACAAATCTGGGATTTAGAGATGGAATTGAATCTGGCTTCTAAAGACTTTTAGGTTCAGAGTAACTAATAGATCACATCTGAACAATCTGATCTTGATTTGGGTTTATGGAATAAATTTGGAAATTTTAGGGCTTGAGATAGATACTGATCTGGCTACTACTACATATATATGCATGTATGCTGATCATGAAAAAGGAAGTTTTCACCCCTAAACTCTGGGTGTAACAACAAAACAACAAACACTTGTCTTGCATATTTACCAGGGCTACCATCCCTAGTAGCGTCCTCCATTGTTTTGATCTCCCACGTGGGGTGATCCCACTTCTTCAATTGACTGACCCGATTTTTTACAAAATGAAGAATCACGTCCCGAGCGATCAAGCCTGCATCTATGAGGCACCTCAGCACCTGGGCTTGCTTCTTTTGCTCTTCGTCAAGGGCAAGGGCAATATCCTTCTCCTTGCTCTTCTCTGGCAGCCGATCAGCGAACCAGAGATGACTTTTCTTCGGTGTGGTGCAGTAGAACCACCTCTGGTACCACTTGTGTACCTAATTGCGTAGGGGAAAGGGGAGAAAGTCCCTCTTCTCCCGTAGGCAAAAATAAACTCAACCCGGCCCCGCCATGCCCTTCGACACACCAAGAATGCCTCACACAAGTGCTGGAAAGTGGCGAGGATCAGCACTGAGTGGGCATTCAAATTCACTAGCTCCAAATCGAAGTGCGTGAGGGCCTCCCGCAAGAAATCACCTTCCGACAAGCGGAAACCGCAACGAAGGAAGTCCTCAAAAATAACCAATTCTCCCTCCTTCACTTCGGGGCTCTCTTCGTTCTCCCCAGTAGGCCACCATGGAATCAGTGACATGGAGGGAAGATAACCATTGATCACCAACGCTAGCAAACTCTCCTCCGATCAATGATTGGATCTTGTCCAACACGCCATCAGGATGGATTTTTGGTGGAGAACGGCGATGGTTGCGACCTACAGCTCAAACAGGAACTTTGCAAAAATTTGGGAAAATTTGATGCAACTTCTATGAGAAGCCAGGGCTCGGGACGAAGGGTTTAAAAACCCACTTCCCTCGGTTCCTTCACCACAGTTCACACCGCGCAGCAAAAGGTATTTTTTGCAGAAAATGCATGTCAAAACAAACCTGACACGTGCACTCACAGTCCAGCGAGAATTCAAAGAGAAGTCAAACTGACAAGATGCCATTTCAGAAGCTGAAACTCCTTTTTCATAGAGAAAACGCCTTTTCCAGTCAAAAGAAAGCCTTTTTTTATATAGATAATGTAGGGTACCGCCAATTCGGCCCTACAGGAATAAATGGTAGAGGTGCGGAGTCGAACTCAAGATCTCTAGCTTGCCACCTAGTGACTTTACCACTACACTAGAGACTCACCACCTAAAAGAAAGCCTTTTCACTTTGACTTCGGGGGCTAGCAGATAAAGATTACCACTCTCATGATCGAGCATGACGATGCTGCGATAATCATCTCATGACCATGATCGCATGTAGCGCACATATCTTTCTATGGTAGCCAAGAGCTAAGGAAAGAGATAAGATAGCAGTCTAAGAAAATACTAGAGGTCATTCATAAACAAAAAGTAAAAAATTGACAGGAGAAAAATTAATTCTTCATTAAAATATTTCCATTATTTACAAAAACAAAAAATACAAAAGGCCATACTAAGGATTGGCCTTAGCCCTATTGCATCTAAGATGAAGTCAGTTTGACTTGCAGCTGGACACAGGATTCCTGTAGTGACAAGTTGTCCTTCTTAGGGTCAACCACATACGCTTCAAGGAGCCCCACGACCTCCCTCAGTCTTGCGAGAGTATCCTTCATGGTGAGACCACAGCCAACGATGGTTACGTCCGCGGCGTGCTTCTCCTCACTCACAAGCTGCTCTTTTTGTCAAGCGAGCCTCGCGGTCTCCCTGACTCGGTCAAAACTTGCCTTCAAATGCTCAACGTGCTTGAAGAAGTCATCCAAGTCGAGCCCCCGCCGAGTGTACTTCTCCCCAAGGAGTTTGTGTTCCTCTTGGAGGGCCCACAGCTCGGTCTTTACCTTGTCCAGCTCTTCGCCAGATTCACAGCACTGCACAAGACCATCAACTTACAACGAGGTGAGAATCAATTAGCTGGAATGAGTTTAAAAATTGAGAGTTCTCACTAAAGAGGATAAGGGCGAAACGGCTGTAGCAGGGCCAAAGGCTTCCTCATCCTCCGTCGAGAAGGGAGAATGAGGCGAAGCTTGTGTGGCCATGGGCTGCACCTGAGCCGCAGTTCCAGGGGATGCTCGGGATGAAGCCTGGTATACAGCTAGCTCATCAAGCTGCATTGGCCTCTTCGATGAAGATCCCCCTAATAATTGGAGATCATCACCACTGCGTTTCCTTGAGATAATCAAGTTGCCAAGCGGCA